>DF239178.1:4177-135640 GCA_000507305.1 Breviolum minutum Mf 1.05b.01 | reverse complement strand
TTACCCAGCTGACCAGAACCAGTGAGGAACCAAATTGAAATCCAGATTGACCCGATAGCTGTCAAATCCCAAGCCCAAATTAAAACCCAGGCAGATTCCATCGCTAATGCCTTTTCACCAGTTTTTTTTTGGCACCAAAGTTGAGGTGTTTGGGCCTTGATTTCTTTGTGCTCATTTTAATGGGGGTCTCACAAGAAGAATCATTTATCCACTGTTAGTGGGGGGGGGTAGACCTAATATATATATATATACAAGAATGTATACAATAATAATAATGCTATATTAATTGTATAATCATATGTTAAATTTTGTAATAAAATAATAATAGACTATAGTATATGATGTATATGATACTGTAACCTTTGACTGAACAGCAATACATTGCACCGTAATCATCCGTAATCCACCTCCAAGGCTTCCAGGAGTTGATCCCAGGCCCTGTGAGAAAAGCAAGCAAAGCACTGATTTGCTCCGAGATCAAAGATTTGCACAAAGAGGCAAAACACTGAACATTTTCACAACGTATCAAAGAGTATGTCTCCGCTTCCGATTACATCAAGTTGAGTGTTGACGTGTTGACAGTAGCAAGGACATGCAAGGACCAGGCACCCCAGGCACCTCTGCTTTGCATCCGCTTCATTGCTAAACTTGGCCTCGACGACAGTGTTGGCTTTCAAATGTCAGATTGGAACATGAAAGCGATGAAAGCAAGTTCATCTATGTTCATCTGCTGGCAAAAGGATGCAAAAGGATGCAAAAGAGACAATAGCAAACTTGTCCAGAGGCAGGTGGCCAACAAAAATTGCTAGAGAGGAGGAGCATCAGGCCTCTACTGCCAAATGTGGCAGCATCTCAGTTTTGGAGGCCATTCCTGGCTCGAGCTGACACTTTTAGACGGAGTTGATTGATGTTGATTGTTTCAATGGCTCAGAATGAATCAAAAGCAGCGGCTGAAGCGAAGTCAGAGCCACGGCGTTTCAGCCCATCAACCATGGCGAGCAAGAACTGCTCAAACTTGGCATAACGCTTGGGAAGTCTTATCTTCATCGTTTCATCGTTCTTCGTCCTGTTTAATCTGAAAAATATTGAAGCATCCTGATGGACGGCAATGGTTGAGAATCCAGAATCCTCCAAAGTTCCAGGATTTTGCCATCTTACAGTCTACAGTATCAGCATCTAGCTGCTAGCAGCAACCTATGACTTTGCAGCTCTGTGGGCCAGCAAACTTAGCAACAGACCCGAAGCTCCACAGGAACCACCAAATTTGGATTTCGATACATGGCCTCAACTTGCTGGGCCATGCACAAGGGGGATGTATACGGATATGATATGATGTAATCAGTTAAGCATGTTAAGCGCCTTAAGTCTGATCTTCCAAAGCTTCCGACAGCAGCCAAGCAAACCTCTTGAAAGTCCTCAAAATGAAGTGCTGGGCTTTGCCTTGACACGGCTTGCACTCTCGCACTCAGTATCTATGCAAATGATGGGAGTTTTGCTGCATGAAAACTCCGGAACAAGGGACCGGGATACTCCATCTTTCTGATTCTTGATGGAAAGCAAATGTGATACTTTTCTGCAATATCCTGCCTTTGAAAGTTTTGAAGCCCAAAACAGAAAAGGAAGTTTTTGGGCACTGCGCGGACTCATGACATCTCATGACGCATGACATGTGCAAATCCTAGACATGGCATTTGTGGGACTGTTACTTTGGATGGGGGGAACCATCAGTATCTTCAGTTCAGCGCAAATTACAAAAAGGTGCAAACAAAAACAACATCATTGATTGTAAGGCCAAGCCTAGATCTTTCCCCACCCTTACTGTTGTCCACACGATCTCTGCACCATCTGGGGATTCTGAATTTAGATGCTTGCAAAAGCAACATTGACATGGAGCTCGCTCAATCGCACAGTCTGAGTGAAAAGCGCTCTCAGCTCTGCCACATAGGGCTGTGGTCCCTGAAGCTTTGAGGACTTCAAATTCAAATGATTGAATGGCCGGCCTTCATAGTCTTTCGATGTCTTTGGTGCATTGTGATGTATTGTGATTGAGTTTGGATTCAAAAATCAATTATGAGATCTGCTTTTCGTTTTTTGATTCCGCGCACCTGGATCTTCGGAGGCAAAGAGCTTGATCTTCCGCCATGTTTTCTCTCTCTACGCCGAACCTATCAACAGAAAAGCAACAAAAACGAATGCGGGAACATGAAAAGCATCACCAATCACCGATCACAGATCAGGCCTCAGCCTGACCAGGAAAGCAGAACTTTTCCTTTTCGACTTTGAAATGACGTCTTGTCATCAGGTTGTGGTAAAGGGACCTATCGACGCCGGGTTCACAATTTCCAGGGTTCAGACTATTCCGGACTCCCGACATTTCAAATTTAGCCACAGGCCACCTCACGCTAACTCGCTGCAAACCGCCACCTGGCACTGCGGAAATGACTGAGTGACTACATACCAATGACTAATATGGAAACCAGAACATGCCCTCATGAATTGGCATCAATCAAACAAATGAGCGCGAACACTCGTAAACTCATTGAATACATCCGTTGACATCAAGTGACGTTCGTCCACTACATCATATATGTAGAAACATGCGCACTGCTGCATTCAACCTGGAGGGTTTATACATACATGAAGGTAATATAACGTAATTTGTAGCAGAAATATGGCCCAAAACCATCCAAAAGCCAAAGAACATGACAAGCAAGCCCCAAAATCGGATCTTCACTTTGCAACTGAAGCCCCGCCAGCCTAGTAGGCCTGCATCAGAAAGAAGGGCAACCAACAAATCCTTGCATGGCTGCATGCCCGTTAACAAGATGAGCGCGACAAGCTTCTTTCCACAACTTGCACAATCTTTTATCTGCTGTCCTCCCCCATGCGGAGCTGCTCCTACGAAGTGATGACTTTCCAGAAATACAAAACTAGCAAGTGACGGGAAGTTGGATGTTGGGAGGCCTTCCTTCTGAAAACGACTTCAATGGAGCACTCAAACGTTGGAACATACATACCTGTCATAAAATGCATCAACTGCTACAGTACTCAGTAGTACTGCTCTCATCAATATATTGTAGCTCACTCATAGCTCTATGTCCACAAAGAGCAAACACATAACATATAAACAATGGAACATATAAATGAGATTAATTAAGCATAGATCTGCAAAAGCATTTTGAAAAAATGGTGATTGAGTCGGATTGAGTGATTCAGAATTCAAATCCTTTCAGATCTGAGAAAAGGAGCTCCTCTGGTCTTTGAGAGGCACAGCCTTGGTCTGCATACCTCGACAAAGCTGGACAGAAAGCGAAACTTTCTCAACATTGCGCGTGGCTATGCCGCACAACTGCCACAGCTTTGGAGTTGGCAACAAAACAAAAAAGTACTGAAATGAGCTAAATGAATCTAAAGCATGCTATGTTGAGGTGGGCACAAAACAAAGACAGCGCGCAAGAAAGGTTCCCAGCTAAGTTGTAATTGCTGGACCTGCAATTTCAAACGGCAGCACAACACCGGCACAGCATTGAGCCACTGCAGCCTTCAACTTCAGTTGCTTGCTTGAGTGTTGAGTGAATCTTCCACAAGTTAGAAGAAAAGTTACTGAAGAGACGAACTATGCCAGAACTCCAGGCAAAATGGCAAAAATGATGCCTGAAGGGTCTGTACTGAGAGGGTAAACTGGTTCTCTTCAGCATTGCACCTCAAAGGTTTAAAAGCATTCGTTTTCCTGTTATTTCTTTTTTTGTCAGCACGACACGGTAGTAGCGCCTGTGAGAGACCCACGCTGTTTCACTGTTTCACGTTGCTTGGTTCTATTCTGGATGATTGAAAATGCTTTCTTTCGTTTCACACTCTTTCTGTTTGGAGGGTCGCTTTGAAGGTCTTGAGTTTAAGAGAGTTTTTAGTGTTTCGTCGTAGCGAAATAGAAATTTGAACATCAACGAGGCCAAAAACATTGTGGCCTTCATGTTTCACTGTGCAGGCCACACAAAACAGGCATTTGTTTGTCGTTTCCCTTTTTCCTCGTTTTGGCTGCACCTTTTACAGCTGTCAGGCAGAGTTTGACCGTTTGACCACGTTGCCCCAAGTCTTGAGGATATCGCTTAGCGAGTTAAGACAGAACGCAGTTGCGTCGCAGCGACCACGTGTGCAAGTTCTAGCAATGTTGAAATCCCCCCACCCCATCCCACACTGAAAAATGTGGACAGTACAGGCCTCTTCAAGACGCGGTACCAAAAACACGCAAAGAAAATTAAAGCCAATCCATCTCAAATGTCTCAGCAGCAGACTCAACTCTTTGCAAGTGACTTCCAAAGAGCTCCCTCAGCGACCTCGCAAGAAACTCTCCAACAACCGCAATGAATCATAGATGATGTGGAGATGTGAAGGCTATTTACTCACAATCCAACCTCGTCAGTGACACGGCCGTAGCGTTTCTTTGAAAGGCACTTTCCTGCAGAACAAGACATGTCTGGCCTGCACCACTCTTGACAAGCGATACAAAGACTCCATCCTCTCTGTTGATAGCAATCCGAAGCAGGTAGCGAACAAAGCCGTGCCTCAAGAGGAGAGTGTCTCTGCAACAAGCTTTGTCAATGGCTTTGCTGTGTCTACCAAAAACGATCCAAACCCGGTCCGCGCATACATTTTCAATGCAGCCTTGCTCTCTGCAACTTCTGCACTGAATCAAAGTCTCCGAGCCAACTAAAATATGTTCAATTGATATCTCCATTGAGATGCTTGGATCTTGTTCAAGCTCCACTCTGCAGTCGGCACTTGGCACTCAGAGTGTGAAAGTTACTCAATTTGCCAATCCAGCGCGCGCGCTGCGCGCTCATTGATTCTCCCGGATCTTCTTGTGGGGAACGGTCCCATGCCCTTCTCTGGCCCGTGTCAGGCCTTTGAGACTACCTGGAATCGCAATAGCAACAAGAGTACGGGAACACAAAGTCAAGAGTGGTAGATGCATAGCCTGCTACTCAACATTCAACTATATGGAATCTTGTGGGATCATTATATTATGGAATGCCGTAGTATAATGCTTCTATGATTACATGATTGCATTAAAGGATTCTGAAACACTCTATTCTATAAACTCCTATCATGATCCGCGTCTCCAGTTCGATGGGCCATTCTTATTAACCATAGCAAGCACAATCTGTTTCGCCTTGGACAAAGCTGCAAAATCCTGGATGCAGGTGTCCAAGGCAGCTGATGCTTGCCCCATGAACCTTGGCGGCGCAAACCAAAAAAGAGCTGCTCGTGCTACTCCACCACCACAAACGTTCCCAAACTATGAGTTGTCTTGAAAGCGTTTGAAAGCGCTTGAAGTTGAAAGTGTCTTGAGTGAGCAGCTTTCTAAAACTCTCTGGACCACCGTTGATGGCGAAAATTGTGCAATATGCCTGGACCGGGATTCAACGCCGCCAACAAAGTTTCAACCGTTGGTGCCTGATGTGAACACCATGTCAATCATGTACTGACCATGCGTGACTCGATCTGGCTTGTTGGTGTGACCCCAGGTGAAACATTGGCGGCCTGGTAGTCGAGCTGAGACAAGTGCTGCAAGACATCCTGATGCTTTCAGCTCGATCATCCATCTGCGTACACAATGTCTTAGGAACATCCGTGAACATCATTGAAACCATCTCTCACAAACACAAGGTTACAGTCTGCTACCTTGTGTCTTTGCCGATTTTTGCACTGCATATGCATAAGTAAGTCATCTTGGTGTGTCTCCTCCAAGTCAGGAACATCGGGAGGGTCGTCAACATAGACCTCCATGAGGGCGTCCTGGGATGCAACAAGATTGCAATATAAATATAAATCATTACGATCCTTGATTGATGTCTTCATCGTTTCATTCTCGCTTGACAAAGCGCCCCAAAGGGTCTCCTTGATCTTGAAAAGGGGCGAAACAGTTCCAACGGTGCCAGCTACCCGGCGAATGTCATCGCCATTGCAGTCAACTCCTCGATTCTGGCTCAGCACATGGAAAATCCAGAAAATCTCTGACAGTGTCATGTGAATTGTTCTCCTTGTTCTTAGCTTCCCATCCTCACCACAAATCTGAACCCCACTTTTCAGGATGTTGGGGATGCATTCGGGGATACATCTGGACATATCGGGTCTGTGGATATCTCTGAATAGTCAAGGCATCGCACGTGGCGAATCTCAACCAAGTCTCGTGTCCAGCACTCATCAGCTCTCAGCTTGTCCAAGGCCTTTTTGCTGGCCACAATTTGATCAGTAGCTCCTTTCGCAAAAAACGGCAAACGGCTAAAATTAAGGTGCTCTGCGGGTGCTACAATGTACTCGGTGCCACGGTGTTCTAGGTCTTGGAGAGCCCTGTCAATGCTACATCAAACTCTGTCTGCCGCTTCGCTATCAGTGTCCATATTTGTCATCAATATGATATTATCATATGTAATCATATGTCCATCTTTCTCTACAAGCCTCTGATCATTGATCATGTTTGACAAGCTATCTTTAGCGATTCTCCTCGGCCTATTGAAAGGTTCTCAATCGTGATAGGTGAAACTGGTGAAAGGCGTGCCAAGTTCAGTTCCAAAAGTCGTCTGTCCTGTGGCGTGGGCAGGCTGGGCCGCACTGCCCAATACTAAACCAATCGCAATCCCACGCCTCATGACTGTGCATTGAAACAGACTGTTGCAATATCAATAAACGTCTTATGATATGCTGAATGGCCATTTCGCACTTCTCCCAGCCTTGAAGTCGAGCCACCTGCCTGAAATCTCAGTGCGACTGGTGCTATTCAACATAGTGTGAAGCATACCAGTAATACCAGGTCGAGCGCGGCGCAAGCTTCAGGGAGGAAAGTACATTATAAGTTCAAGAATGAATTTGCTTGTACAATTATATATATACATGAAAAGTTTGATAATTGATTATGCCTGTTGTTTTTCCCAAACAATGAAAAACAAACATGAAGCAGGTAAAGACTGTTGTTTGTCTTACCTATTTGATTTGATAGATATACGTATGATACATGGGCTGGAAATGGTCATTTGATGTCATTTGCATGTTTTCCACTGCCACCAAAAGTGATGCGGGAGCATCACCAAAGATTGCCCCTGCCACCAAAAGTAACACGCCTCTACCCTCAGCTGCTCTTCTCTGAGCTGTTCCACTCTACTTGGGCTACTTAGCCTCTACTTCACTAGACTCGACTCTATTCTTTTCTACTCTTCTCTACTCTTTTCTGCTCTATTCTACTCTGCTTTACTCTGAGCTACTCGTTCTACTCTATTCTGAGCTATTTTACCTTTGACTAACACATTGTAAATCATTCCACTCACAACATATTCTGCAACACATTTGACATGTTTGAAGGATGAAACCAAGATATGTCAATGATGAAACCTGCCGCTTCACATATTTGCCTGCAAAGGCTGTGTCAGGAAGGCTTCGTCCCAAGAATTGAGCCTCGCAGCACTTGCAAAACCAAATCAGAAGGTGACATCCTGACATGCTCATCTTCTGACGCAAGTCGAAGGCATGAAACACTTGCACTTTGCCTTGCTCCAAGGCAGAATAGGCAAGACAGCAGGAGGAAAGAAGGCGGAAGAGAGCGAAAAGTTCGATTTTCGTTCATCCTTGTTGAAGGTCTCACGGGTCTGTTACCTCACGCGCTTTTTGCAAAAGCTGGGCGCAGGACAGCAGGGCAAAGTGAAAACATTGTTCGGCCATGTTTGGCCAAGCTTCAAAGCCATCTGACCATTGCAAGATGTTGCAAGATGTTGCAAAGTGCTCAAAGCTTGACTCCAGCTGTACAATCCAGCAGCACATGGCTACATCCATCCGAGCCGAAAATCAAGCAATGGGTTTGAAGTGAAAATTCGTTCGTGTCAAAGAGCATTGGCTGCTGACTGCAGTCTTTATGAGGCCTTGATACCTTGCTATCCTTTCATATGCTGGGATGAAACTATATGATTTAGATTTGACATATGATATATTATACATTTCATTCTGTCGGTTTTATCGATTCAATGGTGTTTTGGTTGTTTGAGTGTTTCTTGCAAACACGCCATGTGCTAGAATCTCAGGGCCAGACAGACTCAGACCATAGTCTTGCCAGCTCGTGTCTTTCTCGGACTCCTGCCTCAGAAACGAGCATAGCTTGCAGGCTTGCAGTTCACGCAATCAAAAGCAGACAAAGGCCGCAACCAATTTAGCATCTCCGCGGAGTGCAAAAACTTGGTATGCCTGAAACGTGCAACAAAACATACAAAACTAGGGCTAAACAGCCTTCCCCACAAGCACTTGCCAGTCTATCAGAAGCAAAACATGCAAAGGGTACAAAGTGGCACTTTCCTGCCAGATCTCAGGATCATGACACCAAAGCAAAAAAGCATGAGAAAGTACACCAATCGGATGCATGCCTGAGAGAACACTACAGAACAGTCTCCTGAAGTGCCTCTGGTTCTGCATCCAACACCTGCATGTCTCACTTATTGACCTACACCCTGGCGATGAGATTCTGGGTGGTTTGCAATACAGTGTATTCAACATATCTTCGACATGCAAAATTGATCAAAATCAAGACAATATACCAAAATCATCCCAAATCCAGACTCCAATTTCGGGGCTATCATGCAAAGAACAGAATAGAACTTGAACGCGCTGTAGATTCCAGAGTTTTGCTCCGCTGTTGGCTTTGATTTTTTGGAGATCTTCAGAGTATTTTTAGGACGCGATTTGCATGCGTAAAGTGCACATCCTGCTGCAGTGCTCATTCATCGAAAGGAAAGTTTCACATAGCTTCACTACCCTTGGACTGAATTGAATGTCAAGGTGTTCGTTTCCTAAATATACGGCACTGCTCTTTCAAGCTGGATGGCAAAAGTGCTGGCAAAGAAAGGCATTTTTTAAGCGGTAGCGGTGGTAGTTTCTCTTTGTTGGTGGCCTCTGTGAGCGGCAAAACGTACGGAAGAGTTGCAAACGAAGACGACATCGACCAAAACCGCAGCAAGAACAACAACGGCTCTGTCGGGTGGAGAGCCAGGTTGGCTATGGTTTTCAATATCCAATATCATGGTACGTGCTGTGGCTTCTTCAATGTATACTGCATACAATGTTTTATGAGATATCATACTCATGTTCAGAGCGTGGAAACTAAACAGAAGGAGAACAAACGTCCAAACTTGCTGCGTCCCCTGAAAAAGCAGAAGAGAAGTCAAAGAAGTGCAGGCACCATGACATGATATGACATCAATGCATCATTATGCATCCATGAACAAACAACTCTCTTCAAGTGGGGTGACCTCACGGAAAATCCTCTGTGCTGCATCTTTGGGCAAGAAAAGACAAGGGCAGGACCTGCAGCAAATGATGTACAACATCTTCAAAATTGAAATTTAAGACAGCCTGGAAAGAAACATGACTGACAGCGACACTAAGCCAGGTCGCATGTGCGCATCGCGATACAGCTGTGCTATTCCACTCCAGTACACCTGCACTCGAGTCGAAAGAAACGTGGCCACCAATGGCACACCCTAAGTTACTATGCATTTGGATGCGTTTGAGACATGCAAAAGCAAGTGCATATCTACAAAAGGTCATCTTGCGGGGCCAGATCAAATTCTATGAAATTCTCGCATGCTTCGGACTGGCTTTTTGTGTCTAGACCTCGCTCTGTCTGTACAATGCAAGTAAAAGTCCTGGTTGGCTTAAATGAAATGATGAAGTGTACAATTTAAAGACATTTTGAAGACATTTTGGAAGCATTTCTCCACGCTGGACACGCTCACGTTTATTCTGGCTGACCAGGCCAGGCGACTCCTCAGCAGGTTGGTGTCTCCAAAAAAAAAAAACGCTCAAAACAAAACAAAAAATAAATGAATTTCATTTATTTCATTTCGAAACTCTTTAGCAAAGAGAAAGTCATTTCATCCAAGCATCTATGGTCTTTGCTAAAGTAGAGTCTTGGTGGACTGCTAGAGAAACCTGCAAGCCTTGGTTTTTGAAGCAAACTCTTAGTGAGCGATGCTGAAGTTGTTGATTCTTGCAGAACAAGATTGAAAGTTATATGTTCTTCGCATTGCCTTTTGTTGTGCACAAATAATGGTCCGTGCATGTGATTTCGTGTTCTTGAGAGAATTGATTGGATCTGCATTCCTACTGCATGAATCAGTTGGTGGTAGTGGTCGTCCGGTGATCCGGGTTGTCCGAGTGCAGTCTTGCAGCCCTGCCCAAAATACGCTTCTGAAGCCGTGATTCTCAGGATCAACGGCAACCTTGGCCGCGGGATGTGAGCTGAGTTCAGCCAGAATTCAGCAGCCTGCTAAATCTCGTCTCACTAAGGGTGCAACTAAACCATGGAAGAAACCATATGTAACCTCAGCTTACTCAGCTTCAGTTTGCAGATTGCGATTCCTGCAAACACCTGCTTCCAGCTCACAGTTGCATCCGAGGGGCACCAAGAATCGAGCCCACTTTCAGTCCAAGGGCCACCTGAAGAATTTGTATACTTTCCCGGGCCTCCGCAAAACTACCAAGACTCTCCACCCTGCTTGCGGTACATGAATATATTTTGAGGCTCGTAGAATGGTTAGAACATTTTAAGTGTTATGATTTTGCTTGTGACATTCAGACATGGCACCAGATCCAGGCGTTGCATCCCGTAGTACAGCAGCAAGCCACCCAAGTAAGCTGCTTTGATGGCCAAAATGAATTGGTTTTCACCAGACTGGCCAAAGGAAATGATATCAGGTCATGGTCGGCGCGGAGTGACAGAGTTAGCCTTCTAGTGCTTGACCGCTGAAACAGAAATAGCAACAGCATTTTTGCACTGCATTGCATTAGCGCCTGAATATCAGGCCAAGCACGAGCTGGAACTGCTGCAACACCGCCCAGCAGCACACCTGCTGCAAGTCCTGCGGCTAGATGTTTTGGTCTTAGACTACAAACAAACAACAAGCGAGGTGACATGTCTGTTCTAGTCAAAAGAGAAACTCTAACTAAGGACATCACAAGATTTGCAAACCATCAAAAGAATTCAGAAGATGTGTAACAAGTAAAGGGGCTGTTGCATCCTTTCCAAGAGATATTTTTGCACGCGCAGTCCAGCTGCACCCCAAGAGCAGCCAGCACCAGCCGCTCCGCACGCTTTTAAGGATAGCCAGCGCAACCTCATCCATTCGATAACTCTGGAAATCTGGGGAAAATTCAAGTGAAATTCTAGGTGCCTAGAAACTGATCCTACTCTCCTGAACCAATTCCAAACGGCACCAACGTGTGCTGAACATCACTGGCAGCTGTTATAAAGGCCGTGAGGTGCCCATGTTGACAATGAATTACTTCACTTCGAACAATCCCCAGCATGTCATTTCAAATATATACACAATAATGTTGAGTGGTTGTTTAAATATCTTGGACGTGACATTAGGCAAACAAAGTTACGTCATTTCCCCATGTATATATTGCTTTGTTCCCGTTGTTGTCTTTTTTGGTTTCTTTGATGAGTTTCCTGAGACAAAACCATGATAATTGCCCACTCTCCACGGCTACAATGTGGTGGCTTCCTTTCAGCATCCCTCGCAGCAAGGCCTCCAGTAGATTCGCTGCATAACACTGTACCTTTGTCGCACGGCTTTCGCGGCTGGTTTTGAACACGTACCTCGGACTGCATAGGAAATTCCATGAAATTCACACGCACCATCAAGCACCTGTATTTCCATATCGAAAAAGACCAAGGCAGCACAAGGGAATTGCACACCATAATTTCTGCTGGGTGTCCATTTCTTTGTGGTTCTATGCCCAGTCCAAGAAGTAGCCTCCGCAAACCTTCTGCTGATATCATGCTGCTGTCGTGCACAGCAAGCTCCTGCCATAAAGCGCCAGATAAAAATTGTAGCTTTATTATATACCTCCATTTTACCGCATTTTGGCATCCATAAAATTGAGTCCGGAGAAGTGGCAGTAAAAAGTTATCAAAAAGAGTCCATTTTTCTGAAGCTGATCATGACCCTGAAAAATAAACAAAAAAGTTGACTGCCGCAATACCGCGTAAGCCATGGCTTTTAAGTGGTGTTTTCTTCTCAGCTTTGAAAACTGGAAGTGACGGAAGGGAAGAAAACTCTGCCAGTATTTTCAAGCAGGGCCCAAAAACCACTGCAACTAGCAGTGTTTCGCTCACCTTTTGCATGTGTCCAAAAAAACACTGGTATATATAAAATTGCCAGTGTTTTTTGTTTACGCACGTGCACAAATGCTGTAAAACATTGTAACACACGGAATCTTTGCATGTCTTGCAACACCACATGACGGTGGGAAGAGCAAAGTCTGGCAAATCTTTGTTCCCGGTGCGGGCGGCCGCTGCCGCGGAGCGGCGTGAATACCTATACGGTGCGTGGGCGTTAGACATTCATTGAACAGAACATGAAAACTGCATCAAAATATGAAAGCACCTTGCTAAAAAATGTCTTTCTTCAAAAGTTTTGCCAGTTCTCGTTTGAAATCTCTTCTGGAGTTCCTTGAGCAGAATCTCTTCTGGGATTGGAATTGTTGCAGCCAGCAGCTCCACCACAG
Source organism: Breviolum minutum Mf 1.05b.01 (assembly GCA_000507305.1). Taxonomy (NCBI): domain Eukaryota; class Dinophyceae; order Suessiales; family Symbiodiniaceae; genus Breviolum; species Breviolum minutum. Next base: position 123,088 of record DF239178.1, on the reverse strand, counting down.
ATTGGGTTGACACCATTGCCACCTGTCAATGGGATCGTCAAAGCTGTGTGATCTGGAGAGCAATGAATCTCTTGAAGGCTTGCTTTAGTAACACGCAATTGCTCGTGCCTCTATTCCCTGGTTGGGGGGGGTTCGCTATTGACACCCATCGAGAGTCGCCTCCTCCAGTGGTGGTTTCGGCAGTCCATCGAGGCGACAAAGCCCTTGAATAATTTCCTAACAAGAAAGCACCAAAAGTAATGTCTAGGAGTGTGCGAAGACTCAAACACGCTGTTCGCACTGATTTAAAGGTCTCAACCATCTCAACATCTCTCAACATGTCCCAACATAGTGCAACTACCTCGAAAAAAGCCATGAGCATGCTCATTTGAGTGCCCAATCCCGCGCTGCAACCAGTCCTCTGGGCTTGTGGCTAAGAGCCATTTCTCATCTAAAGGGATGGACAGTTCGGTAAAGCTTCTGCGACACATGGGACATTTGCCTTGGGCAAAAAGGGCAAAAATCTGAAACAATAGGAGTCGATGAATCGATGAATTGATGAATCAATGCCTTGACTGCATTTCTGCAAAAGTACAGTACTGACTGGCCCATCAAAAGATTGCAGTACGGCCACCTGCGCTTCATCTATGCCTTGTTCATTGTGTTACTGTCAAGCTTGTTCCAAGATGATTCAAGCGAGCTGCGCGGGTGTAGCTTCTCTGCACAAGAAAGGTGGACAAAGTGTTGGCAGACCTTCAACAACATTAACGCGTCATTCTCAATCATCAAACGGATAAGGAACGGAGCTGTCTCGTGCAGTAGGCCTTTTAAAACCAAAATAAAGTATAGCATATGGCAGTATGGAGTAGCATGAATAGCCACAAGCTCTGATTCTAGATGCCACATGATGCTACAATGCTATAAGATGATATAGGATTGAAGCTACTTCTTCGGCCCCTCTTTGGAGAGATCCATCTGTCAAATGAATTCGCATCCTGACAAAGCGACTCTCTTCGGCCATGGGCTTGTTGAGCCATCTTCACGGTAGGGCGCAATGAGGACCGCTGCGGCCCCAGAGCCTAGAGCAGCATCTAAGCAGCAGGAAATGTAGGCATCAAACTTCATCAAAGAGTCAAAGAGTCAGAAAGCGTTGAAAAGCGCATGTGCCTACAGCTGCTTCACTGTTATTCACGACGTTTTAATGATTTGGCGCAGTGTTCCAACTAATTCTTGTCAAAGAAGCTTGAATGAGTGTTGGTCCACCAGCTGTTTATGGACCTTTCCGAAATGTGTTAAACCAAGATAAAACCGAGACAAGGCACTCAGGGCATCGAGGCAAATGCAGCAAGATTCGAGCTCACTGTCATCTTAGGTCCACTTTCAATGGACACATTTGCTGGATTGACTGGCTTGACTGTAGCCATGCTACCGAAATATCCGCAGATTCGCCCATTGTTCCATGAGAATGATCAAATATGATCAAGAAGCCTCAAAAATCACACTGAGCCAAGTTGCTCATAGTCTGATCGACAGCGAAATTCGCACAAGCGCATCACCAAGCATGATCGCTCTGATCGTCTCGCTAGCCCAATAGCAATCAAGTTGCAACAGTTCAAAGGTGAGTCTGTATACTTTCATCAATTTGTGTAGTTCATAAGTTCATAAGTAACAAGTAATTAATCTTAGAGAAAATGCAGAACTAAACAATCATGGTTTTCGGAGCCATGCGATCTGGAGAATGCTGGAATCTGAGTTTGTTCTGAATTTTTGCCGATAGAGCTGATCTCATCACTGAAACTGCTAGACGCGTTGGGTCCACGCTGTCAAAGTGCTTTGGACACGTTTGCACATAATCCAACCGCGTTTTGCATGCCATCCCCATTGAATCCCATTGAATCCCACTCTCTTTAGACATGATGTTTCACGATTTGTTGTCTCGTTCCATCAAAGTTCCAGAATGGTCGGGCCTGCCGCTCTCCGCGAGGTCCACCTCCCCACTCCGGAGATGATTTGCCAGGATACTTTTGCTCCGATTGTCCAAAGAGTTTTGGCTTGTCACAATTGTAGCAGAGAATAAACGGAATAAATACAGTGATGGTTGAATCTCGGTTATCAATTTGCACCCTTGCACAATCTGTCGGAATCCCATGTATCATATACGTTTATCCTAGATATGTATGCAATCATATCAGTGAAACATTGGTTAGTACAGTATATACAATATAAAATAATATAAAAATAATTGATAATAATGTAATGTATATAGCACCGTTTCCTTGCATTCGATTGTTTGCATGGCTTTTTCCATCTGCTTTCCCCAGAGTAGTCGGCACGCCACCAAGCCCAACTCCTAGACCAACATGGTCAGGCCACCTATGGAGAAGTAGTCAAAGAGCTTGGCGATCAACACACGCTTCTCGCGGACCTAGCTCGGTGTGCTTTGAGTATCGGTTTGCCAGCTGCTCTGTCTGAATTTCTAAATTGTTACAGCAAATACCCAGGCGTATGTGTTGCAGTGAAGAGAAAATGTGAGGCTTTGCCAGTCGCTCCTCGATGGTACGGGGTGGTCTGTCTAGGCAGCCAACCACAGCTCTGGCGCGTGAAGACCTTGTGGCCGGATGCTCATTCTCAGTCAACAGGATCCAGTCCTGCAAATTCTGCAAAAAGTTCCTAGTTGATGTTTAGTTGATGTTTACCTTTGAATAGCTGCAAGACATGGCTTGCAACAATGTGGCGCCTGATCTCGTACCAACTCTTGCAAGCTCACCATAGTATGGGCATCATCTTGGTTTAGAATTTGAAAGAGAATGTTAATCTCTGAAGTGTTCTTTTCGGAAGAGTCTCTTCCTCTGAGCTCCATCTTATCTGACCGAATCTTTGCATGCAGGAATGACAAAGGATATGCAAGAATGTGCAAGGCATCTAAGTTTAGAGCCACCTCCAGCACCTCAATAGACTTTCACATACAAAAAAGGCCACCATGTTTGGTAAGCTGTACGTGACATATCTTGACGTCGAGTTGGCAGCTACATCTTGCTGCATCGATTTCTGTGTTAAAGCTATCTTCTATTGTGGAGCTGAGGCACTTTTGAATCTTCTGCGCGAAACAACCTGCACTGCAAGACAAGGCACTTGGGCTCGGTGGATCAAAACAGCCCTGATGTAAAATGATACGAAAAAATGTCCAACTCGCAACAAACACATTGAATCAGCCTCAGCTCTGCAGTTCATTTGTTAAGCTGTGGACCCGTCTCACCATGACTTCTGCAATGAAGTTTCGCATGCGCCTTAATCAACTCACAAAAAAAATAATGACCTCCTAGTCCTAGGGCCTTGGATGGTCGTTGTTTGAAGTGTTCTTTGAAGTCTTTGCAACATGTTGCGACTGCAACGAAGTACCGAGGCTGTGGTGCAGACGTCTGGAGTGAAGACATTACTGTGTGTTGTTCTTCAACTGCTGTAACAGAGCTGATCAGCCTGCCAACGCAAGCACTCGACAGTGCCCAACCATTCCTAATTCACTCGCTCAGTGTCTACTAAGTGTGACGGACTGTAACTGCAACGACATGAGCATGCAACCTTCTGAGAGAGAATATGACATCTGACCTGACCTTTCGATGCGTTTCCATGGCTAGGTTGCTATCAAAACCTAAAGATGAAACACGCACCATTTGTAACGATCACCCACAACTAGCATCAACGGCTTTGGGAGATACCTGCCAGCTGTAAACACTCTGAGCCTGCTTCTTTCACCCGAATCGCCTCATCCACACTATCCGACACTATCCACACAGCTTTCAAGCTCATGATGCGCATACCGCATAACGCTCATGGAGATCAGGAGGTGACATTCTTTGCAGTAGGCATCGAGTAGGCCGGACTTGTCTTCTGATTCTGGCACCTGCAGAAACACAGCTCAGAGGTGGTCCACTAGTTCCATCCTAATTCGGGTCCTGAATTGAACTCAAAGATGTTGTCCACAAAACGCTCAAGCATCGTCCTTGTATGTCCTATCTCGTCCTTTTATGTTCTTGTTCTTTGTTCTTAGACCGGAACTTGCTCCTGTTGTCCCTTTTGGTCTGGTTTGTCTTGGTCTTAGTCTCTTCAACGTGCCAAGATTCTACTCACGAATGGGTGCACATTTACATGAGAAAACAAGCTGGCAGCACAGCTTCTGCTGGCATTGCCGCAACATTCAAGCCAACCTGCAAGATAAAGCACGAAACTGACCAATAAAATTCAATAAAAGAGGCAAATATGTACCCAAACGACCAAGCACCTACCATTCATGTCTGTGTTTTTGATTTCTCGGGCTCTGGTCTATCCGGAGACAGCATGCAACCACATGGGAAACACGGATAGATACCGAACTTCTGAGATGCTTGAGATTATTTTTGTAGGTCAACGAGTTGACAAATGCAAGGCCTCGAGGAAGCGCTCGATTCCCTCCAAATCTTGGCCGAAGCTCGATTCGCGCTGCGGCCTGCAGTCACCGCAACAAATGGATGATAAAATACAGGCCAAAGGATTCAGAATGATTTTTGTTGATTCAAATCTCTTCAAGTGATTGAAGGCTTGTAGTCAAACTCTGAATGAACTCTCAACAACCTTGATCCGGCCTCAAAGTAAACCAGGACAGGAAGAGACCGCCAACAAGAGTTGAAAGCACATCCTAGTACCAGAGAAAAGAATTCAGGGCAAACAATCCAGGCAAAAGATACTTTGCTTGTTCGTCGGCCGCAAACATTTGTTTTGCCCTACTTAAATGGCCGTTTCCCTTGCCTCTTGCCCCGCAAGCAGAACTTCCTCTGACAAGAAGCAATAAGGAACGCCTCAAGGCAGACTTGAGCAATCATCTGAGGACGAACAAACAGCTTGGTACTTTTAGTACCTTATTTGTTTGCATTGGCTGAATCCCTTTCTATAATGTGATATTCATTGTAGTTCTGGGGGTTTGTCTTGGTCACTCGGCTCTTGAGACCAAAGTGAAAGCTGAACTGACGGGCAATCCAGAAGCAGATGATGGTCTAGGACAGCCGGGCAAGGTCAGGCAAAGTGAGATAAGCTGAGATTTTCCTGAGGGTGGCTCATCTTTTTGCCAGTCGAATGACCAGTTTCATGGCTCCTTTGGCCTCAGGACGGCCCCTAAGCTTTTTGTGATGTTTTCATCTGTTTTTTGGCAATGAGGGAGGTCCTGTTCAAACCAGCTGTCGCAGGAATACGTGACACTAAGACTATACATAAATATAATACTCGATACCAGGAGCGAAAGAGATCTGAGAAGCGTTCCTCTTCCAAATTGCCAGCGAGGCAATCCTCTACCTCTTGTCAATGGATCGGATGCAGCATGATGCAGTGATGCAGCATATTCTTGTCTCGGAGTCTTGTCCTAGTGATCCAAGATGAAAGCAACGAAATCAAAATTCAATTGAAGTCTGCCTCGTCTCTCATGTCTTCAGCATCAATGGCGTTGCCTGCCTGAGACAACCAATTCATCGGTGAATGCCATGTCTCTATAACGTAGATCTGAACCATATCAGCTATTTTAATCTATTTTCCTTGGATTCCCACGACTGCTTTCATGAGCTTCAGAAGTATGTGACCCGATGCCAAATCACTTCCGAAGCTTGTCACCTCGATTTACTTCAGCAAATCAAGAACTTCCCACCCTGAAGCATGAGGTCTGCACGCCAGTGGGTCGGCCATCCTCTTGCGGAACTGCGCTTCCAAACACCTATGGTTCTGCAACTAAAACTGGATAATTAGATAATCCACAAAAAATACAAAAAATTGTTTCTGAATGGCAACGATGTCCATGATAAGCTCAACATGCAACTCAAGCCTCCAGGTTGACCCAGCGGCGAAGGACTTCCACTAGGGACTCGGGCGAGGCCAGCGGTGCACCCGTGTTTTCAGAATCCATATTTAAATTATTTATTCTTGCCCAGTGTGGCGTTTCTCGAAACGGTTTGAACAAAGTGGGCAAAGACCCACGAATGAAACTGAAGCTACTGCTAATCTGCTTAAGCTCCAAATGGTCTCATCTGCAGTGCACAGCCTCTGCCGCGTGTGTTTCAGTCAGCAAACAAAGAGCACTGAGTGCAAAAGTTCAATAGGACATCTAGTTAATGTAGATCCTAGGTAGGACCTTGTGCATTTTCTACATCGCAAAATTGCTCTCAAGAAGTTTTCCCCAGCATCCCAGCAGCGAACCTGGAAAGATCAAACATATCCGCGAAAGCAACTCGGCCAGCCACGTCTTGGAACCTTTTTCAGCCGTTTTCAGCCCTGTTTTCGTCTTAGATGCACAAGCATGTCTCTCATTTCTCGCAGCAGAAACACAACGAGACTGAAATGGACAGCCTACATACACGTCATGTCGAAGGAACCTCTTATTTTCACAATTTGACTACATGGTGGGTGTAGGACCAAAAGATCAGGGTCTGTGAATTTCACCCTACACCTTCAACATGGCCAAGCCACAGCAAAATATGTTTGCTGAGAAAAGGTTTCTCGGGCTCTGGCAGGTGCATGATTTTTGCCATGGGATATTGAATCTCCAAAGCCTAAAAAAGTGGCACGTTCTGCACGTTCTGCACGTTCCAAGTTTCTTTACCAAATACATCCAAAGACGTCAAGACGTTCTGAAATGCTTTGGCATGAGGATGGCACCCGTTTCCGCGAATCCTCAAGCCTAGCAAACTTCACACCCACAAACGAGCGGCTTGAGACCGTATGCAGAATGAAGCCAAGTGGCAAAGAGATAATCGAAAAAGAAATGAATATGATATGTTTGTATAACATTGTGTAAGGGCATCTCCTTATATCTCTTCAGCTGAGTCATGCTTTGTCTCACTTTAAATCTGACTCCACCTCATCGACTTAAACAACTTGTAAAGAACGGACTTCACGAAAACACTGATCTATATACCATCATCAAGAGGAGGACCTTTGTTTGTTTGATGGCTTCACATGAAGGCAGGATGCCCATGGTTGCGGTTTTGCTCTGCTTGAAATTTTGGTTGCAGTGGACCGAGCAGTGGACTGTCACGGCTTTGCTTCCAGATTGCTTTCACAAGAGTCTTCCAAAATAATCAATAGAAACATATAGAAACAAGAAAGCCAAAATATGAATCATCTGAAATCTGCAAGTCTTTAGAGATTTCTGAGAGATTACAGCTTCAAGACCGATCAATCTTGGCTGTCGTACCTGGGCAGATCGGTTGGCAAAATGACTTGCCGACGACTTCCTAAGTCGAAACTCCGGGACACTCTTTCAATACCTTCAACGCTCTTAGCAACCTCGACAGTCCGACAGCACATTCTGCTAAGCTAAGAAGCAGACGCGGCAAGCGATCCTTGGTGCATATTTGACTTCTATTGATTTGTCAACAGGAGACCAACCAACTGTTCAACAGCTCATAAAGCTTGCAGAACTACGACTGCAAATCGTGGCCTGCCTTCTCGTTGATGTGAAGGGCCTGATCCTTTGAAGCAAATTCAAGCAAAATGCTTCAAGAATAAAGACGTGTGAAGACACCAAGCCTTGGCAAGGGACTGGGCTTGCATCAAGCTTCTGATTGCTGGAGCCTGGCACTAGGTAAACAAGATAAGCTAAACACGCCGATCCATGCTGCAGAAGTTGCAGTTCTGAAGTTGAAGGGCATTCTGAATGATCACAAAATCCACTGTGAGTAGCGACTGTGGTCTGTAGATGTCTGCAGTGCAATCTTGGTGAGAAGGCCACGATCAAACGGACCAACCACTGGACTTGCATATTGCAACAGCAAGAAGGAATTGCAATCACTTGAGAAAATCAGATACATGCATGCTGGCTGTAAGACAACTACTGGCGACTGGCCTCTCGCAGGAAGATAGAACACAACGAACTCCTCGGCTTCGATTGGCCGGAAGAAAAGGCATTGGAATACAAGTACAAACCTTGCACCGAGCTTTTGACTTGAGGCATGCTAGTCTGCCAGAAAGGACGTCAGCTGGTTTCATTACATACCTGCAGGTATGAAGATGTTGCTAAAGGACGAACAAATACGAGAAGGAAGAATTAGAAAATAGAATCTAGTCTGCAGCATACAATACTGATATGAATCTGAATTGATTCAATCTATTCCTGATTGCAGGCCTGTTGATCAGCATGGGCGACAGTGAGCTGAAGTTGTCAAGTGCAACTGCCTTGGTGGAACAGCTCCGAGGTGCTCCCTGTAAAGTCTTCAAATGCAGCAGTCCTTTTAATTATCTTTAATTGCATGGGGGCCTATGCATTCGGAGAACGCTGCAAGTCAGGGTGAGTTTGGCTCAAAGGACTTCCCAGAATAGTGACTGCTGGATTTCATTTCTTGTTGCGATTTGTTGCTGTCCTGTCAGACCTGTCACCAGGCAGAGAAATTGCAATCCGAAAAAGACATAAAGATGCCAAGAGCTGCCGTTTGCCATGAGGAAAATCATGGAAAATCCACTAGGTCTCTTGCTACTCGTCGTTCAGCATCCTTCCTTTGGACAGTCAGTTCCAGTCTGCATCACACCAAGTCAAGCACCAGAAAGTAATCATGAAATGTGTTTTTGCCGGATTGTGATGTCAATAGACCATGATGGAATCCAGAATCTATTGCTCTCACTACATGTGACATGCAGGCATTAGTCCTTAGTCAAGTACACCAGTAGCATCTAGGACTCGGGCTCGTCGAGTGCGGCAAGCTCAGCTGGGTCAAAAAAGTTGCTGTTCTCCCTGGGCTTCTCTGTGCTTTCGCAAACTATGCAAACGTCTGGATTTCTAGCAAATCAATTACTACACTAAGTCGGTGGTTCGGAAAAGTTGCATCTGAAATTTCTATCGCATAAATCCCGGAAGTTATCATCCAAACTCATATCCAACCAGCCTGAAGGCACGAATCAAGGCATAGAGAATCGTGAGCAATTTACCATCCTTGGTATAACTGAAAGACTAAGGATGCTTAAGGTCGTTTCCAGGTAGCCATGGGATGGATTCCAAGCCAGGCACCTTGAAGTGCTCTTCAAAGGATGACGTCTCCACCAGAGGGTATGTTCGGATTTCAAAACACCTTTCAACTCCATTCCAACACAATCCAACTGGTATTTGATTGGGACAGAAATCAAGAAAATGTCAAAACTGGATAGTGAAAGGCAAAGTGGCTGCCCAAGGGATGAGATTGCTTCGCTGCAGATCAGTTCTCACAAGAAATAATGCAAGTCTTACGTAGTTCTTGGCTTTGCAGTCTACATTGTCTGAATTGTATGCATTGTCTGTATTGCCTCTTGGAATACCTTTGGCTGTCGCTAGCTTGCCAGGTCTGCCTGCGAAGTTTCACAACAGGTTTACAATGATCTTTCTTTTTTATTCCTGTATATCTTGAATACGATGTTTATACATAATTTGACGTAATTTGATATATTTCGATAAAAATCTTGAATGGCAGCATGCTGTAGCCTGCTGTCTTCCACATCGCCCGCCGTGAGTAAACTGGAAGCCTTCGCGAGCAAAGTGAAGCAAAGTGCTCCAGGATTGTTGTTGAGATTTCTCCCTTTGGAAACTCTGGGGCACAAGCTCGATGCTTGGTCTCCATGATGATGCCTCGCAAGATCTTGCCACGCCGACATCCATCGGCAGAAATTCGCATAGCGTCGCTGTTTCCATACAACTGGTGGGTATGCTCTGGTTAGCCTAGCATGGATAAGGCCGGGGCAGTTGATCCACCGACAAAGAATCTCCTCCATAAGCGGCTTGAAGTGATCGATTTTCTTTCATGTAGCGGAAATGTGGAAAGTGAAATGCTGATCTTCTTGCACAATTCTCACGAAAGCAGCATGCTGTCCTCACAAGGCAAGGTGACGATGTCCTCAAGCGTCGAAATGCACAACAACCAATACGAGTAACAAGCTGAGTTGTGGTTGAAAGGCGAGCTGTGAGGAGCCTGGATTGTGTCAGATGCCTCTTTTGCCAGGAAGAATACATCCTGCATCTTGCGGAAGTGTCTAAAGCAAAACAAATCATTCTGGCAAAGAAAATCACCGCAGTATCCTTAGAGGGCCCTTCTGTCCCGTATCACCTGGTAGTTACTTTGTCACCTTCGTTTGATCATGTTTGATCTTGGTAGACCATGACTATCCATGACTCTTGCACTGTGCTACGAGGATCTACTTTCGGTGCGCCTTGGAGAGCATCTTCTGCTTGCAATGCATCTTCTCCGTCATGGTGAAGTCAGCCAAGAAGTTCATGAAGGTCTCACAAGATCGTCTTATCTGCGTCTATGATCAGCACTTGTTACACTTGTTGTTTGCCCAAATTTCACAAACAAGAAAAAATCAAGGAACTGCATGGGAACTGCATGAAATCGCCTGCATGAAAAGGTGGAGGACACGCCTGACACTGTCAGCTGCCCGGTGGGTGAACAGGCTCTACCAGAAGCATTGGGTGGAATTGCAGTCGTTGTACCTTGCGGGGTTATTCACACCCCGATACTCTCGTGATTACATTCCATGTTCGCCTTGCATCTGCTGGAGACATTGTATTCAACCTGCCGGAGGAAATCATAGGAAATCCAGATAGATCATGCACACTGCTTCTAATTCCATCTGGAATGCAAAGCAGCTTGAGTCAGAGCCTCCAGTCTACCCTGCTCTTATCTTCTCGGGCAGCTTGGAGCTTGCGTGTCTCAGTATTAGTATCTCAGGTCAAGCTAGGAACCCGTAGAGTCATAGAGTAAGAAATGAAGTTCATTGATAATTCTTTTCCAAATAGATTGCCAAACGCATGTTTTTGTGCGGCGGGGTTATGTTCATTGCGTCCCTGTAGTGCTCAAGTGAGTCTTCTGGGTTGTAGGCCATCATGTAGCTAACCTGTTTGCAATCAGTCTCGGCAACAAATAGCAAGGTCTAAGTCTCCCCTGCAGAATTGGTCTCAGCTGAAGACTGATTTGTCGGAAACTTGTTCTTGCTCAAATTTTGCTCGCCTGTCCTGAAAATGTTTCGTTTGAAAGATGTCGAGACGTCGAACACATGGCATCGTGGCTGTGGCTCCATGTGACGAAAAGAATCGAAAAGCCAAGTTGCAGACCTGCGCCTCCTGATGGCGAACTCCAAGCATCCGAAGGTGCAGTTTTTTGAGATTCAGCTCCTGTGCTCGCACAAGTCATCCTCCATGATCCTTTGAATGTTCAGAAAAAAAGTGATCAAGGTATATGCTCAAAGGTAAACTATCCATTTCAAGCGCACAGCCTTTTAATGGAAGAAACCCCTTTTCACTCCACTAGATCCGCTTTCCGTAAGTAAAGCATCTTCAAGCTACACAAAATTCTTTAAGAAAACCTCACCTCTTCTCCAAGGCAGTCTCTCCTTTTTTCACAAGCCTCTTTTCTCACCTGGTTGCCTTTTGTCGAGCCAGTTTTTCCACTTGACATCATTCCAGTTCCTCGTATATGGAAAAACGAAACTGCTCAAAGAAATTCAACATAGCCCCATAGCGCGTGTGTTAGTTTTCAAGTCTTCTAAAAAGTAAACTTACCATTTTTTAGCACAGTTTCTCGTTCAAAACAGCCTCTTCCCACTCCAACAATTCCTGCTCGTTTTAGTAAGACCTATTCTTTGAAGAAGACACAGACCCAACCAAAAAAACTCGAGAAAACTCAAGATTCTAGACATTCCAAAAAAAAAAACAATTTTCAGAGACTCTTGACTTGGACCTGCACTGGCCAAGACCTCTGGATGTTGTTTTGTTTGGGTTGTCAAGTTGAGTTGTTTTTGTTTGTGTTCGTTACTTTGTTAGTTTTCCGCCCTAAATTTCTTGTCTTTGGTTCTCTCCAGAATTGCTGTTTTTTGTTTTCTCTTATTTACAAGCTTGGCCAAGCAAGATCTCAAGACTCTCTGAAACGTGTTTGTTTGCTTTTTCAACTGTTTTTGATTCTACTGTAGTGATTTATGTTTGAACGGAGGCATCATTTGCAGATGGTGCAGATGGTGCAAATAAATGAATGGATGAAGCAGTCACTGACAAAAGAATGCCAAGGGATGCAAAAGCTAGATCTCAGATCTTGGGGAAGGGGTCAGTTCATACATAAATAATAAATACATTATATATTATATAATTATATAATATCCATATATACCATGTGGTGTACAGACAACAATATGACGTCAACGGCAACATACATGTGTTTGCCGAATCTTTGCAGTCCTCGAGTTTGCGCTGGATTTGCAGAGAAACTGCCAAGTGACTCCAGCTGGTAAAGAGGATGCCGAGGTACTGCGAGGGTGACACCGTGCTGAAACATTCCCACAAAATCAAACTAGAGGAACTTGGCAGGTGCCAATGCCTCCCGGTTGATCTTCAAAGACGTTTCCACCTTCTGTAGTTGTTCCATTTCTATCATCTCCTGGTCCCAAGCTGCGGCACAAATCTGCATAAAGTACAAGTATGACAGTATGACAGGATATCACGGGATGATTTTCCCTTGTATATAACAGGAGCATGTTAACTACGTCAGCTTGGATGTCCTGCTTGAACTGATACCGCCAAAAAGCAAAGGCCCAACCTTTCTCTATTTCCAAACAGACCATGAAAGAGCTCCGACTGTTTACAAAACTGACAGTCTCAGGAATTGACCATCTGCACAGCCACATGTGAGCTCCTGCACGTGGCTAGAAATGAAGCTAGAGAAAAACAAGAGAACAATAGAAGATGTGCATTCTGCGGCATACGCAGGATTGTTTTCACAGAACGAACATAGAATCGTCATAAATCGAATGGATTTCACAATTTTGTATCAATCTCAGGTTCGCACTCGCACCAAGCCCATGATGTTGTAGGCGGCACTGCAAAAGGGGTCACAGCAGGCGTTGCTTCAAAAAATCGTCAGGAAAACCAGCAAAGGATGAAGGGAGATGGCAGGAGTGCCTCGTCTGAGCATCGAGGCTGCCGTGGATCTCGTTGCTCCATCCTCAGTGGCACCACCGCCAATGCAGCTATGGCGGCACTTATGCAATATGTAGCCACCATAGCCACAATGCTGCCACCATAGCCACAATGCTGCCACGTGCCATACGACATTCTTCCATGCCTTCCACTACAACGATGGCTGAGAGGTCTCAGCCCCGTGCGCCCTTGCTCAAGGAGTTGGCTGCAATGCCACCTTTGAAAGAAAATCTAAGTTTTACCCACACGTTTGAGCTCGTAAATGGGCGGTTCATTGCGATCACGTGTTCTTATGCCTTTTGGCAATTGCTTACATGTCCCGTGGAATGAACTCAACTCCAAGCATTGAAAGCGTTCTTAGACTGTTTACAAAATTGCAAACCAAAACGGAGAATGTACCGAATGTCTAAAATGTATACAGTATGAGGATCAAAGCAATCTGCATCGAACTTATGTACAAATTTGTGTGCAAAACAGCAGCCACGAAAGCTCAGGCGTGTTGCCTCTGAACATGGGAAGCAGCAACCCAGGGAAGAGAACCATCTTCCTTACCGGTGCGGCCTTAGCACTTCTATGAGGTGATCAGGGTGATGCGATAGCGTACAAGCATCTTCCATTGAATCTTCTCTTGGAGTGTCTACCCGCGCTTTCGCTTCACGGTTTTTATGTGACTTGTGGGCATTGTGGGCCTTGTGCCAAGGTGACTGCTTGAGGATGCTTGAGACTTGTACGAATGGTTGGAGCTTGTGAGGGAGGTAAGCCAGACCTCAATGCTTAATTGGATGCAAGTTGCAGAAACAATTTGTTCAGCTGCAATTTTGTGGGCTGCAAACCTCCTCGTCCACATTTCTTGCGCAGACACAAATGGTTGAGTTGTCTCCTGACAAGGCTCAGCAGTGCATCTGACTATGGTCCGTAAATACTTGTCATTGTTATCTTTGTGTGCTTGCTTTTTTCCACAAGTGACAAGCGGTGGCCCAACGAAAACACTGTGCAATATGGTGATCTTTTCAGCATCTGCAGACTTCTGATGCCATTTCAAACCTATGAAAATCCATGGTCCTTGAGCTCATTAGAACTTTTTGTGCACAACGAGCACAAAATACAAACTCTGAATTTGGTCCCCGAATGCTGACAGTCCTGCAAGTGCCACTGATTCACTCTGACCTTGCGACATGCTTTCTGACTTCACGTCTTCATATCTTCAATTCACATCTCTTCATCTTTTTTTGTACACCCGAAGTATCTGAGCGAATGGCAATGTCGCACATGGCTTGGGCGGTATCCCTGACACTCACAGGACAGAAGAGACTCTTCAATCTGTATATTGGAGATGTAGACTCAGTGAAAGGTTGTGGCATACATGAATGCACATCCCAAGTGTAATTCAAAATCTATTTTTGATTTGCCTAATTAGCCATCAGCAGGCGAGCATATCTCACCTTTCACTGCCAACGTTGTCCTCGACCAAAGCAACAGCATGACCTTTGTTCTTCCAAGAGTCTTGCAAGGCTAGCTAAGAAAGAAAGAGCGAAAAACAGCGAGTTTCGATGCATTGATTGTCTTTCCAAAAGGAATCAAGTTTCAAGTACCATGTAGTCCACGTAGTCACATGTAGTCCATGTAGTCACATGTAGTCCATGTAGTCACATGTAGTTGTATCATGACTTCCCAATGATGCCGTTCATCATCTGAGCACGCAGCTTGCTTCCTGCATCACCGTCTTCCGCAAGTCTTCCGCGGCAAAGATTGAAGGCTGGCAGGCAAGCAAGCAATCTAGCAAGCACTGCGCGACATTCGAAGCTTCCAAGACATGAAACTGTTGATTGATGCCGTGGGTAGACTCTAGGCTCGTCTCATTTATCATCTCCGGTTCACTACAGCGAATAGTCTAGAATCATGTGGACATCAATACCCAGTCTGGGTATTGTATGAATGCATATGAGTGTGCTACTTCCACCACTACCTCTACCTCTACCACCCCTGCCCCTTCTTTTGTTTCTGCTTCTCCTAGTCCTACTCCGAGTCATGGTCGGCCTCCAAGAGATCAACAAGGCTCTTTAATAGCCAAGTCCTGCCAAAATCTCCAAATTGATCATCGACCGACTCGATGACTCATGCGGCTCCGGCTTCTACTATCTTGTACTGACTCATGCTGCATGCTAGTAAATGCATTCCTTATGCTGGAATTTTACGCAACCAAAGCTTCAGGAGCCCTGTGTCCAAGACATTCCAAGACCATCTGCCATGTCTTCCAATATATTTTTTCCAAGCCTGTGGTCACTTGGCGGATGATGTGGGTATTTTCCAGGACTGACATCGAGCACATCCAGCAGTTCCCCTGCCTTAGGGTTGCGAGCAGACAAAAATGGAGAGCATCTCTCAAAACGCTGCTCAAATCTGAGAAACATGTATATAGAGCAAAATGCTTGGCATTGGACCAGGAGTTTCAACAGGGTAAAAGCAATCTTTGGCTTCTTCAGGCAAGCGTCAGCACCCTGGCATGTACCAAGAAGGTCCACACAGACCACAATAGCAAATAGAAATCGTTGCCTTCAGGTCTTTCAATATCTGAAGGCCTGAAATCAGGCCTCAGAAGTGCACCAACAGAACGCAAAAAAGTCTAAATTCCCGGCACAAGCACATTTCAAAATACAGTCCAGAAAGCTGTGGAGGTGACGTAAAGCAGAAGTCTGGCCTCCTTCCAGCCAGCCTCCGCACGAGAAAACACACTGGATCTCAACATCGGATACCGAACGGTCTGAATTCATCCGAATTCGCAGTTCCTAAATCTAATGTCACTGTCACTTGAGTCACTTCATGGCCTTTCCGACTGGTTGAAATACCACTTGCTTGACTTAGTTAATCATGTTCGTTAGTTCACATTGTCTTTGTTGGCAAAGCATCTCAGCACCGGGCGGCTTAGCTCAGCCGCAACCTTTCAGGCTGTAATCAAACCATTTGCATGAGTTCAATACATGACATGACGGAAAAAAGTAGCTGATTCCCCGACAGCGACACCAGTATCTTCGAGGCATAATTCATTGTACATGCGACCTTAACAAACCTTAACCATACGAACTTTGTCTGGAAAGTTCTTCTCCTCCCGAGAACTACTCGCAACCTTCCGTGGAACCTTCTCTCAGAACCTTCCCGTTGTCTACTCCCGGAACCTTCGTTGGACCCCCATGCGGAACCTGGTTCGGAACCGGCTCCCCTTTTCAAGTGGAAACTTCCCCAACGTGAACCCAAAAACCCTACCTGGAACCCCAAAGCCTTCCAACCTTCCTGGAACCCAGACCAGCCCCAAGCCTGAGATGGGCTGCTGTTGTGAAAGAACCTTTCAAGTAGCTCTGCAACCTTCCAATAAAGATCTCCAAATACGTTTGGAACGTTCCAAAATCTCCAGAACCCCCCAAAGCCCAGCTCGAGCGATCCCACCCCAGAACCTACATGAGCAGAGACTCCTAACGGCTGGTGGCGAAAAGGAGTTCATTGTTATATATAGACTATATAGAGTTTAAATCATATTCCAGACCCGCCTCCAGGTCATTCACATGTGTCTCTGGCCTGACGAACTTCGACTTCACAAGATCAAACTTCAAGCGTCGGCGTGAAGGCTATGACAGCAACATCGCCAAAGCAAAGAGACAGCTCATCTTGGCCCCCGTACAAGCCAAATTGCGGCCTCTTCCCAGCGTCAGGCCTCAATATGAGAAATATGAGTGGGAATCCACACGCTCCCCTAGGTCTAAATTGCCTCCCTTAATGATTCACAGAAACTCTAAATTAAATTCCCTGCCATGAGGCCTACTTGCCTGGCTGAGACCTTGACAGTTTTGTCGGCTTTGTCTGTACAGGGAGTGCTGGAAGCTTTGCCAGCGGCAACTGGAACGACAAGGATAGTGAACAATCAGGATGGACTTACAGGGTCTGATTGCATCTTTCGTCGCAGCATGCATGGCATAATAGATGGCATCATGCGTCTCATCACCGTTCACTCCTCCGGAAGGTAGTGTAAAGACATCTAAGTCAGCGTAAGGGGCTACATAGGAATCTAGCCAGCAGTGCTCGTCTGACCGATGTCCCGACCAAAGGCAAACCGCTGGGCCTAGACCAAACAGTGATTTCCAAATTTTTCAGAAGATGTGACTGAACAGTACTGAACACTGTCAGAGACTGTCTGTGAAATTCAGTAATACAAAGATATACACAGAACAAAGCATGATCATTTGGAAGCTGCTATGGCTATGGCTATCAACAATGTTTTCTGTGGCCGTGGCCTGATAGGACTTGAGACTTCATCCACAGGCCGCGGTGCCCATCTTCTGCGTGGAGCCCTTGGTTTTTCTTAGTCAAAATCAGCAGACCGGTTCTTGCGCTTTATAGACTGAGCTTCAGGCGGTGGCCCCATGTGTGGCTGCACGTCATTGCCAAGGGATGCTAGAATTTTGCCATTTAGGTGTTCCACGAGTGACTGTTTAATCTGTTTAATTGTACTGGTCTTGCTGAGTTGGTCTCTCGTGTATCGACATGCTCTGTTGCTGACAGTTTTGCAGGCTTGCGTTCATGAGTCCTGGTTGTCTCGCTTCTCCCTTCATCTGTTGTAGTTGGTGGTCGGTTGAGTCAGTTGATGCTCATAAGCTTCAGATAGCTACAGCCTGTGCTGAACTGCCCCATGTCACCTCCCAGGCCATCTGGTGCAAGAAAATACAACCCGAAAGCACGAGAAGCCTTGGCACCATTGTAAAGAGCGTCATCTGGATTCTCTGCATCTGGTCCTGCAGGTTCAAGAATCTGCTCAACCGACTTGAAAGATACATGCGTCTATGAGCGTATCCAAGTATGAAGCAGGTGAAGCACGTGAAGCAAGTGAAGCATGCCAGGCTGTCTACATCGCTTCTTGAAGCCTTCAGGTCGCGGTGCCGATGCTTCTGTTTTTTTTCTGAAGGTGGTTATTAGATAGCTCATTTGGCTGCGGTCATCACGTTGCAAGAAACTGTGCCGCCTCGAGATCGAGTTCTTCATTTCGCTTTGTAAGCTGCTCCCGGAATTGTGCTACCTTCTGATTGCTGAAGCAACGAAATGAGCCCAAAACAACACTTCCTTGATTACATAATAAGTAAACTGCTCTGACAGGCTGTAAATATGTGTTTACTAGAAGACAATTATACATGTATAACCTTTTCAAACTGAGTAAAATGGATATAAGCTTCCTATACATCATCATGAAATATAGATCAAATATGTCAAATAGATCAAATATGAATTCAAGAGTCACCTTCGATACAACTTGACTTTGATCACTCCAATAGTCTCTCAGCACCTCCAAGGCAGCAACCTGCAGCTCTGCCTGGGAGAACTTTGCTTCATACGAGCATCGAGGCATCGAGCCGATTCGAGCCATGGATCCCCACTTCACGCTTCTCCAACTTGGACAACTCCTTACGCTTTCGTGCACATGATTGTAAGTCATTGTACATGTTCATAGAGTTCACTCAATTCAATCAAACGTTCAAGATAAGTTAGATAGGTTAGAGATATTTACAGATGTTAGCTTCTCAACCACAAGATTTCTCAAGCATTCCGGTCCAAGAGCTCCTCTTTCATCACTAAAGCATTCTGCTCCAACCTGAAACATCAGCAACCTTCTCTTTGTCCTACATTGTTCAGCCATGTTCAGCCTACATTCTGTGTTCAATTTGCTGCCAATCTGAGGTGCCAACAGTCCAACATTGCCGAGCCTTTCGTCTTGAAATTGAAAGAAAACTGAGCCATGACTGCACGAGGCGAAACTGGCTGCAACCTCTAGTGCTAGTAGTGCCTGAATTTCCACCTAAGCCACAAACATCTGCGCACCTTCATACTTTCCTCATTTCTCCCCTAGTGCGGCACCTGAACTTGAGTGATTCTCCACCAACTTTCACGTTGTATGCACCATTGAAGCCGATCTGCAGCAAGATGCGCAAGCGACAGTGCGATGCAAGACAGATGTTTTGCCACTTTCCCTCTTGCCATTTCCCCCTACGAGTACATGCCCACGAGGGTTCAGATTTCCGTATATCGTATACCATCTGAACCATTTTCAACAGGCCTTTTTCCGAGCTTGGAAAGGGTAGCTCACGGCATTGAAAAGCTGGTGGAGAGGCGCCTGCAAACAAGATGGAATACAAGTCCGGAGACAAAAAACACGCAAATCACAACTGGATCATTACCCTTGTCAAGTTCAAACCTGCCTTGTACTGGTCATTCTTGGCAGCTGCTTTGAGCCACAAATACTCCTCAAAATGATTTACATCCAGTGCTCTCCGTCCAGTTCTCAAAACTAAGAAGTTGAATCGCAAAGAATTTCACAGCGGAAGGAACCTGTGCAGCAGCATTCTGTGGTCTGCCCAATGAAAAGCCAAAGTGCGTCAAAGTGTTGTGTTCGCAGGTGACAGACAGAACCATGGGACTAGCAAGATTTGTCCTGCACAACGTGTTTGTCAAGGAAGGGATAGCGCCTCAGATCACCCCTCTCAAGACGCTTCGTGGCGGTGCAGCTTTCTGAGCTGATCGCCCCTCGATTCCATGAGTTCCAGCAACCAGTTCCTGGATGACATATGCCAGAACTATCCAGAACTTATGGACGACCAGGAAGACTTGAACACGTTTTAAATTGTATTGGCATTGTCCTCTTTCATCAAATGATCCCTTTGCGTCCTGGCATTTGAGAATCTAATCTTTCGAGCAACTTTCCATCTTGCCTTTGGATTCAAGCAATGTCTCCCCCCAAGCTACATTCAAGTCTGAAGATTTGGTCCAAGCCAATCTGCTCTGGGACAAACAGCACCAGGACGCTGAATGTAAAGAGTCTGTCTGATGAAATGCAAACATGTTGGCGACACCCCAGGAAGAAAGATGTCCAGGGAAAAATGCTTCCCAAATCCTGCAGAATAGCTCTGGGCACATTTTTTGCACTTCGGTTGTCCATTTCTGTCAGTAAGGAAAGCCTACCTCTAAAGATGGCAGAATCACCTGCCGAGCTCTAAAACCTTTGCAATGCCATACAGCAAACAAAAATGGTGACTGGTCAGTTAATTGGGGATTTAGTGCACATTATTCCAGCATCAGTCAAGTCAAGGTCCTGCACTTCAACAGATGTGTGTTCACATCCATTTTCATTCTGTAGAATATCACGGTGCAGCGGCTATACTGTACCTTTTCAACACTTTGCAACCATGTATGCGATATACTGCCAGCATGAGCCCGTCAAGGCAACACTCAGCCATGTCATACTCTCCTCGGGAAAGAGTATAGGAGGTGCTGATACCGTCCTCAAGATCAAAGATACGAAAGTCATGAAGCTAAAGAGCTTCAAAACACGTATAAAGGCTGCAGAGCACTCTGTCAATGCAAGAGAAATCCTGTCCTCTTGTCACCAAGTCCAAAAGCAAAGTCGGACAATATCTCATCGGCTCCCACCGCCGAAAGATAGACCTGGCAAGGCTGTCAGGGCATGACAAGCCCGTCCAGGAGCAGGCCGCAAGAGGTTGCTCAGGGCAGCACGAATAGGTCGCGCTTTCGGGCCTGCAGCTACTTTGACTTGTTAAGATCTCTTTCAGTGATCACCATTCTATCCGCCTCGCCTCTCTTAACATCTGGGAAAGGGAGGCTGATGCGGGATCTGCAGCCTTGACTGAACACTGAACGTCACGATGGCATGCTTCTCGGGCATATGGGAGATGATGTCTAAGACTCCGCTCTGGGTTGTCAACATGAGCATGGCATTAGGACTTTTCTGCTTAGCATCCACAGAAAGTCATTGTTTTTTGGCGATTACAAACCGTACCACGAAACGCTATAGCAGCCCGACAATACATCTATGATCTTGAATATTACGATTGATGTTTCCAGTGCATGTTAAGCCTTCAGCTGTACTGCGATCAATGTCTTTGATATCACTAGTCGCTGGACAGGAAAAGACTCAAATCCCTCGTGTATCTATTCGGCACATCAATTTTTGCCTCCTGCAGCTATAATATATCAAGACAGTACTTATTCATGAGGTATACTGCAATGTGAAATTCACTAAACCATGATCATTCTTGCAAGTAAATCAATATCATTGTCATCAGGTGAGTCAATGCTGCTCGGGATCATGGAGCGTGTAGTGGGTGGGGTGGTTGACAAAGTGAAAAAGTATGTATATAATCGCGTATCCACTGGATCTTGGGCCTTCAACATGGACACTTGCTTGGCCGTCACAGTTCTATAACCAAGCGCTTTTTTGAGGGTCAATTGAGGAAGGGGTCCTACCAAATTTAGTGGGGGGTTCCGCAATTGGTTTCCGATATTCTTTCCTGCATGGAGTGTGTATGTACATTGCAAATATGAATTATAAATATCATACTGCAGAGAATGCTAAGCTGCCGGCAAGAGGTCCCTGCCAGGGCAAGTGCTTTTCGAAAAAAATGAAACAACACTCACGTACTGCAGATTCCATTTATTTCCCGCAGCCACCTGTCGGCCAACCCCAGAGTAGGTGAAATTCTCGCACTCCTTCTGCAAAAACCTGATGCATGAAATCGTGGAGGCTGGCTGGTTCAGGCGAATCGCTTGCGCATGTGCGGTGCAGTGCGCCTCACTTCATTGAGTAGTTCTTTTTCGCCGAGTAGGATGATGTTACCTTCCACCCGATCACCTTAAAGATGCTTCAAGTGCTGTCTGAATTCATCCTTTGGACGCTGCACAATGATGGAACCAAGCAAACAAAATGCATGTGCCGCAGTGCCAACCAAAAAAATCTTTTTGCTGTTGGCACAACCAGAATCACCCTAGACACCAAATCGTGTTGTGCATGTTGTGCACTGGTTCAAATTCATCTTTGAATCCTGTAGCACTGTAGTCAACGTGAACACGTAGAAACCAACCAATCCCCACGAGACTGAACCGGAACATTCAGTCAGGAAATTCAAGAACGGAAACGATCAGCGGAACCATCCCAACATGAAGATCCTTTCCAAAATACTGATGTGGACAGTGTCGGCTTACAGTCTTACATCAGCTTACATCAACCTTTCTGCCGTGTTTGTGCTGGAGGGTCCCAGAGCGCCCCTGAGAACACGCACGCGTTTGCTTTCATGTTCCACAAAAATGTACACAACATGTGTAACATGTGGCACGAAGCTGGACAACTCCGCAAAGATGCCTTGAAGTGACAGCCAAAAATGGACACCGCACTTTCCACCGTTTCAGCAAACTGATTCTATGGCGAAACAAGGATTTTCTCTTCAAGGTGCTGCGTATTCTGTTTCGTCTTACAGCATTTTTGCTCCGCCCCAAATTTTGCCATCACCTCAAAATGCTGTACTGCAAATGACATAACATGTCAAAAAAGACATGCTGTTATGCATGCATATGATATGCTTAAAGAGACGACATGTATAATATGAAAAGGATTGAAAAGGAATGTAGGAGACATGTGAAGAGCAAAACATATGATAGACAGCTAGTATGCCGTTTGAACTTGGCTAAAGAAAAGCTGAGGAACGAATGAACACAATCTCATCTAAATTCGAAAGCACTACAATATGGAAAAACACTAGCAAGCTAAAGCTGTGGGCAAGCAGAACTTTGGAAGGTATGTTTGAGCAACAGTCATTAAGGAACTAAGTCTCCACAAAGCAATACCATTCCCATATGATTGCCACACTGCAGTACTCCCGAAAATGTGATAGAACGTGACTACTAAGAGATGGACCGCTCCAAGCAATGCGGTCTTCAATTTCAGTCACGTCCTGTGTGCAAACAACGTTGTAGGCGATGTGTGACCTGAAAGCACAGTCAACTCATCTGGAATGAAGCAAAATGAAACCTGTGGGTAGACAAAGTCCCTAAAGAACCTGCTGTGCACCAGGCGTGTTGCTCAGCGTGAGGAGAACCTGCAAACAATCACGTCCCATGTTCAAAAGAGATTTAGTAAGCCCACCTGTCCACCCCCAAAAGTAAATGATAGTAATAATAATAATAATAGTAAAAGGGGTAGCAAATTATGTGGACCAACTTTTTTGGGCCAGAGCTTTGGTCTCTTTCTTGTCCTTTCCCATAGAAAGCAGACAGGACAGCATCAGAAGCATGGCAGCCAACAAGCATTAATACTAAATTCAAAATTCCTTGCATATCAACCGTTACATAGACATTTGAAAGAAAAAATAATAATTGTTACCTCACCCCCGACTTGCTTGGGGGCAAGGGAAGTATTCATCACTTCGAAACATCAATGCAATACTGATAGGGACCGAACAAACTAGGAAGTTGCAAAAGCAGTGCACTGCGTGAATATGTCTACTTCGCAGAACAGCACTTAGCTGACGCAAAAACCTTTCTTTGCACACCTTTGGTACGGTACGGTACTATCTGATTTCCTGGTCCTGGAACGGCAGCCTGCAAGGCGCCACTGTCATAGCCCGGTGACAGGCCAATGAATGGTCTGGTCCCACCTGGATCTTTGAATGGTCGGACAGTATGGAGGACGGGACAGCACTGCACCCCCTTGATTGACACTTTGTTGGCGAGCACAACCACTAGGAACCTTTCGGTTTGAAGCTTCCTAAATTTTTCTACTGTATAGATCTCTCATACTGCCGCTGCGGAGGACTGCTGAAGTTCTGGATTGAGGCAGAAAATGCTGGAAACACTCCTTGTCAAATCCTGACATATTCTGACCTAAAAGCCATAGCTACTCAGGTTGTGAAGGAGCGTGTCCATATCATTCAAAATGAGTCTGATATAGTCTGAAGATGGTGCATTGCAAACTGAGGAAGAGCATCGAAGCAACCATGTGATCAATAGGGACAGCAATCTCAATAAACAAAAATGGTCTTCCATTGCCCCTCTTCAATCAACGCTTGAGTACAGAAGACACGTACAGAAACACCGAGTTGCCCGTTTCAGTTATGCTTCCTGAATTACTGTGCACTGCAAATGCCTGAGGAGACTCCCGCTCGCTTGGCAACGGCTTTCTCAAGCCTCGCACGTCGCGGGCACAAAGTGTCGAACTCCGTGCTGTGAGTTCACCAAGTCTGGGGATTTCACGCTGACAAGTAGTCCACCATATCTGTTTTGAATTGACGTAGGTCGAACTCATGGACCTAGGAGAAGCTTACTTGAATCGAAAGAATGAAAGCGAGGATAGGCAAAACTCAGCTGAAGAAGCATGTATTGCATATCACACGTTTTGAATTGATCGACACAAGATATTTTGGCGAGCCCGTGAGTAGCAAAGTTGAAGCGCCATAGTTTGCAAGGCACAATGCCGGGTTTATATGCACTAATCGAATCTAATTGACTCATTGATACTCATTGACTAATACCAGGAAATCAAAGGACCAGAGTTCCACTGACCCAGTGGAGGAGGCCACTGCTAAGGCTGCTAAGCATGTTGCTGTCAGTCGTTGCAATCCGGGAAGGATCGAACCGTCCTTGAAGGGATACTGATGCGCATTAACTGTGCATTCTAGTTTCCATGTATTTACATTGATCAGCGCATGCAGTTCACTGTCAATGCAAAACTACCGGAGGTCCTCGGAGAGCTTGACAACAAGAGCCTGCAAGGAAATCTAAGAAACATGAGTAGAGTAAAAACATCATGCGCATGCCTGGCATTGCTTTCATTGCTTTCATTGCTTTCATTGCTTTCATTGCTTTCATTGTGGAAAGTTTACGACCAATGGTCGAAGGATCACTGACCAGCAGGTCTCCGCCGAAGCAGATCCACAATCAAATCAGAAAACCCTAAAGAACTAGATGCAAGTTCATCACCGTCATTGTAGCTTCTTCAACACAAACACCACGAAAAAGGTAGGTACCACTCAACCGCGGGTAGTAGCAGAAAGCGAGTAGTGCTTTCATTGCTTTGCTTGATGCTCACTGTTTCTCCATGGGCACAGCAAGATCATGATCGACAAAATCTAGGAGTCTATGCAATTCAAAGAAGGATGGAAATGCTCTCAGTCCCGTGCTGAATTCGGGTCGACTTGCCGGATGGAGCTCCTACAACCGAGGGGCAAATCACGGATCCAGGAAGAGAGGCTTGATAAATAGAAGCTGCTTAGCCCATACCGAAAAATCTATCCTAGAAATTGAAATCTGCTCAAAAAAGGTGAAAAAGGTATAGTTAAACCCTACTCAAACAGGTCCAAAATGGTTCAACAGCGAGCTTTCAAGATGCAGAATCAAGAGGCCATTCTGCCAAGTTTTATCTGACAAGTCCTACTTGACTTCTGTCGCAAACGTTAAAAGAATAGGGGCTGTGGCAATGGATTTTGTCGGAGCTCTAAGGGTCTGACCCTCCAAGGGCAACAACAGGACTGCGATAAGAAGCCACTCCTAGAGACATAGATTAATAGATATGAAATGATATTAATAGATACTAATAGACTAATAGACATAGATATCAGTAGATTATCATCATCATGATTACAGCGCAATCTGATTGATTCTGATGGCAATGCCATGCGACGTCAAGCATGTTCTTCACTGTTCTTCACTTTTGAGTCACTGAGGTGAAAGCTTAAGCCCTGCTCCACAGAATACCTTGCCAGAGGTCTATCAAAGCCACGAAAGGTCTCAAGCTTTCTTCTACTGAAACAGTGGAACCGAAAGCTATGCAACGCAAGGTGAAGGGCACCACAAGGGCTTGGTGGAAAATACATCAGTGGCCAAAAGAACCATGCGTTTATTTGCATCAACAACCTGGCAGAGTGCAAAGGAGTGTGTTTGGGATCAGGCTTAGTGCGTCCAAACCAGGGTGCTCTCTAAGGGCAAAAAGATATTCCGGCAAACTTGTTAACCTTGGACTCTTGACACTTCGCCAGACCATTTTCTTTGACCTCAACACCACCGCTTCCAATCTCAACCATGAGTTCTACAGTAAATACCCCAGACATACCCAGACTGTGCAAACTGTGATGCGCTGCTTCGCAGCGCAACTTTGGGTTCCAGGATTGCAGAATCTCGCACGCTCACCGTGGCTCGCCTTGCCCATCATTTTCCAGGGCCAGGAAAGCACAGCAGTTACATGCAAGACTGTCTGTGAGGTTCTGCAAAGAGAAAGAGAAAACATGCACATTTGAATCATTTTGAATCCAAATCCAATTTAGTATATAAATTGTTCTAATTGTTCTGTACAAATTCGAGTGGTTTGAAGAGGCATGAGGACACACCGCCACACCAAAGAAATAACCATTAGGGATGTTCAAGAACAACGTTTGAACTGCAGATCAACTTGAAAGGCCAGGAGGTGATGGAGTTCGTGCCATTGCCTGTCGTCTGCGGTCTCGTCGTTGTCTTTCTTTCTTGCTGGGTCGATTCAAGCGTTGATGGTCTGGAGCATGACAGAAGCCACACTCCTCTCCGTTTCGACACAGACCACGGGTTGCAAATGTGCATGGCTTACACAGCATCGCGCGATGTGCTACCCACCAACGAGGTATATCCCATTTCTGATGTGCTGCCACAAGACGTCCGAGGGTGGATAGTCGGGCATTCGGAAGATTGATCAAATTTGAGACCTGGTCCTGCCAGCTCTTTTGAAGATCGAAGGGAAGCTTGGCCAGTTCACGCTCAAATCTTCCTGTATATTGCTCAATCAGATCCATCTCTCCCCCCTTGCATTTGTTGAAGAGTCCTTTGGAACAAATATCTGGGAGCTGGTGCATGATGGTAGGCAAAACTTCACCCTGATCAATTCCAAGAAACCGAGCCAAGCCACGGAAAGCCGTCTCTGGCTCTAGCACAAAGTCTTCAACAAAAAAGAGTCGCACTTGATGCGGTTTTAGGTGCTCTAATCTCGCCCAGGCAACCATACTTTCTAGATCTGAACATCGCTGCATTGAAGCCATCACAAAATTATCTGGAACTGCTTTAGCTCCCAACACCTTTGAAATCAGTGGAAACATCTGAAGTTCCTTCATGATAAGATATCGCGGATCTGCTACTAAAACCGCAACTCTCTCATCAAGGCCTACAGATGAGGTTTGTCGCGTCACACTTGCCGGGTGAAGCTCAGGAGGAAGCTTGGAAATGAAACACGAGTGCCCCATTGGCCCTGCAATTGGCATTTCCATTTCGGGTCGACCGGCACGGACCTCAACAATTCTCTGCAAGAAGCGCGAAGCAATCGGAGCCTGAAAACCGGGAATATTTGCTGCACTTTGCTCGACTTCCACCATCTCAACATTCTTCCACTCCGCAAGTGCTACAAAAGCATCCAGGCTTGACATGTCCTGTGCAGTAAATCCTTGTGGAATCACTAAATATCGATTTCCGTCTCTGGACTGCCATGTGTCTTTCATGCTAGCAACAGCATTTGCGGAAACGAAAGGAGGCAAGCGATGTGTTCCAACGCGTTTGTGGGGAATGCCCCAAGGCTCAACAAAGACCAGTTCATCAATCGGACCCGAAGGACACATTCGAGACATTTCTGGTCCACGCAAAGAATCAGCTTCTGTCGAAGCAACTCCCCCATGTTTGAGCAAAAAAACTAATAGTGTCTGGCATTCAAGAACGTGCTTTCCTGTTTTCTCTCGATAGTGTGGTGCACTCTTGGTATGACTGTTGAAACTCTAAAATCGAAACTATATATTCCAAGCCTGTAGAATCCACCAGTATTATCTGGATTCGTCTAGAATCCTCTAGGATCTACATGTAGACTATAGACTCTTTGCTGTTGATGCTGACTCTTTCAAATAAAGCTCGCAGGCTGAGGCAATTCAACGTGCCAAGGGTTGCCATCAGTGCGAACTCTCCATCTAAATGACGCACAAAAGACGGACCGTGCTGAAGATACAGAGGGATGAGCACCTCGCCTTGAAAAAGACAGCCGACGCCAAAAGGATTTTATTGAGTGTACTCAAAGGAAGGCTGCAGCGTAATTCTTGGCATCAAGAACGCAATTCTTGGTTGCTGAGGACAAGATTTATAGTACAAGTACTAGTGACTAGTGGTGGATGACATAGTCAAATATTTCGCAAACCGTGTCGTTCAAACCGCTAGGAACATTTTCTGACAGTGCAAAGTATTTGCAAAGGTGACACAGCAAACTGGAAAGTCTTGAGTTGTAGCACTCTTGTCTTCAATCTGTTCCAGAGCTTCGCACCAGCATTCCTACATTGCACGCCAAGTGAACGTCCAAGGTCCATGTAGTTGTAAACCTGCGGTAAAATTCGATTGGAATGAAATAATGAAAATGAAGTGGAGTCATTTGATGTGCTCAAATGTATCCAAGATTCCAGGCCTCTCCATCATACACAATCATGATACCTGGCGGATCAGCACACAGAGTACTAAGGTGTCCACTTCAAGCAAGATCGTTGAATCGTTGCACCATGTTGCACCTCTCTGTTTGTCCACAAGCCTTGGATTGTTCGAGAACCAACTCCAACCACTAGAGTCGCTAGATTCCGCCAGGTCATCTTACCAAGCTCAGTCTCAGGCGGCTGTGGCACAAGTTCTCCTTTTTGAAGAAGATTGTGGCAAACAGTGATGCCTTCGGATTTGATCACAAAACATTTTGCCTTTCTGTTGTTACTCAATCCCCTTCCTGCCCATGTCCCTTCACTCCCTTCACTGCTTGACTTGGTCTTTGCACAAGGAGCCTTTGTGACGCATGCACCGAGTACCATCTGGACCACGTTTTCCCATGTACCTGGCCGTTCCACAAGCGCGGTGTATCTACAAACAATGTGATTTGCGACGTTCTGACGTTTGTGTTGATTTGTCAAATATTTGGGATTCTGATGGATTCTGAAACTAAAACCAAAAAAAAGCCAGGCCCGGAAGAATTACACAGATCTGCATCAGTGGACATGTGCAAAGAGACTTTCCGAACTAGTCCTTCGAACCTTTGGAAAAGCAAAAATGCACCTAATTGTACGTGTGTCATTTCATGTCCACATCGCTGGTCAATAGAGCTGGGAAGGCTTGTTGACATCTGTACTGGGCAGGCTTGCAGTAGTTGCATAGAAAGAACTTCCATCGGCCTAGACATTTCAGGAAAAGGATGGAGAAGGTCCCTATCTCCAAACAGGGACCATGCAGAGAAGGCAGTCAGGTCAAGATGGAGACTTAGACTGAATGTGCGTCCAACGTCTGCACTCCAGGAGCCCAACAATGTTGGAGAGGAAAAACATGAATATGCAGGTTCTCCATGGCAGCTCGGACATGGAATCTGGCAGCACCTAGTCAGTTTTGGGAAATCCAAACCTATTGACACTGCTTCAGGGTGTCCATGAAAGACATGAATTTTTACTGTAACTCAATCTGGCAACATCTTCGGGTGCCACCAAACTCACTTCTGAGCCTCTGGTGCTGCCGTACAAGTAGAGACACGGGAGTTTGGTTGGGAGAGACAAAACAAGGCAAGTCGTTCATTGAGTAGTTGGAACTAATTAGCCACACAACCATGTGCTCATGTACTCTGATGCAGTGTAACACTAAAACCTGTCCACAACTGCTGGGTAGTGAGGGCAGAGGGTCTAAAGGCAACGCTGAGGCACTTTTTCTGAGCCTGCAAAACGCCATCTGCACTGCTCTTGCCTACACCAGCTGCATTGACAGCCCCAGGTCACAAGCCTTCAGAAGCTGAAGTTGCAGTTGCTCCTTTGCAAGGGGGTGTTCTTGTATTGTACGCATGGCGGCATCCATTTTATGCTGGCAACTTGCAACTGCGAGCTGGGAGCCAATAGCCGATATATTATATTTGATTCATCTATTTCATTTTCATGCAGTGTAACGTATCAAAGTCATATTATCATATGTTCATATATGTGCAATTGTGCCCTGTTGTCGCGTGTTGTCACTGTCTGATGTTTGTTCCCAAAAACTCTGGCTCCTTGGAGCTGTAACTCGGCAACTGGAGCATGTTGCCGCATGTCATGGCTCGGGGTAGAACTTCATCCTCGTACAAAAGACCAATCGACGTAGACGGAAAGGAAATCCAAAGTCACCATGAAAATTGTGTGATGAATAAGTACCAGTAGTATACAGACACGCTTAATACGCTTAAAAAAACAATGGTCAAAGGATATTTGAAGCTGTTCCAGAAAGGCGCAGGTGCAATTTGTTAAACATATTTCCATATGTTTTCCTCAACGAGACAAGCTTTTTCAACGTTCACGGATGTCACTGCTGTCAAGACACTCCGCCATCCATAGGCTCAACATGGAATGTAAAGCCCTTCGGATCTCGTGGCCAGCGATCGCTGCCTATGGCTGAAATATGTTGAAATGATATCAAATTTGAGTGAGCAAAAGGTGTAGAAAACAGGAAATGGGCTTGGATGGCCTGACAACCAAAACCGTGGCCTGTAGTAAATTTGAGGACTTTTGGTCGGCAATCTCGCCATTCTTGAGACCAAAGTGTTTCAAAAAACCATGCCGATTGCTGCTTTCTCGCCTCACATAGCCATGCACGCAGTCATGTTTGTTTCTGATCTGAGACACTTTTTTCAGCACATATTGTGTGCATACAGGTCAACGGCAATTTGCACTTTGATCCCCTGCTTCTCTAAAAGCAAGTTCCAAAACATGCAGCTGAGAGTCTGGATTGATTGTAGATCGCCTGCGTCATTCAAACCATGCACCGTTTAATGTTCTTTCAGTGGATTGCTATCTCTCGACTTCTACACTGCCTATAGCACGAGGTGCATACAAAGTACATTCAGCTGGAAACTCTCTGCAAGCAAGGTGTTAACTGCAAGGCTCTGCATGCTGGAATGGAACTGGCTTTGGGTCCTGTTCAACTAATCTTGTCTGCCTATGAGCCTAAAAGTGCTCCTACACTGATTTGCTTGAAATGCAGCAAAGATACTCCTGCCAGAACTTCAGGTCAGCATCAGTGATCTCAGGCATGCCAGACCATTCCTTCAACATTACCGTCACTTGTAAATGGCTTGAGTTGAAAATGGTGCAATTCTTCTTAACAAACCTGCAAACCATTACGAGTAGCACTAGCGCCACATGCAAAATAACTCAAAAAATGCAGGAAGATCTCTTAGACAGACCCTGCAGTAGCACCAACTCCAAAGTTTGGGGACCCCGTTTCCACAAACATCTTCACAAAACCGTCTTGAAGCAATCAAAAGTCAGATGAAGTCTGTGGAAGCAATCTGAGGGAAGAACATCAAGTAAAAGCTGTCCTGCTGAAGCTCAACAGTGGAGAGCAGTACCAGGTATGCTGCACCCGCTGCTTCACAAACACCCAGTCTGAAGAATCTTGCTGCTTCCTCAATGCTTTCAACCAGTTCACTTCGAAGTACAGCTCTTAGCCATTCAAGCTTCGTGGCATCTGTGACAGTCTCCTCGCTTCCACGAGGCTTCAGTTGTACCACTGTCCCATCTGGCTTCTGTCTGCTGAAAGTCAGCTGCCCTTCCAGGCCCAACTCGCCAAGGCTTGAGGTGAGAAAGGCTGTGGAACCTCTAAAGTCTGGAGAATTCTCCGCCTGTTCGGCATTGAGTTCAGCTTGCAAATCCTCGACAGATTCTGGGGCATCAGCTTGCACACAACGTAGGAATGGCCTTGCCAATGCTGCTCCGACCAGAAGCTTTTGCTGTTGAGCTTGTGGCTCTTCATCACCCGTCACAGCAGCAAGCAATTCTTGAATAGTTGCATTCTCACCAACTCGCTGTTCCTGGGCAGCATTCTCTGCTTGGCAGAGTGCAAGTCCATAAACGCGGCCACAAGACTGGAAAATATTGGAGCTTGTGCTGGTGCTAATTGTTTGGGGTGTCAGTGACCCAATAGGGGTTGTTTGCCACAAGTCTTGTCTTTCCGAGCAAGATCTGCCAAAGTCATTGAAGAACTCACGTCTTGGACCACCGGCGTCCTCGGCTGCCTCGCCTACAAAGGTTACTTGCAGGGGCTTCCTCAGTTCGTCGATGGTTGCTTTTTGAATTTGAGACACTGCAGAATTGAACAAATCTGCCCGTTCAACCTGCAGGG
The DNA here is from genome assembly GCA_000507305.1 of Breviolum minutum Mf 1.05b.01. Classification (NCBI taxonomy): domain Eukaryota; class Dinophyceae; order Suessiales; family Symbiodiniaceae; genus Breviolum; species Breviolum minutum. Next base: position 91,185 of record DF239178.1, on the reverse strand, counting down.
GTAGTTGTGCGGTTGTACCATCTTCGTTTTTTTGCGGAACTGCTAAGGGTGTGCACGCAGCACAGTATTCCAGCCTGGACATCCGTGTCTCTGCAATGGGAGGCCAAAGAATTGAGAAGCACTTGCGAGCCGTCCGAAGCTCGACCTCATCCATAGCCATTGCCCTTGACTTCAAGAGCGCTTTTGCTGAGTCAAGCAGAAAATCGGAGTTGTCTTGTAAAGTCTTCTTGCATGACAGGACCGATACAAGAGATTCAAAGCTCGCTCGCAAGGCTCGCAAATCTTGTACCATCTCTTCCCAAGTGTCTTCAAGTTTGAATGCCTTTAATCCTAGTTGTGAGATGGTCATTGAGGCAAATTCTGGGAAAGATTCCTGGAGGGGCTTAGGAGGAACTCCAATCAGTAAACGCTGCCGCTTCCGAGGAATTCGTCCAAGTGCCTCACTCTGCTCAATAGCAGAGGCCAAACCACTGAACAGCACATTGGATCGAAGTTCTAGTTTAGATTTCAATGCACCACGCAAAACTGTGAGAGCCACAACCTCTCCGGGAGGGCCACAATCAGTGCCTTTGAGAACAAACTCATAGTCCCCCAAGTCTCTGGATGTAATTGAAGCAGGCAGCTCTAATGCATCTCCAGTAGAGACCCAACCAAGCGCCTGAAAAGCTTCCTGTGCCCCAGTCTCCGCTAAAAGCGCACTGATTCGAGCGTTGCTCAATTTGAGCTTGCGGAACTTGGGATCATCGGGGTTTGAAATCACGTTCTGCAAAAGCTTTCGGAAAAGGTCAAAGGCATCTGATGGCCAGGCTTTTACAGTTCGCACCAAACCTTCTAGCACATTCGCATCACCCATTGCGATATCGCTGTCACTCATGACAACATCAGCCATTGCTTTGTACAATTGTCTCCCTTGCACAACCATTGATTCGCAATAATAATCCTTATTCTGCTAGTCTGAGAAGAACCATTTCATGCTGTTGTAGTTGAGTTGAGTCAAGCAGGATTTAGTTCAAATTTGTTGACTGACTATTTTGGTTAAATTCATAGTGCAGAATGGGTGAAGACTCATCTATGCAAAGAACAGGGACATGTGGCAATGCTCTTGCAACTTGGATCAGTTGTGTGGCGGGGTAGATAATCACAGCATGTAGAAGCCGATTGCTTTGCAATTACAGCGCCCTTCACCAAGTCTGATGAACATGCAGCTATAAAGCCTCAACATCCAACGGTCGGTGCAAAGGTTGATGTATGAACAGCATAAAACCTTGTTACTGTTGGCAGTCCTAAAAAACATTTCATTCTGTCCACAACAAACCACTGCCCATATTGCGCTGAAAGTCTCAAAAAAGCTTGCAGTACTTCCAAATAGTCTAGGCCTAGGCATTCAATTCATGTTTTCGTTGGTGCTGTGTACCATGGACATCCAAGAATTTCAGCTACTTGCCCACATCTGAGAGTCGAAAGATGTCGAAAGCGAGCAGCTGGGTTTTTACTTTTTAATCTCTGAACGCTTTCTGCCAGACTGCTCTCACTGCTTGAGGATATCCGGCAACTCACCCTCCGTGATGTCCAGTCGTGCAAAGAGAGGGAGCCTCCATTGGTTCACTTTCATGGAGTAACTGCGACCCAAACAAATTCAGCACAAAAGGGAAGTGGTTCGAATTTTGACTTTAGTATACTTTAGTTGGATATCACATAAGGATGGGGCGATTTGGTGCATGGGCCTCGGATTGCTTCGTCTGGGAGTCAGCACTGGCGGTTCTCCAAGAATGACATGCCACCTCAACGATGTAGTTTTCGGGATGGTTTCAGACGAAAGGCAGACGAAAGGCACAAGCATGGAGCATGGATCCCTGAAACACGACAATTTACAAGGGCCAAATGTGATCAAAGTGTTGTAAGACTCGGCATCTCCCTGCAGACTTGCCCCAGGCGAGGGACAAATGCTCAAAGAGCGCGGAGACCGCAATGCGAGGTCGTGGATCATAGTTTACATCCTTCGGCTAGCCGGTGGGGAAGAATTCAATTCAATGAACAGTCCTTTTCGCTCAAGAGTTTGCACAAATCTACCGAAAGTCTGTATCAAGTGGTGTTCACATGTCGTAATGATTGGTTTGTTTAAATCTGAAACCTCTCAGTGAAGCTCGATCAATATATTTTTGTAAATAGACCTGTAGATACATCATCATATACTTTTCACATATACGGACTATATTATGCGTAAATACTTGTGCAAAAGTAAATATTTACAAACTTGGATAATTACAAGTGGTGTACTAATACTAGTATTGGACAAGTGTCATACAAGTATTTCTACGTTTAGAACTGATTTTGTAAGGTAGCATCATTACAAAGGCAAAAAACTCCAAAGACGAGGCGCAGAACCGCAAAAATCATAGATTGATGGAACATTGGTAAATAAAGTTGATGCAAGCTTGATAAAAGATTGACAAAATGGTGATCCCATATCTTGTCTTCTACTCAACTTTTGTTTAAATCCACGTTCTTGTCAGCTTCATTATATAATCAACCTTTCATCAAATTATCATTTTGTTCCCGCTGTCAACTAGAAAAACATGGCTTGATGCAAAGGTTTAGACCCTGTGCCAAGGAACAAATTTCAGGCTTGAGACACCACGTTTGCAGAACCAAAACAGAGTCATCACAAGCCTATCTCAAAAATCCGCTTCCAACACTTCTTGGGGAATAGTTCATTTAGAACAGGGGCGAACCAAAACTAGCGTCGCTTTGGTATTTAAAGTCTTTTTTAACATATTCAGAAAGCACACTCTACAAATTTCACGTAGAGGTGGCTCCTGTAGCTAAAGACATGGAAATTGAGAGCGTTTATGTTTTTTGATGCACAGTGCTGCATCTGCGGAAGAAACAAGAGCATTACCTCTAACAGCAGGTCCTGTGCGCAAGCTAGCGGAAATTGCCCCATCCTGTCATGAGAGACTACTTGAATCTGCGGTAATTGACACGTTTGCATAATCTTTGAGTACAATAGACAGAAGTCCATGTTGCCCACTAAACTGGGACTTTTCTATACTTTTCTATTGCCACATGCCACTGAAGCATGTCTAGGAGGCAGAATTGAAATGATGCGTTGGTAGAGCGATCGCGGTTGAGCTAGCAGTCGATCACGTCTCACAAGAAACCTCACAAAATCATTTCAAGTCGTGACTTTGTAACAGTCTGACGATGCTGGGTGAGCATCAGGCAAAATACCAAGATGGAGACTGACTGCAGCAGTACGAGCCGAAAACCTGAACAAAACCAAAAAACATGTTCATGCTGCAGCCAAACCAGGAATTCGTGATTTTACCTGTACAGGCTTGTCCTGCCTCCGGAGATGGCACATCCATCAGCCGAGAATACAAGTCCCTGTCACAGGTCAAGAATCTCATGAGCAGCATGCACCTAAATGCTTAATTGATCTTAATTGTGCCTAGCTATTGTATGCTATTGTATTCTTGTTATTCTTGTTTCTGCTTTCTCTGCCTCAGGCAGAAGCTTGAACCAGCCAGGAAGCGACGAGAGTTTAAGTGGAGGAAGGGCACATCGTAGAGTCCAGCCTCCCGACGTCAGAAATCCCTGACGTTTTGCTCGATAAGATCGGCTGTCGCGACGTGGCACTGCAAATGCTTCAGTGATCTCCAGTCTTCAGAGGCAGTTTGTTTCACCATTCAGGGCTTGCTTCACCTGTTGCCTTCCCCGCCTGGATTGCGCCAAAGGCATCTAGCACCAGCCTTGCCGAAGCGTGTTCGAATGGTGCTCCTTGAAGAAAGAGCCTCGTGGCGTTGCACGGTCAAGAGCATTGCAGATCGTGAAACACAAATCCAACATTGGTGCCTAGCCCTCCTGGAGTAGCTCTCTGCTTGTCCGAATGCTCTACTACTCGCATTTCAAAAACTGGAGTCACGGTGTCAGTTTATAAAAGCAAAGAAAACATATTATTGGTAGGTCTACAAAAATTCAAATGTACCGAGTCCAAGACGTGTAGTCTGCAAATGTGTTGTAGCGACGCTCCAAATGAGTAGCCTCAAAGATGTGCACGCAGGATACAATAGATTGCCAATCGAATTCTATATTAGCATAATATCAATAATGACCTTGGACCTTGGATGGCTGTTAAGCTCAGCATGCGACATAAGCCAGTGACTCCATTGCCAAATTTGGTAGCTCTTCCATGGAGACCTCTAGCAAGTTTTGGATGTCATCCTTTGGTATCCTTTGTACATCGAAACATACCATCATAATTACATCAAGAGGGTTTCAGATTCTGCTGAGAATAGGTCACATGGCAATCCGCTTAAAGGTTTGAAAGCGTCCAGACCACACTTTGCATAGATCCAGAACCTGCAGAAAAACGCACTCATGTGTTAGAATGTTGGTTTGTCTCTCTCACCCACTCGCTCACTGCCTTGCGGCTTGTAAATGAGTTCTCAATCTCGTTAATAGCAGCAGTTGGACATGGCAGCACCCAAGGTGCTAAGTGTTCGAGTGTCAAATCTATAGATAGACCAAAGCCTCGCAGCGGTAAAACTTCCAAGCCAACTGAGATCCTGCCATAACGGTGTTGATGCGTGGACAAAGTGGAACATCCTACGAAACGAGTGACCACAAGTGGCCCACTAAATTGTACTACGGGGGATACCATGTTGCATGGAAGTACTGAAACATGTCACGATAGCTGGCAAGATGTGACACGTCAATGATTTGCTGAGAAGTGATCCTCGTTGCACACGGCGACGACGATATCCAGCTTGGCATCTTCGCATCTACAAACATCAAGGCTACAGCTGCTGGTGATGCAAAGTCCACAAGAGAATGAAAGAACACATGTTTTGTTCACATGCTCATGCATTTTCACGATTGCAATGTTCATTGCATGTTTTATCCAAAAACAGGGTATAGACATTCACAGACACTCTCCAAATCTGCGAAGCGAATGTTCAGTCGCGTCGCCTTTGCAGAGCAGCATCACTGCACCTTGGAGATTGCAGGAATCGCTGTAGTGCTACCTACAGCCAGTAGGAATCGCTTCCAAATCAGGATCAACAAGCATAAAGCCATGGTGAGACGGTGCGATTCCGCAAATGCAGCACGCTTTCACTGGACGCCTCAACATTCCACCCAGGCAGCTGCCTTGAGGCCTCTTCAGCTATGATCACAAAACAAAATGAACGAAAACTAAACGCACTTCAAGCAAAGCAAATAGCTAAAGAGCTTGGAAACTGCAGAACGTTCGACGCTCAATCTGTGATTTTGTGGATCTTTGTGGTCTGGAGTCTGAAGCATTACTTTTCAAAGCCTGCATTGCCATCCCCTTGATGCGAGTCTCCTGCGCATTCCACATCTTCCACCACTAACAACATTGAACAAAACAAGGCGTCTCTTGAAGTAAAATAGAACTCGTTTTAGAATTCTTGGTCTTCAACGGCTTGGGGTAGGCAGCTTTGGGAACTGTTTTTGAGTTTTCTTCTGCTGTCTAGCAACCTGCCTCCAACATGAAGCCTTCCAGGGCCTGAAAGCATTTCTTTTGAAGGGTTCACCCAAAGAATCTTGAACGGTCACCACTGAAGCCAATCGAAGCTTTATGTCTGGTCAGGTGCCATGGGGCGCAACTCTTTTTCGCTTCCAAACATTATGCAGTCATTGCCCAGAGCTACCAATCGACGGATAGCCGGTACTTTTGGAGTCTTTGGCTCTAGGCAGATCACGCACTCAGTCTAATTCCACACTTGCGGCTACTTCCACATGATTGCATTTTAGTGTCTATGTGCTTTTTGAGTCTTGAAGAAAAAACAAAAAAGGCGCCGGATTTTGTGCCTCTACAAGAGCTGGTCCTCACCAAATGGATACTCCAGCCAGGCAGCTGGCTGCAAGAACGCTTACAGCCATCAAGAGCACCGCAAGTGAATTCAGCATGATGTACACGAACAGAACGGCTCTCTTCCTTCCGATGCCAAATTTATTCATCATCCATGTGAAGCTGCGCTCAATGCGAGGGGTAACAAAGCCAATGACGACCAGTTTGACAGGCCGTAGCACGTTATTGAAAATGTAAAGTGTTGCATATGTTGAGAGGAAAGCAGGCCATTGGTCCAGGGGAGATCGTTTGCTTCGGACCGCTACAAGATACCAAGCGTAGGAAAACAGGGGTATATAGTTGACATTGGACACCACACCATAGCTCAGAACGCCCGCAGTTCCCATTGAAGCAAAACGTTTTCGATTCTCTGCATCTGTCAACCAATCGCGTGCCCTTCGCCAGAAACTCTTTCGCTCAACGGTGGGCGACTCTTCTGCTCTACGGTTTGTGAGCCATTTCTTTGTATCAACATCCACACACCTTGACTTTCCAACCAAATTGTTAGCTGCCACAACAAAGTCTGAATAGGAGTCCTTAGAGTTCAGACAGCAACAAAGTATGAGGCAAGAAATGCCAAATCCCAGACATTTTTGTGTCCTTGCCGTACGTCTCTTCGCAGTTCCTGCAATTCTTAGCATCTCAAAATGTAGGGAGCCAATGAACGTCGGGACTTGGGAGTGGCTTGAGCCCATGAGCTGCCCGAAAGATGCATCCGCAAAGGAAGATATCCGAAGGCATTTTTGGTCAGACCGGTAGACAAGAGTCGTGGGAATCACGCTCGCAGCCGAGGGACAGAAGCGGACTGACCTCCGGACCTTACAGTTACATCGTCACGACGTTGACCGTTGGTTCAACACAGCCACATGCTCATGAGACTCTCGATCTGAGAGACGGGCAGCCATTGGAGCGATTGCTGAAAAAGTGCTATTGCCTTCAACTGCAAAGATCTGCAAAAATCTCTTACCGCAGTTCCACTCTTCATATCTCTCTACTATGTCTGCTTCCGAACTCGACAAACTCCAATACTCGCTCTGCTTGGCTGCCTGGGAACAATCTCCTGCGGAGAGGCGCACCTGGCCAAATCACAAGCATCCCTTTTGGTCTACACTTCATTAAGATTCATGGAATAGGAATATTCGGAATAAGTATCAAATGTATCAAAATATCGAAAGCATCCAACAGCTCGGTCTGTTTGGCAATCACATGTCATTTGCATGGCCTGAGCAATCAGCATGCCAGCAGAGATCATCAATCCAGGGCACTCTTGCAATATCCTCTCGGCTTGAAAGTCCACTAATGGGATGACTGCGATAGCAAGGTAGCTGGGAGCAATTGTACCCTTCAGACCCAAATCCACAAATAGTTCACCCTCAAACATGCCGGTCTGGCTGCGTCTGTAGTTGCTCTGGTAACATTGTGATGGCGAAGTATGCTGGATTTAAAGGTGGACGACCTTACATTGGATGGCCAGCAACACCTTCAAGCTCGGCGTTAGAATGGAAAGGATTGTCTTATGGTGTCTTACGTCTAAAGGCCTTCCTCCACAATATCCACAATTCAGCTTCACGCCCTTTCAGGTTTGCCGGCTTAGCATCAGGCCACCATGATGGTAAAAGTTCATCAAGTCTTCTTGAAACTGCCTCGCAGATTGTCTCAATTCCATGATTTCGCAAGAAAAGTACAAATAATAGCTACCAGTGCTCATGTCCAATCAGTTTGAATCAGTTTGAGTGATCCAAATCTGTCCGCACCAAGCTGACAAACGCCATGGGAGTGCAGAAGCCTTAAGGCCACAGAAAATGCAAGAGCTCGAGGTGAAAGGCTGTGGACTCCGACAAAGCAGCTCGGCAGCTCGGGTCCAGACACCAGCATCCTCTGGCCCTGGGCGACAATTCAAGTTCGCAACGCCCAAGGTTGCCCCAACCAAGTTGGCATTTTACATCACCTTTTCCACAAAATGAGAATTCAAATTGGGGCTAAACAGCTCTTTAGAAGGATTCGACCTCGAGACCTCTATTGTATCACAAAATACAAACATCAGCGTTGATCGCATGAAGCATACAGAAATCTGTTCTAAACATGCACTTGCACTCACGTTGTTCGAGCTGGGAATTCCATTTTCCACTGCAGCAAGTGACACCAAAGGAGTCGTTTGTTTTTAAATTAGTCTAAATGTCTGGTCCTGAAATGTCCTGAATGACCTCCCAGAGGCCACGGAACTAAGCAAACGGCTCAAGCTGAGTTCGTAATCAGCATACCATGCCTCTGTTCCTACTGAAGGTACCTCTAGGACTCTGGGCCGTTTGCAAGTCTCAACGATAAATCTGCGAAGTGCCCAAGGAAATCAAGGGCACGGCACCAGCTGGAGCCTCGCAGCAAACCAGCCTTGGGAGAGCTAGCGAGGAAAGGGATGATGACAAGTTCTTTGGAGATGTGAAGTGAGACACGTTCAGACATTCCACTGGCAAGAAGCGAGCAATCAATCTACCAGTACTTGCTCTGAAAAAGACAAGGCTTTCACCCAAACGAGGCGAATAGGAGTGGAAGAGAAACGATGGACTGGACCACACAGGTCCTTGTCATACCTTGTCATTGAATTCCTGCGCAGCATAACTTCAGCGAATTGACATGGCGAATGCAGTCCTTATTTTTCATGATCTTGCAATTGATTCTGGTCCAACAGCTGACAGGCCGAATGCTCAAAATATAAAGAAAAAATCCATCCATTTCCCTCAACATCACTCTCCAAATGAATATATTTTCAATCTTTTGCCTGCGAACACTCTGCAGGTTCCAAAGAAAGCTATCAGTACTGACATTGGACGCAGACAGCCTTCATAGATGTGCAGTAAGACCCATTGCCCAAGCATGCATCCATTTGGATAAGGCGTTCTTTCAGGTCCAAAGAGATGGAAGCAAAGCTTCACCAAAATTTACACTACTGAGGAATCGTCAAAGAAACGCAGCATACCCAGACCTAGTTGCAAGTACTTCTGCTATTTTACTATTTGTTTGAATTTTGTTTGAATTTTGTTTGAGCCTTGTTGAAGAGCTGGGATAATGGGATGGCTTACATACAAGACAAAGCTTCCTGAAAAAGAGATCTGCAAGTGTGGCTAAAAGTTTCTGTAGACTTTGGAGAGTCAGTGAAGATTGGCCTTGTTTTCAGAAATCTGCTACTTCTCGGGCCTTCGAGCTTTTTTGTATCTCTGGCGCTTTCGTCTACCCTGCTACACATGACATACTCTCTGCACACAGCCTTACTTCTCTCTTCGAGGAGTTGGTTGTAGAAGCCCTGCTCTGAAATAGCTCTGGCACCTCTGGCAAACCCACGAGAAACATCTGAAAAGCATTTTTTAACCTAGAATTTACTGTAATCACTTTTGCCGTTCATGAAATGAAACTAGGTTGAATTTTTTGAAAACAATGCTTGAGAGGTGGCAGGCTCAGCATCTCAGATAAGTGTGCTTCTTGCACAGATATTGGATCCAACTGCATTGTCGCAGGCCCATCTTTCACAGGAGCCACGTCACCAAGAAAATCTCGGATCTTACACAAGTCACAACAATTCACAGCACTTCTTCTCATTTTCCACATGGCTCCTGTTGGCTCCTTCTTTCACATCCGAGGCTGTCCCGGATGTCCCGGACAGTTTTTCAGGTCATCCGGATATATCCGGATACAGGTCAACCTGCCGAGTCTGAGCGACCGAGATCGACTACTGGGTTCTATGCCTTTCGATTGAACCTCCTGAGTATTGCATCTGCGTAGCTATTACAACTTACAACAGTAATTTTACGACTCATTGTGATTGTAAAAGTTCATAGTACATACCTGCGCAAAATCAAACTTGTACAAATATACGTATATATGGAAAAAGAGAGAGAGAGAGAGAGAGAGAGATGGACGTAGTTTCAGGCCCTGGATCCCTGCCTAGGCACTTGCAAAAGGATTGGCAATCTCCTCCGTGCCATCCACAGGACAAATCAGCATGACCTCAAAGACAAATAAGCAAAAGATTTGACATCTTGTGATAAAACAGCTGCAAAATGGCGAAAAAACGGGAAGCTAAACTTGAAGGTTTTTCCGGGAGTCTTTCCTTTGGAAAAAAAGATGTCAAGCCGTTAAAGCTGAGGAGTCTTCTGAGGTGCCACGTGCAACAACCAATCCCAGGGTTCTAGTCTCATCAGAGACCTGTGCAATTTGTTTCGGTTTTCCAACAAAAAAAAATCTTCAAAAAAACTTTCAGTTGCCGAAGTTGCCGAAAACCGAACTTTTGAGCCCTCGAATCAAATTACAGGACGTTTTGATATGACTCAAATTCCGCTCTGCATTGCACCTTGTACGGGTCCTCAGGGTCTCGCAAATATTCCTGGGTGTTTGGAGTTTGGAGGTCTTGGAAGGGCATGGGATGCAGGACAAGGTGAGGAGCAAAGGGGTAGGCTGTTTTTCTGTCTCACAAAAAAGTGTGGCTCCTGGACGTCATCCAGCACTAGATTTGCAACAGCATCGTGTCCTTGCCAGATCTTGCAGATCTGATTCAAACAAACATACAAACAAGATCTTGCTTATTGATGCTTATTGCATGTTATGGCCACTCACTGTGAACACTGCAATGTTGTAGTGCAGGACCTGCCTTTCAAAATTCCTTTTACTTCTCGTCCGCCAGTGAATTTCACTTTCACTGGCTGGTTCAAGTACCTGGGAAGTGTTTCCAAGAAAAATTGCATCGCAGCTCGCAACCTTACAGCTTTTGAAGGATGGGCCTTTCCAGATCCAGGACTGACTTGCCACTGTCCTTCTTGGCCATTGCTCTGCGATTGGCCTTGCAAAAAGTCAAACGTTGGAAACATCATTGGTAGAAAAACTGATTTTAGGTAAAGAGTGACAGCGTCAGATCCTGACAAAGAGCAGTGAGACATTTGAAAAGTATATGAATGTACGACAATGACCATCTGTACCTTGGCAGTCCAGAAGGCTGGCGGTGGTGGCCGCCCCAAAAACGCACAGCTGCGTCCCCGAGCCAGAGTACCCAGAGTTGACAACAGCATCTGCCATTTCCAAAGCTCCCAGCTTTTTGTGCAAAGACTTGAAGGGATGGTGAAAGAGACATCTACAGAGAGACCAAACACAAGTCTTTCAAAAGCTGGCTGAGTCAGGTCTTTGCCGTCATGCACAAAGACTGCCACGCTTGCTTCCTTTTGACTGGCAAATGAAGGTCATCACACAGCTTTGGCGCGAGTCGCTTCAGACCTCCTGAAGAGAGCCCTGGAGTCACTTCTGCGAACAGGCAGTTTCACTTTTTATTTGCCATATCTCTAGCGTGTTACAAGCTCTTGGCCGTTCCAAGTTCCAAACGTCTCTCTTCCAATTTTTTGTGGTTTGGGCTCCACCAAATACCTCCTGTGTCGAGGTCTGAACTTGCGTTCGAACCCGATCGCAGATTCTTCGGAATCCTCTTCCTAGTTTAAGACAATAGCAGTACAGGAAAGATTGCGTTGCTCTGTGCAAATCTCACCGGTCTTTCAGCCCTGCAAAGAGACATGTAGGATCATGTAGGTCTGCCCTATGGTGGCTCAAAACTACATGCCATGCGCTTGATGTAAATTCCGGTCTGGGAATTTTGGCAGTAGGCTTTCTGAATTGAAGTCCTAGACCAAAGGCATGATCTTTCAGTGTTTCCCACTCCAGTGTAGTCCTTTCTCAAATTCTGGTATTCTGCGATCTGTGTCAAGAACACCGTATCATCTATTGCCTGCGACTCTTGGCTTGAGAGCCAAAGTCAGCACATTGGGCGGTGCTTCGTGCAGCCAGCAAGAGTCATCTTCGGCTTCTATACCTCAAAAAGCGTTGCAAACTCTAAAGTGTCTGAAGACATTAAGCAGGAAGAGCATAAACTGGCCCAAAAAACAAGAACATCTATATATATATTTTGCATGTACTGTGTTTACAGTATCTACAGTGTCTACGGTGTCGATACCATACAGGGATTTGCCTGAGCAGATCCAGTCTCGTTGACAACTGCTCCACTTGCTTCAAGAGGGCCTGCTAGCATAGGGAATGGGAAATCTTGGAACGAGATCGACTTAACACAGCCAGCAACAGGATGCTAGAATATCCTGGAAAATTGGGGAACATTGAACATACTTGTTGCCAGTGCCTGAATCAAGCCTTCCTGTTGGTCCTGCTGCGCGACTTCAGCTGCCTCTTGAGCCTTCGACATTGGTTGGCTTCTGTGCAAATCTCCCTGGTTTGTTTGCTCCCAGGCCTCCAACAACTCCAAGCGCTGCTGACGCTCCTGCACTTTTGACTTCTTCAAAGCATAAGTCAGCATAAGATAAAAGACTACTTGTAGAATCGTGGACTTGTGGACATTAAAAGCGCAGCAAGCATTTGGAAAATATCTGCACTCCTTGGCAGCGAGCGTGATCACCTTGGAAGCAGGCCAGTAAGGACAGTAAGGATGTGCTTGAGTGCTTGACACAGAATTCGGTTCTGAGATGTCTCTCCAAATTCAAACTCCAGGGCCAAGGCAGCAAGCAAGTCCTGATAGGAAATGCCAAGACGTCTCCCATCCTCCGAGGCTGCACAGTTGACAGTCTTGCAAATGCAAAGGGCACAGGAAATCATGTTTGAGTCACTGGCAAAAAATGGCAAGAGACTCTGTATATCAGAATTAGATTTGCACTTCGAGGGCATGCTCGCACTTCATTTAAAACCTGGAAAACATCCTGGTGTTCTCCCATTTGTTCCCTTTGTTCTCACATACTGTCTATATACACTTGCAGTTACTTACATTCAAGGCAACTGCAAGAGAATACGCTAGTAATGGTGTGATGTGCTCCGTATTGGAATTTACATTGCAGTAGACGTAGCAAATCTCATCGTAAAAGATCGGTGATTGCTGTGGCAATCTCTCATATCAAATGATTGTCCCGGCTTCAAAATGTCGGCTTGTGTGATTGGCGTACAGTGGTCGAGCCTTTGAGGGCATCTGCCGCACTACTCCTGGCAAAGCTTGGAAGGCACGCTCGGATGCCTAGCAAGCTGAAGGTGCATGAAGCGAAAAAAAGAATGGTCGGATATTTTGACCCCAGTCCTATGTCTAAAACAGGAGCGCCTCCAATTGCAAAGAGCCAGGCCTTGGGTGTGACAGGTCATGCAACATCCAACCCTCAAAACTGCTACAGCCCTTGCGAGTTCTGAGAAAGCAAAAATTACTGTAGTATTGTGTGGTATATTGAGGTCCTCAAACTTGGTTGAATTCAGTGCTTTGATTGCTGAGAAAGTGACCCTGGCGCGAAAAGCCCTCAGCAGTCAAACTTGGATTTTTGTAACAAGTGTGCATTAAAATTTAAAAGCAATCTGGATCAATAGTCAACCAACACAGATGTAGGGTGGACAATACTTCCATGTTTACCATGTACATATACACATATAGAATCATATAGGATCATGTTGACATGGAGGTACTTTCCAAGGCACGGAGAAGATCTGATGCAATTCCGCTGCTTTCAGCTTCACCTCATAGATGCCCGCAGCTTGAAGAAATTTGATCCCGGTATAGTTTTCAGTTTGGAAGTTTAGATCACCTTGCTTCCGAAGCAAAGACCGCTGTAGAGACTCCACCTACGTCCCAAATGCAAAGTGGATCAAGTCAAGAAGACAGGGACATTTTGGCTGTACAGTAATTACTATACATATGCCTAAAGACGGTCACAAACCAAAAATGAGGCACTGCAAGGAGTATCTCAAAAGAAGACAGTGACTTTCGCCTCTTGCTTCAAGCGATGGTCAGAAGCACTGACCATGCTTTCTGACATCCAAGTTCCATGTAAGGAGCCTTGGCCGATGAGAGAGAAACAATGCACACAAGTTCTTCATTACTTGAGATCTGGCCTCCGGATGTGCTGACAGCCAACACCTCCACAGGCGTGGGATTATCATATTGATCTTGCAGAAAGGTCGAATTGATTGTTGCAGAAAGGCATAAGGTGGCGCAAGTGTTTAATGTGCTTTAAACTACCTTAACACGATGCCTTTGACTAATCCGTGGACTGCCTTCGTGGATCCTGTTTTAAATTGGAGTTCACTCGCGGTGTTGTCCTTGGATCAACCAAGCATGTTGTGTCGGCAGTGACAGCCAGCTACAATCCGTCACAACGAGTCCCGACTGAGCATCTCACCCAATTGATCGTCCAAGAAGGCATGGAAAGCTGCGCAGTTGGAGGAATACCTGTGGGCAAGTTGCTGTCTGGTTAGTATGAGAGCACATGGTAGCATTTCAAGCATTGTTGCACGCAGCCAGGCAGCACAAATCCGAGGGCAGCACAGACACTCTCCAACGCTGATAGGCTGCTGCTCAATCAGACCATGCCACATACCAAAAACGCAAGACCTTGGAACACTCACACAGAATTCAACCAAAGGAGCTTTGCAATGTTGGTTGCCTTGAAATACAATCAAAACACGTGTATCCGTTTGACATCCCACAGAGATACTCTCAACAGCACAGGCAACCCATGACAACCTCTCAGGTTACGGCCAAGTTTGACTGGACCTCGTCAGAGCAACAGCAAAGTATACCAAAAACTGTTGAATGGCAAAACAATGGCTACATCACCAGAAGTGTGAGAATGGCTGCCTCGCAGTGACAGAAAGCTATCTGAATTAGCGTAGGATAGCACCTGAAAACCCAGCTTCATCTCCAGATTGACTTGCGGTGCGACCACAAACACAATAAGTGGATGGAATTGACGCAACTGCCGCTGTGGTAAGAATCCAGCAACAGCTGCTGAATCAGGCTGACTAGGGCTGCGAGGAAACAGCAGCAATTCCAAGCCTTCAAGAAGGCATCTCCAGAAGGATGCCATTATATAAGCTACGTCTAGATTTACCAAGATCAAAAGGCCATTCTGCTCTTTCGAAAGATGTCGGCTGAGAACAGTACTCAAAAAATCCAGAACGGACAGAACTCCATCGAAACGTGCCATTGACATGACAGATGGACTTGCATCCATTCTTGCAAAGGCCTGGGCAGCCAGACATGAGTATGTCGGCTATCCAAATAGAGAACATTAGAGACCATGCATTGCAGCGAATGTGAAGGATTTCAACTGCAAACGCTTTGCAACGCCGAGGCACGCGAACAGAGAAGGGAGATCGTGGGATGAATCCCAGGTGTCTCCCCTGCACAGCCAGTGTTGATTGCATCTGGAAAATTCTTGGAAACTGTGTGTTGCTTGCAATCTGAGTGTGCCGCTGGAAAGTATGTCGAAAGACTGGAACCAGGTCAAGCAGGTGATCGAGCTGACAACGATGCTCCCGAGTGGCTAAGATCCAGCCTTGGCTTTCAATTTTCAATGGTTGTCTTGGCATACCTAAAAAGAAGGCAGAAATAGGATCGGGAAAATACGAAATTATCCAGGCCCAAGACAGTTATTTTGCCCATCATGATTGGGGTGATTTTTTCAGAGGTAGAAAGTAATTCAATTATCAGATGAGGAAGACGCACAGGTGCAACAGCAAATTACAGACGATTGTGAGGATTGCAAGGGGCCCAGATTGCGAAATGTGATATGTGAACTATTCCAAAAGTTCAGAGGATGAAAGGTGGTGCCAAGTCTAGCTAAGGTTTCTTCACAAAAAGAAAGGGAATCAAGTCCAAACAGAGAAAAAGACAAACAAAAACTGTAGTAAATTGACAATGACTTCATGAGGTCTTATAACTTCTCAGCTCCACCAAAACATGAAAGTGAGCTGAAGAAAGTCTGCGAATCTAGGGCAAAGACAACGGCAATGAACTCGCAAAGGAAGACAAACCAAATGCCAACGAAAGTAGATCAGGTTGCGCAAATGATCTAACCTCAGTGGAAAGTGGACTCAGGAAGATTCTGATGCAAAGAAGGACCATGACAGAAAACGGTCTGTTGATACATGTTGATACCATGAAAGCGCTACCATGGCAAGAAAAGAATCTGGCCTGACACAGTTGTTGACATTTATACAGGATATACGTAGTAGTATAGTCAGTAGAAGTTTGCTGTTATGCATTATTTTTGTATCATCTATATAGGCTGGAACTGATTACTTCGCAAAAACTACTTGAACTTAGGCACAAATAGAAAAGCTCCCACTGCGAGGCCCAGGACCTTAGTGGCAGCGCACAGAGTGCACGGACAAAAGCAATAGTGCAAAAACACTGGACAACTGGACAACGTTAGTTGGTTCGAGTTTTTGCTGCTCTAAGCGGAGGGCGAGCGAAGGAGTACCTGTTCTGCTCGTTCCTTTGAGACGGTGAGTGACATCATTGTGAATTTATGTGAATTTTGTGCATTTCATGTGTGGATAATTGCGGTGCAAGTCACATCCGTGTATGTCCCACGCTGAAAACAGACTGAGGCCTTGACCCGAGATTAGCAAGGTGAGAGCCATATGGGAGAATGCTTGCAACACCTTGGGCGACAAGAATGACAAGATGCCAGAGTTGCAAAATGCTAAACTAAAGAAACATGCTCAGACTGCCTGACTGCCTCGCCGTTTCTCTGTCCGAGGCACTGCAATGGGTTCCGTGCAGGAAGAATCGGAAACGGACGGTGATGCACCGCAGCGAGTAGCAAGAACCATTGAGAAAAGCTCCAAATGCATCACACCTTGAAGTAACAGCAAGCTTTCAAGTTTGGTGAAATCAACTGCAAAGGGATGGAAGCCCAGACGACAAAGGCCTTGAGCAAATGGAGGCGCTTCCAGTCGGCTAAATTGTTGTATGGGTGAAAGCAAATCCAACTGAAGGGGGTCAGAGACTAACGGTGGCAATCCCAAACAAGCAAGACCACAAGCTGGGAATGAGAAGGTCGAGCGGACTGGGGTTCGTATCATCAAGGGGCTACCAACACATGTGAAGTCCAAAACAGGCAGAATTGATGGAAGTGAAAACCTACCACCGGGCAGCAGAAAAGACCCTGTGCGACAAATGGATCTCGAGGGTGACAAAGCTCCAAGACCAGCTAGATCATTTGTTGGCAAAGTCAGATCGATCTTGGAAGACTGCAGGGAGAGCACGAGCATGTCAAAACAAAAATGACTCCGAACCAACGGGGAAAATCCGAGTGTGGCAACATCAAATGATGTCATCAGTGGTTCCAAAGCTGCAGTGCGAACAGGCAGTGGTGCAAAATCCAAACAAGCAAGACTCCTGAGGGAAAGAAACGGGCCAATTGCTGTAGAATCCAGGACCGGCAAGCGGGCACCGAATACTGGGCGTACCAACAAGAGTGAAAAGCCAAGTTGGGCCATGCTGCGCAATGGCAAGAAACTACCCAGTAGCAGATCAAAGACGAATACTGCGAAAGCCATCCAGGCAAAGCTTTTGATAAACATGAAGAATTCCAAGAGAAGAAAATCTGATGCCGAAAGTGGGCTCTCCAGGCGCAATGAACTGAGCGGCAAAAACGACTCCATCCACAACATCTGCCTTGTAGACAAAGGGGAAGCAGGACTCGCAGTATCAAATACAAATGTGCTCGAGTCAAAGCATGCAAACTTGAGTGCAAGTGGCAAAGGGTCGTGGCAAGCGAATTGTTTCAGTGAAAGTGGCACATCCAGCAGTGGCGATGAGAAGATTGCCAGAACAGAACCTGGCCAGCCAGCTCCTCTTGAAGAAAAGGATACGTCAAGTTGAGCATGGCTGTGCAAGAAAGGCAGAGAGCCTGAGCCAGAGAAATCAAAGGGAAGCGATGGGATGTCTAATTGAGCAACAGAGCATGGAGAAACCAGAGTATCTAAACAGGCTGGTCCACGTAGCGGCGAGAAAATGCCAAAATCCGCAAATTGGAATGCCAACATGAAAACACCAAGGTGAGCAAGTGAGACTGCAAACAACAAGATCTCTAGGTAGGCAAGCAGGCGTGGTAAAATCAACAAACCCAGATTGCACCTGTCCAACGCGAACAGAAATGTACCAGGTCACCCAGGAGTCTGCAAAGGCAAGAATGGTTCAGGGCTCAAGAAATCCAGGGCGAACACGCTCAAATTCATTCTGTGGAGACCCACAAGAAGTGTCGGAGTTTCTGATCGCGCAAAACGGTGCAGAGTCAAGGACAATTCCAACTTCAGCATGCCAAAAGTTGACATTGCACTCTCCAATCTGTTAAAGCTGCGAAGCAGCGGAAAACTACCACAAAGAACAGCGTCCAGAAGCAACGTCGCAGCTCCGCACCTGGCAAGGCCGAGAATCGAAAGCAATGCGTCGGACCAATTCATACTTCTGGCCAAAGGCAAAAAGGCCAAGTGAGCAAATGCAAAAGTGAACACTGACAATCCCGGTTGCGCCATGCTTCTTGGCAACAATGCTAGTCCCATGTTGACAGTGTCAAGTGCAGATAGCATCAAGCCAACATGTGTGCAGCCCACCACTGACAATTTCAACCCTTGGCGAACGGGTGCTTGAATGGACGAAGGCAAGTCCAAGAGCGCGAAGTCTAACGTTGGCAAAGAGGAATCTAGACAGCCCAATGTGCATGTCAGCAATCGGAACCCCGTCCGTGCAAGAGATTGCAATAGCAAAGACGAGCCTTGGGTGTATTTGTCTGTCAGGTCTAAGACATCCACCTTCCACGACTCAAGTCTCTCCAGATCCATTGAGCCTCCTATTCGGGTGTGGCTCCGTACTGAAGTACAAGATTCGAAATTGCTGGAATCAAAGACAAGCAGAAGTGTTCCCATAGAGCACGACTGAACCAAAAGGGTCGGAAAGTCTAGATGAGCAAATCCTCGCAAAGCAGGCGAGCTCCCTAAGGATGAGAAATCTAGAACAAGAGGAGCCGATTCAAGACTGGAGGCTTTGCACAAGAAGAAAGAGCTTCCAAATCTCTGAGAGGCATGCAATAGCAGGAAGCTCTCTAGGCAAGCATGTGTAGGGATAGGCATGGAAGAGCCACAGTGGCATGTGCTCCTTGGCGATGAAAAGGTCCCCAAGCTCAAAAAGTCTAGGACAAATGACAGTGAGTCTAGTGTTGCTCTACTGAGAATAGGAGTTGGCATGCCGGCATGTGCGGAAGCTTTCAAGGAAAGAAAGACTTCTAAGATACCAACATCGGAGAGTAGCAAGACTGCATCAACCCGGGAACTGAACAGAGGCAGCATTGTGAAGTCAGGTTGTGCTGCCCTCTGCAAAGACAGGAATGATTCTGTCACAGCCCTTTCAAAGACCGGTGGCTTTGACTCTGTGTGGGAAAGGCTCCTCAACAATGACAAGGTCCCTGAGCTTAAAAGATCAAACACAAGTGAGGTGAACTCTGGACATGACAAACTCGAAAGAAAAATTGCAGATTCTGTTTGGCACGAATTCTGCAGCGGCAGAAAGGAAGCAACCTTGCTAGAGTCAGAAACCGGCAGCAGGAAATCAAGCCCTCTGCAGCCTGTCAAGAACAGCACTGAGCCAAAGCAGGCAAATGAACGTGATGACAGAATGCTACCCAAAGTAGCAGAGTCCCACTGAGACAGCGCGGATTCCAGCTGTAAAGAAGTTTGCAGAGTCAAAAGGGCTTCCATAGAAGAAAGGCCACTGGCAGGCAAAAGAAGGCCAGTTCTAGCGAATCCACAAAGTGCAGGAGCAGAATCCAGCTTTGAAATGCTTTGTAGCAGCATCAGGGAGTCAATAGCAAGATGACCAAAGCCAAACAAGAGCGGGTCCGTACAAGCAACACCTCTGAGGAATGATGTGGGACCAGGTTGTAGAAAGTCTAGGGCGAATAGCCTTGTATCAAATTGTGCAGAACTCCTAACTAAAGGCGGAGAGCCTAGATGTAAATAATCTAGAGCTGACAGGTCTCCACCAACCCGAGCGCTGTCAAAGAGAGAGAAGGACGACCCAAAGAGCATGAAGCTGCGAACTGACAAACTGCTTTCGCACTGCACCCGTTTGCATTTGATCCCGTAGTTGTGAATGGCCAAAGAATTGGTCAAGAAGACGCTTTGTCGTATTGACCACGAACTTCCTACTGTTGTGGAATCCAGAACAAACATAAAGGTGTCCAAACGTTTCCAACCCAACACAGAGAATCTATCCCTTATTCGAGCCAGGTTTTGCAAGGATAGAGGGAACCCAAGTGTAATGGAATCCAACAGGAGCAGGGAAGGGTAGAAGCGGGCAAGGTTCTCGAACTTGCAATATCCAAATCCAGCATGTGCTGATTGCTGCAAAAACATCAAGGAATCAGCTTTCAGAAATTCCATTATCGACATCAAATTCCCTGAGCATGCAAAGCTCTTTGTAGACGAGATGCTTCCAAAGTTAGCAGGGTCAAGCGGTGTTGATGAAATGCCTGAACGAACTCTTCCCAGCAACGAAGGGAAGAAGCCAAGTCAAGCCCACCTGTGTACAAATGTCGACAAGGCCAGGCATGAAAAGTCCAAGACTACCAGAGAAAACTCCATTTGAATTGCAGAGACAATTGGCAACAAGCTGTCGATGTGCATTGGGTTCCTCGGCAATGTCAAAGGGTCCATGTGGGCAAAATCAAGGACTGGCAAGCTTTGAGGTACACAAACTTGTCCAGCAATTGAAGACACTATTTCCAATCGAGCCCAAGTATGCACAAACAGGAAGACATCTACTCCACAAAAGTCACAAAGCAACAGAACAAAGCCAATTCGAGCAAATCCCCGTACTGCCGTTAAAGAGTCGAACTCGGCCAGATCCAAGGCCGGAAGCTGGGATGCAATTTGAGCATTTCCACAGGCTGACGAGAAGGAACTGAAGCAAACGGAATTCTGCAGGAGCATCGACGGCTCTAGTTGCATCATGCTGGGTACAAGCAAGGATGACCCTGATCACGCAAGTATGTGTAAAGATGTGAAGCTATCCAAGCTGAGGAAGTCCAACACCAAAATGAAGCTGTCCAATCAGGACCTTCCAAAAATGGACAAATTGGATGCACACCTCTCACCCTTTTGAACAGACAGAGAAAAACCCATCGATGCAAAATTCAGCATAGACAGAAATGGCCCTGAACACACTGCGCCTCTCAGAGACAACAAAGGTTCAAAGTGTGAGCAGTCCAACATAAAAAATGAAAAGCCAAATCGTGTCGCCTTTAAAACTGAAGACACGAAACCTGAACAACCAAGCACCTTCAGGGAAAGTGCTGATTCAGACTCCGCGACTTTCGAGGCAAGCACAAGTGAATCCAACTGCACGAACCCATGTAATGAAACCGAAAAATCAACGTGAAACTTTTCCAGGCAAAATGGTGAAGTCCCCAAGAGTGCTTTTCCCAGTACAAAAAATGGAAAGCCAGTCCTTGCAAACTTGCTAACAGATGGTGAGCTTCCCAAGAATGAAACGTCAAGTGAGGGTAGACTGAACTCCAATCATGCTGCATTGCGAAGTGGTGAGAAACTCCCTGTATTCCAGCCGCTCAATGTCAGAAACAGTGCACCTATGCGACTTGTGCCTAACAAGGGAGTGGAAAACTCGAAGTGTTTGAAGCTATGTATGAACAAGAGAGGATCAGGCTGCAAAAAATCAGGAGCCAATGGGAAACTTTCTGCACGTGCTGAGCAAAGCAGGAGCGAGGCTAAGTCAGCGTGGCCGAATGTTCTCAGTGGTGCCAAAAAATCCACCTTCACCGCCCCACATGTAGAAAACATGAAACCTGAACGCGATGTGCCTGGAAGTAGCAACAAAACATTCACATGTGCGGGCCTCTGGGGAAACATAAAGAGTCCCAAATGCATCGTGTGAACCGATGATGCTGATGGGTCTGCGCACGAAAGACTTCGGAGGAACAACAACAAATCCAATTGAAGAGAATCTGGCACAGACAAAAAGGAATCCAACGATGCACTGCAACAAGTCAACAATACTGGCTCAAGTTGGGTGAACCTCCGAACAGGAAGCACGCTTCCTACTCGTCCAACATCAGTGGTGAATGTTGAAGCTCCCAGACGAGATAGTGCCAGAGCCGGTAGAGTGGTACCAGGTCGAGCATGGTTTCTCAACAGCAAAAAAGACCCAGCAAGGCACATGTCCAGCACAAACGCTAGCGAACCAACACAGCACAAACCCACCACTGACATGACCAAGTCAATACGTCCAGGGTTTCTAACTAGCAAAAGAGAATCCAGGAATGCAAGGTCAAGTACAAACAGTTGGCCTTCCAAAAAAGCTTCCGAATATGCTGAAAGCATGGATTCTAGAGTGGTCGTTCCCAAAACCAACAGCACCCTTCCTATGTTCCAAACACCCTCTCTCTGGACAAAGGTGCCAACCGCAAGCAGCAACAAACCCAATTGCATGATTGTTCTGGTCAAAGATGATGCACCTGGCTCGGAGAATTTCAAGACTGGCACACTGTGACCAAGACGTGCAAGACTTTGTAGCAAAGCCAATAGTCCTAGAGTGAGAAGATCAAGGACCAGTAGGGAGCTGTCAGAGCATGACATTCCTGAAACAAGCAACAAACTCTCCATCCGTCCCATGCCGTGGAGGTTTTCAGGTGGCATTTCAGCATAATCTAGGGTCGACAAAGGAAATTCCATGTGCATCCTCGTATGAACGGAGAGTCGCAAGTCCAAGCAAGCCAAGCTCTGCGGTAAAATAAAGAAACCTGATCTTGCCAGGTCCGAGAACAACGTCAAGATGCCAAATCGAAATAGAGAACATGGCGACGGCGGTGTATCCGAACGAAAGAATGCCTGTAGCGAAGGCAAAGATTCATGATTGATGATGTCAAGTGTGGGAATGGCCAAATCAAGATGCACAAAGCTATGCACAGTCAAGAAAGTGCCCACGTTCGTAGCGTCAGGAATCAATAAAGTGAAACCCAGCTTTGCGAAGGTATGCAACAACAAGACAAAACCAATCTTCACAAAGTCTGGAGCGAAGATCTGTGGATCAGTTCAAAGGAAGCTGCGCAGCAAAATCAAGGTGCCTGCTTGATGATTGTCCAGGATTGATGACAGTACGCCAAGCTTGACAAAAGCACGCGAGGATGTAAAAGGTCCCGTTCCAGCTAAATCGAGCAAAAGCAGGAGGAAGTCCAAGTGGCAAAAGGAACGAAGCGACAATGCGCTGCCAAAGTGACCAATGTCAGTTGCGGATAGGAAGATTCCTGGTCGCAAGAGTCCGAAGAGTAACGAAAAGCTTCCCAGTTTCGAGCTTTTTTGAAGAGGCAATGCTGAAGCTTCTGAGAAACTGTCGAATGCTGAAGCTTTAGAGTCCGATCGGACAAGACCTTTTGCAAGCACAGCAAGTTCAAAATAACACAAATCTGACAAAGATGAAGGTAAGTCTGCACGAGAACAACAAGAAAAGGATAATGCGAGGCCAATACATGTGCAGCTTTGCGAAAACAGCAAAAGGTCAGATTGACTCATTGTCAGCGCCGGTGGAGACAAGTCTGGCTGAGCAAGGCTTTGTGGTGAAGAGAAGCTCCCGAATTGACAAAAATCCAAAGGAAAGAGCGATTCACCAGAACGCGAACACCCAACCAACGAAGGCGCTAAAGCCAAGCAAGTAAACGCCCGCACCACCAGAGAGCTCCCCGCATTGCAGAGGTCAAGTACAGAAAACAAAGCCGGATGAGAAGTGCAGACTGTGGACAACAAAGATTCTGACCTTCCAAAGGCCCTGGCAAACGACAAAAAGTCCAAGTGCAAGGAGTCCAGCACACTTGGAGATGTTTCGAAGCGCATCAGTGAGATTGCTACCAAAGAAAGATCAATGTGGCTATGGCTTTGGATCAGCATCGCGGAGTCGGCCTTGGTGCCGCCATTCAAAAACAAGCTAAAAAATCAACTGTTCAAATCTCAGCAACCCACGTGCCCGAGGTTCAAAGCCAGTAGTGAAGTTCCAGGCCTGCGAAGTCAAGAATCCACAAATCCACTGTGGTCAGTATGCAAAGCCATACAATAACCAGTCAGATATTTTCGAGGAAATAAAGCCACTTCCATGTACAGTAGTTGCTATAGTTGCCGCCAAAAGCATTCTGATTGGGACCCTTTTTGCCTGGAGAAGGCTCGTGGAAGTAGCAGCAAGCCCAACACAGCTGCGTCAGGAACAGTCCTTGGCGCGAAATGGCTGTGCAAATGCCCAACCCACCAAAAACAACCTCTGAAATGTGGAAGTCGCATGCAATCAACTGTTGATTGGCTAGCTGTCATTCTCACTCCTCTCACTGCAATATCTGATATCTGGGCTTGAGAAATAGCTTTGCACCATAGTCTAGCTTGTGGTCTTGTTCTAGTGTTGGTCCAGAGCTACAAATCAACAAAGTAAGAAAAGATAAGAAAAGTGAATTGAGTGAAGGGTATGCGGGGAGGGGAGGTGCTCAGGACATAGATGTTGTGATTCTGTTTCTCTGAGACTGGTACAGGAAAGCACCTGATCGTGAGCATCTCAAAATAGTTGGGGAAAAGCTCGAGCACGACCTGGGTGGAAAGATGAGATGCTGTTTCTTTCACACTAAAATTAAAACAACGCAAGGGAAATGCAGGAAAAAGAACAATTCACAAAATAGGGATGGGCACTGAAAAGATACGCCCAACAAAGCCCCTACGTGCAATAGCTATCATTGAAACACTTGCAGGACTACTTTCCACTATCTTCACTTGAGGTCGCGTTTCCCCTTGTGTACCACGTGTACTACACACTCATCGGACGTACTTCAACGTTTCCGCCACGACTAGCAACAAATCACAGTGTGTTAACTGAAATGCAGCTCTGACACATGCTTTTCAAGGGCAAGGTGAAGTCAAAGCCAGCGACATCCGTAGCTGATGGAGACGTTTCCAAGTGAGTTTGCTGGCACGCCGAAAAAAAGTGTCCAATGCAGCCAAGTGAATGCGGAGAAAGCAAAGGTCCTAACGGAGCGAAGGAGCGTTACTTATGCTGCCATTCCTTGGAAGCATCAACTTGTTGCATCTTGAAGTCTTAAAAACACAATCTTGTTTTGCATTTCTTCATTGGTGACCATTGGTGGCAAGTCCTGGTGCTGCAACATCGGATGGCAAGGAAGCGATACCAAGGCGGACTGGGCTGGGTGTAAAGACCGAGGCATCTGCTCAGGCAATTGATTGCCTGAAGAGTCTGACAAGTCTGACAAGTCTGACAAAGATTGTGCAGATTGTCAGGGCAAAGTGAAGTTCTGAAGCTGTTTTTGCCATTGCTATGTTGAAACTGACACAGCAGACCATTTTGTCTTTGATCCTAAATTCAGGCAGGCTGCAACGGCACACTGCTGCCCGCTGTCATTATATCCTTGGCTGTCTCAAACTTTGGACAACATACGGCCAGATTCTTTACTTCCTATCATTGCAGCTGTATTGTGCTGTGTCTCAATCTGTCGACTCAGAAAACCATGAATAGACTCAATAGACAGGGTACCAGAGGTGGTGGAAAGGGGTCGAATCAACTTGTTCCCGCTGAAGGAAGAAAAAGCTCCAGTCAAGCCATGTCCTGCAAGGGCGTCACCACATTTTGTCTAGAGCTCAAACCCTGTTGACATTTGACTCATTTGACATAAACAACATCCATATTCCAAATATACGTCCACCCTCCTGCATCAATAAGGAAACTCCGAATGATATGATGTCCTCAGCTCTGTCACGTTTGCGTTGCTGAGAAACTCGGAATGACTTCCATGTGGCATTTTAGGCTCCCGCGAAGACCGGCAGCGATGCACACTTGGCTTGAAAGAGCGGCATGGAAGATTCAAGGCCTTTGATATTTGTGGCCAAAGAATACAGTGAGACATGTCCGAAACGAGCTAAGCAGCTAAGCCTGCTCCATCTGTCCAGGCAAAACTGAGCTATTCACTAGACAAGCTTTGTACTGGCATCAGCACGCCCAGTTGGCAGGAAGCCAAAACAAATAGAATTGAATCCAGTCGGCAAAGGCCTTCAGTCGAATACGACTTCACCCTTCTTCACACCAATTTCATCGGATTTCAAGGTGAAATAAAAGACCCAGGCTGTGCAAAGGGAAACTTGCTCCGGACCTAAGCGGGCCAACAAGTGAAGGTAAACTTGGTGAACAGAATTGCAGCCGATTCTTGAAGCTGGCTCTGAATTTCTAGGTCACTTGCTTTGCACAATCTGAAAGAAGCAAGAGCGTTCCCAAAAAGATACGTGAACAGGTAGACGCTGGAGATCCAATCCCTTAGTCATGTGCAGTGCAAAGAAGTGTCAGCAAGAAGGTGATCAATCCAAGAGGAGCAGTTGGCACAAAATCGGGAGAACGGTAGGTGAAGAAATGTGAAGAAGCAGCATGTTGCCTGCGTAGACAAAAATAGACTCCATCCGGAAGACATTGGATCATGCACTGGTTGCAACCAAAAGCAATTCAAAAAGCACCTCCGTTTCCCAATCCTTGGAAGTCTGACTTAGAGTCAGAAGTTGTCTCTTCATCTCAGGCCACCGCTGGTAAGGGAGCGCAAGGATGGGAATGAGTCTAGATTTGTGGCCCCAATGACCTAAAGCAGGTAGAAACAAGAAGTCTAGAATGTGCTCCCAGCTTCGTTCCGTGAAGCATCGAGCTGGACTGAGGCTGCACACAAACGATGGCGATCCAGTACGACTGAAGCCTTTTGCAGGCGGCGTGAGACCAGGACCTTGCCAACAAGATCCAGTGATAAAAGCTTTGGTTGACCAAGCAAAGGAGCATGGGGAAGCAGCATACTGTTAAAAAGTGTGCGCCACAGAAAACAGAAGAACCAACATCATCCAAAAGCTAAAATGCCGTTGGTGGCAAACCTCTAATTTCAATTAAGTCTCATATTCACAACCGAAATCTTCTGAGATTCTGCCATTTTGCCAAAAGTCGCTGATCCCCATCCAAGAAGCTCTGAAAGTTGAGCACAGTCATTTGGAGGTCTGCGGTAGTCATGCCAAACGCAGGGGACGATGATGCAAGTCTGCAAGGCGCAACGGGGCCGGTGCGTGAAAGTATGCAACTGACTGATTCCGTTGTATTCAGTTGTGCCTGGCAAGCGTCCGGGGCAGAACAAGAGAGCCAGACTTCACAAAGTCCAGAACCGGCACCTCAAGAGGAAAGGTGACAAAAAGACAGAGGTTGAAGGTGCATAGATTATCGCGGGTATACGTACATTGACAAAGACAGGCACACGTCGTTCAGTTTTTTTGGACCAACCCATGGAAGGCCTTCTCGTCTGCTCATGCACAGCTCTTCGGGGATGAAGAAAGTCCCAAGAGATATGATCCTGAAAGACAGCTTGGTCTCACTTCAAAGTCAAAATCAAAGTATCACTTGTCACTGCAGCAACAACTGTCCTAGTAAGCTCGGCAAAGAGTCCATTCTGCAGGCACCTGTTTTGTCCAGAACTTTCATCAAGAACTCAAACCCTGTGCCAGAGTGAAGTGAGACGTGCACAATAGCACCTCTTGAAAATGATGCAAGACCAATGCAGCTGGAACTCTTAGTAGACGATGAAGTTCCCAACTGCAGAGAAAGTACAAATCAATGCAGCATGGTCAGAGCTCGCAAAAACTAGAATTGAAAGGACCTGCAAGAAGTCAAATGCCGGCAGCAAGATGCCAAACTGCAACCTGGGAGATCGTTGTATACAGCCATCGACTGTGACTCTCTGTGGCCCAGTCAACGATTCCACTTCAGGGCGCGACGCTCCCAATGCAGCCTAAGAGCGAAACAGACAGCAGGGTCATATTTAAATGGAGACGGCCTTCAAGGCAGAGAATATGAAAATAAAAATTAGGTGCTCTGCACAAATCCTCAGAACAAAGTTTTGTATAGTAACTTATAGTAGCTGTAAGGCATGGTGCTCAGGTCTGCCCACCCTCTTCCCTTGCCATGTCCCCGCCAACTTTTCCATCACCACCTCCTCCCTCAACACCTTTCCTGTGTTTCTCTGTCTTAAGGCGTCTTGCGTGTTTGTTTTTCTTCACATTGCACCCGCACACCTCACAATCCACCTCAATCTACATTGTTTTTTTCATTAATCGTATCCTTATTTTCCGCATGATTACATGATAACTCCTTCACTCTCTCGGTGTTGTGCATTATCTCCCCTCCACATTTCCAATGCATTTGCAATATTGTTATCAAATGTTTCTACCACAATATCACCGTATACAATACCGTGCTATCAAGTTTGCAAATGTTTTCCCACAAACGTGTGCAAACCAGAAAGCACGTAATAAGGGATTGGAAATGTTGAGGGGAGATAATGCTACTTGTAATGGATGCCTTGCTCGTAGGGAAAAGCGGGCAGGGAACAACACCGAGAGAGTGAAGGAGTTATCATGTAATCATGCGGAAAATAAGGATACGATTAATGAAAAAAAACAATGTAGATTGAGGTGGATTGTGAGGTGTGCGGGTGCAATGTGAAGAAAAACAAACACGCAAGACGCCTTAAGACAGAGAAACACAGGAAAGGTGTTGAGGGAGGAGGTGGTGATGGAAAAGTTAGTGGGGACATGGCAAGGGAAGAGGGTGGGCAGACCTGAGCACCATGCCTTACCTACTCTTATGTCAATGCAATATCAGCAACTCAGACCAAATACCCATCTCAAGGGGAGAGGTAAAGGGAACCAACTTCCTCCAAGGAGAGTGACCCAAATACAGGGTGGAGGCTTTTTCACCTTCCAAATTTTCCAAGAAACCGGTGTGCTTCCAGGCCGACTAGATGACTTTGATGACAAAGGAAGTTCCAAGCTGCCAAGATCCACAACAGATAGCGGTGGGTGCACCCACACCATGCCTCATCTAATTCTCCAACTCACTGGACAGGTGGACACGTCAGCTCAACACTAACTTCACTCATATTCTTCTTGGCTTTGCTTGCTCTTTTGAGAAATAAAGACGAGACTTGACTTGTCTCTTTGCAACATCCTTTCCAAGGCTCTGACCAAAGAGCGATGTGGGCAGGTCCATGCAAGCTACAGATCGAAGTGATGATGAAATGCCCAAGTTCCAGTCATGATGGACCTTTCAGACCGTCACCGATCATCAGAGTACAACGATGAAGTTTCCTGGATTCTCAGGCTGAGAGCTTGACTGTTGAAGGGAGCTCCGGTCAAATAATGCCAAAGAGAAACCTGGACGAATGGCGAATCACAGCACGGACTTGCACGGACCTGCCTCCATTTGGAATACTTGCTACTGGTAGATGCTGAGTAGGTGACAAAGAACTGTCGCATCAAATCACACTTTGAGGTGGAAAGGCCTTAAGGAAGAAGGTTCACATCGAAGACAGCTGTGGAATGACTCCGTCTGTGGGTGCCACTGAGGGCAGGACAGAGCCAAAAGACGTACAGTCCAATGTCAACAGCCTGCGAAACAACATGCAAAGGTTCAGCATCAGCATTTCAGCAATCTTTCTCTGAAAGTCGACGCGCCTGAAGCCAAATTGCGATGCTGCAACCAGCAATGTGAAGCTGTCTGACCGCAAGATTGATTGTAGTGAAGGCAACAGGCCTGACCTTTGTCAGGGACAACCGTCGGACAATATTCTGCAGACGTTCTAAGACACTGGTGTCGTCAGCTCGTGCAGGTCGCTTGGTGTCCCAACGTTGCAAGTTCGAGTGCAAGTACTGTCAAGTCAGTACCTTAAGCTGCGCATGCGCCAGATTGTGACAGACCCTGTACAAGCTGGGCTTTTGGAGGCAGAAAATATGTTAATTGAGAAAGCACTAAGAACTCTTACCTTCAGCATTGTGGCAAAATGAGATCACCAGTTCCAATCTATGCATATGATGTAGGCAGACACTCTTACATATACAAGAGATACATCTGTATGTTTAGCACTTGTGCCGCCACACGGTTTCCGTCCTTGAGATTCATTTGAGAGTCCAACAAACAAAGCTCTGTGACAAGGGTGGTGATTCCAGCCTCAGACATGGATTCAATTTAGTTCCAAGGTTCAGGTGTCCTTCAAACGATTGACTTGAAACTCTCGAAATCCGGTACAGACTCCAATAATTGAAAATACGACAAAATATCAGAAAAAACAAAACCAATAGCTAAAATCAGATTGAAATCAGCATGCGACTGTAAAAGTACGAGTACATTATGATTCATTCTGATCCTGGGCTCTCTGTAGTCTGGGGCATTGGCGATATGAAGCCGGGTACAAACATCAAAGGTCCGATGCGGCTTCCAGCCAGAGTCAAAGTTGTGAAGCCAATTCAGGAGGACCTCTGGTGCAGTTTGCAAACCCCCCATCTCAGTGCCTCTCAACTCAAAAATTCACATGGGCCACATGGGCCTTCGTAGCAGCGAAGAAAATCCAAGCAAAGAGGTGTCCAAGGTAGGCAAGAATCTACCCACGTTCTTGCCCAAGGTGAAGAGCGATGAGCCTCGAATCAAAAAAAATGGACAGGATGATAGGACAGTGTTTTTCAGTCGATGTAGCTCTCTAGCTTTCCTCTTTTTGGGGTCCTGACCGGCTGGGCCAAATCCACGGAGCCTTGGATTGCTGCGGGTCTGTCTGCACATATCATTTCTCAAGTCTGTCAATGTTATTGCGTAATATCATAGACTTTTATAGAGAACATCATTGATTGTATTCCTATGATACGTGTATCATATTCCATTGCTTTGATTCTAAGTGCTCTTCATTCTTCAACTCTTTTGCAGGAAAGAGACGTTGAAGATGTGTCTGGATGGGCAAGGTCTGATATTGTCAAGCTGGCATCCATTCTCACCTAGACAACGAAGAGCTGTCAACTTCCATCAACTTCTACTGAGATCATTCAAACTATATCAAGCTGCATTTCTCCAGATTGTCTTGGCTGCACCTCTCCAAGCAACGGAGGCAACACATCCAAGCAGCAGAGAGATCTTGGAAATGCTGATGGACCTGTCAAATCTGGTGGACACAGAACAAGAGGACGAAAGATCAACAGAACGAGAATGAAGCGTGGATGGATACCAGCCCTCAAATAAGTATCACTGATCGGTCTTGACACCTTTATTCGGACATCAGTCTTGCTGAGTCTTCAATACATCAAGTGAAACAAGGAACCTGTGCTTTCGAGCTCAAGCACAAAAATCGCTGGCTCCAGTTGAGCAGGACTCTTCAACGACACCAAGGATCCAAGCCTTTTGTTGGAAACCAGGGGCAAAAAACGGCAGCACAGGTTGATAGTCAAAATGATTTGCGACTTCAGTCAGGAAGCATCAAATGCTTCACATTTAAGCAGAAGGGATCCATGCAACAAAGTGAAGAAATAAAGATGAC
The DNA here is from genome assembly GCA_000507305.1 of Breviolum minutum Mf 1.05b.01. Lineage (NCBI taxonomy): Eukaryota > Dinophyceae > Suessiales > Symbiodiniaceae > Breviolum > Breviolum minutum. Next base: position 60,084 of record DF239178.1, on the reverse strand, counting down.
TTGCTGACACTACTACCTGGCCTTTCCAAAACCAAGCTTGGTTGAGGGCTGTGCATTGCTGCAGTGCTGTCAAGGTACTGAAGGAAGTCCGAGGCAAAGAGTGAAGCATCAAGCCATGAAGCGCCACTCAAAGGAATTGATATGCCAAATCTTGACCTCAAGGACTGAACGTAACATCGTTCATCGTTCAAGCCCTGCAAGGAAAGTGAAGCACAAGGCGAATGGTAGGGAAGTGAAGCCCGGTGAACTTGCTTTGCTTTGATGAAAGCGAAACAGTTGGTGAATCCCGTTAAGTTGCTGAGATCGTTTTTTGGGCTTTGCGGGAAAGGCTACTCTTCTAAGGTCACAGCCATCTTCGCACCATCGGTATACTGCCAAGACTACTGGATGCAGGAGCTGGAAGAAAGATTTCAGGCCTCACATCTTTGGGATTCAGTCGTAAATTTCAAAAGTCACTCCTTCGTCTTCAGAACTCATGCACCATAAGCGAGCTGGAAGCAGTCACAACTCTGGATGATCCGAGCTCTTGGCTAAGAAAGGCTTTGCAGCGACAGAAGTAATTCAAGGATCGAAACATCTAAAACGAAGGGAGGAAAGTCCACGCGTAGACCAGCAGTAAGCGAGGGCAATTCTGCATGTGCAAGACTGCGAGGGAGTAATGACAAGTCCAAAGAGGATCCACTTAAGGCAACCAAGACCAACTCTGAACGTAAGAAGCTGCGTGAGAATGGCACCGAACCCATGCTTGACACATCTGGAACAGGCAGCGTAACACCACATTGAACGCAGCCGACCACGAACAAGAGAAGTCCAAGACAGCTTGATGACTTTGAGGGCATTGATGCGTCCACGATCGCAAAGCTGGAAGCAAATGACGCCAGATCGATCTGGAAGAGGCTTCTGACGAATGCTGGGCTACCTGCATCGCAAGTGTCCAAAACAGACAGAGCCACTCCAGGATAAGCGAAACTTTTAGCAAGCAAAAGCAGGTCTGTGTGGGAAAGGTCAGCCATTGAAAGCAAAAAGCCTGAATGACAAAAGCTTTGAGGCAGCAGAGAAGAACCATGCTGCTGAAATGAACAGGCGAAAACAGGCACTTCAGTTCGAACAAAGCTTTGCAAAGACAAGACCGAATCTGTCATCGCAGCATCCAGTGCAAATGGCAAGATGTCCAAGTTTTGCTTGCCAAGAGCCAACAACGAAAGACTTGACCGGATGAGGCCTCTACACAAAAGAGACATACCTAGGCAGCTGTAGCCCAGTGTACTCAGTTGCAGTTCAAATCAGCTCAGTCCACAAATAAGCAGCGCAATTTCGAGACACATGAGTCCATGAGGTGGCGGGAAGAGATCTAAACTTGACATGTCCAACACAAAAAGCAAGAGTGCCGAACAAGCGAGTCCAACTATCACTAGCGAAGAACCTGTATGAGAAAAACTGTGCAATAGCACTATTGGATCTGGACCCAGAAAGTCCATTGCCAACAGAGAGCTGCCAATACCCACACTCCCCATGACAGGGGATGAAAAGCCTGACTGTGCGAAACTTTGCAAAAGCGTGAAAGTATCTGCACTGGCCAAGTCGAGCGCAAGAGGAAGTGATCCCACGTGGGCAAAACTATGCGAGGTGAATGATAGCTCCGCAGTTGCAGAGTCTGGAAGAGATGGAAAGAAACCAATACGCACACATCCAAGCAGCAATGAAGGAAAACTGAGACGTACAACGCTCCGAATAGGTGATGACAAGTCCATCATGATGTTCGGAACTGGCAATGGCAGTTCTGATTGGAGGAAGTTCTGCAAAGGCAACAAAGTGCCTGGTGCAACACTATCAGGCAGGGTCGATGACGGATCTGGAATCGTAGTTCGTGAAGCTGTTGTTGAGGAACCCAACCTGAATTGGCTTACCGGCCAAGGATGGGGTTGAGACTGCAAATTGTCACAAATTCTGTGAAGGAGGAGAAAAATGAGAACCCTGTCTGGTCCCAAACAAGCCTTCGTTTCCCAGTTTGCAAATGATTTCAACCGACTAACTATATACTGTAAGTACCTTCTGTCCTTGTTTCCTCCGCTCCAAAAGATTCACAATCACCAAGGATTACCACACCCTGTGTATATGATTTTTTTGCGGTGTATATTATATATTATATATTAATATTATATGATATTGTAATTGGTTATGTTTGTTTTGTATATCATGCATGACATATCGAAACACCAGGTCATCCAATTCGAAGCTCTCTGACCTCCTTCGCAGGATTCAATCTATATATTTCTTGTTTCTTGTTCCTAATTCCTTGTTCCTTCTTCCTGCTGTGTCAAGTAAGATTCCCCGATTCCCCATATCCATCTTTCTTGGCTTCTGGTAACATCTCCTATGTGCAGCTAAGAGTCCAAAAGAAGCTTCGAAGAGGCGGTAGAAAGTCCGAATCACAGCTATCAAGAAGAGACGTGATCAAGCCCAAGCGGGAAGCACTTGGCACTGTCAGAAATAGCTCCATGTATGACAAGCTTTGGAGTGACATCGAGAGATCCGATAGACTTGCAGTCAGTATTGATGTCAAAAAGCCAGGACGCATGATAGCGTGAGTTGACGGAAATGAACCGAAGCACATCATCGACCGAAGCAACACTGAACTTCCAGATCTTTCTTCATCTGGAACAAACACGGGCGGATCAGTTTGCGCCACAGCGAAGGGAAAAAACGTTAAATCCAAGCGGCACGACCGGATTGACGAGGGAAGGCCAGGCTGCAAAAGGTCAAATACAAGCAAAGGAAGTCCTGACCAAACCAGACCACAAAGCAGCAATGGCATATCTAGACGAAAGCTTTCCTGCAAAAGCGGAAAGGATCCGGAAGAAGTATGCTCCAGTGCCAAAGGGGGAGGACCAGCATGGGCAGGACTCCGCGACAGCATGATGAAGTCTGATTGTTGAAAGTCTGGCAAGAACAAAAGGACTGCCAAGCGCGCAACACCAAAAAGAGAAGTTGTCGGACCAGCTCGGCCACTCCTCAAAGACAAACTCGAGCCGATGAAGGTTGTGTCAAAGACAAACAGGGAGAAGGCAAGGTAGCTCGTCTGCATTGCCAGCAGCAAAAGTCCTAGCCGATGAGGATCCCTGGCAAATGAAGCTAGGCCAGGGCTGGCAGAGTCTGTGGCAGAAGTCAGCGGGTCGGATCTACCAAAGCTCCGAAGCAACGCAAAGAATCCAACACCGCACAAATCCAAAGGTGGCATGGTCAGTTCAAGCTTGCAACTGCCAGTTGTCAAAACTGAAGGTTCAAAGTAAAGCAAGCTCTTGAAAAATGGAGAACTTTCAAAGGGGAGTGTAGCTAATGCCGGCGACAAAGGTGCAGAGTATCCGGCTCCGGATGAAAACATAAGTGGCTCAACACGGGCGAAAGCATGAAGGAACGCTGTTGGGTCGAGAGTAAAGCTTTCAACGGCAAAAACTGTGGAGCTGAAGCATTTCATAGTTCGAACGGACAGAATTTCTTCTGCTATCAGCACTTCCATCGCAGATATTGGAATGCCAAGGTTCGCTCTTCCAAATATCGGTGTGAAGGGTCCAGAGTACCCAAGGCTCCGTGGTGAAAATAGCAAGTCCAATGGTGCAAAGTCAACTACGGGCAAAAGGCTTTCAAAATAAGCAAAGGACTTGAGAGACAATATCAGATCAGGTTGTAAGAAGTCTGGAGTGAGCAAAGGAGAGCCTATTCAACAAAGTGCCCGCAAAGAGACAGGAGAGCCAAATCCACTTGCATCAAGGATTGGCAACTGAGCTCCAAGAGGACAAATGCTTGCTATGAATACATGTAGCTCCAAGCGCAGTAAGCTTCTTGAGGAAAGCAAGCTGTCTAAGACCGCAAAATCGAGAACGCTCAAAGGCAAATCTGCCTGTGAATGACCCTGGAGTGGTGTAGACAAGCCAGAAAGTCCCATATCTGGAATCAGTATGAGTATGCCAGGTCAGACCTCGCCAAGAATTGGAAGCACGAGACCAAGTCACTTGCCCATCCTTAAGGAAAGCAAAATCTCCGAGCGCACAGAGTCAAGTGCCAAGGCTGTCGACTCTAATTGGAAGCGAGCAAAAACACTAAATGAAAGCTCTGAGCATTGAAGGCCTTGAAGAGACAGCATCGGATCAAGGGCCAAAAGGTCCATCACCAGCAAAGAGATGCCAAGACAAGCATGCGATTGTGTCAATGTCAAAGCATCCAAGAGCAGCAAGTCCAAAACAAAGGCCGAAAATCTGCAATGTGCACATCCCGTGGTCAGAAACAGCAAATCTAATCTCACTTTGCTTTGCATCGAAACTGCGAATCCCAAGCTTGAAGAATCTGATGCAAAAGACGACATTCCTGGCCGGAAATTGCTTGGCACCAAAGAGCTTGGGCCGAGGTGTGCAAAACTATGAGGGGACAGAGGTAGTCCCAGCAGAGCATAGTCGAAGATGAAAATACGGACATCTGACTGACAAACGCTCCAAACACTTGACGCGAAGTCTAGGCGAGCATAACGTTGGATCGGAACAAGTGATCCAAGATGCACGAGGTCTGAAAGAGGTGGCAGGCTTCCTAGGCATGCGAACGAATGGAATGACGGCGGAAGACCAGCAAACGCAAAGTCCAAAGCAAGCAGAAGAGATGCCATTTGAATTCTCTGAGACAAAGGCACAAAAATGCCCATATTTGATAGACTCTGCAGCAATACAAACAAGCCTGACTGGCTGGAATCTAGAATTGGGCAAGCAAATCCTGGTCTTGCGAGAGCTCGAAGCAGCATGAATAAATCTGGTGTCAAGAAGTCCAAAGCTGACAAGACCAAACCTGCGGTAGAGAAGGATTGCAAAAACAGAGGCAGTTCAATGTTGCCAAGGCTCAACAGCGAGACGGCGAACTCTAAACGGGAAAAGCTCCTCAATAAAAACATGCTCCAAATTCGGGCAAAGTCTGGGATCAATACAGCCGAACCAGGGCAAGACATACTTCGGGAGGGCGGTAGAAATTCAGGAGTTGTGAAATCCAGAGCAGGAGGCGACATCCCAGGGTGGCAAAAACTCCGCAAAGGTACTGCTGGGTCCATAGATCCAATGTTCAAGAGGAGCACACTCAGACCAACACAGAGAAGGTTTCGAAGAGGAAGCAGCAAATCCAGAAGAGCACAATCAAGGGCCAATGATGGAGAACCTGTTTGCGAACTCCCAAACAGTGATGATGCTGCACCTGCCTTTACAGAGCTCTTAATTGGAAGAAGCATATCTGACTGCAAAAAGTCAGCCACAAAGCATGAAACCTCCAAACGAAGTGCGCTAAAAGCTGATGCAATGAAACCTCCATGACCAGAGCTCCTCATAAATAGGTTCAAGTCTATTACGGCAAAGTCAGGAGCTGTTGACTGCAATCCGAGACGAAGATTTGAATGCGATGACGATATCAGGTCCAAACTGCAAAACTCGGGCGACGAAAGTAAAGATCCAAAGCTCGCAACTGCAGAAACAAGCACAATTGAAGCCAGTTTGGAGAGGCTCTGCAACAATAGGGACGGGCCAGGCTGCAGTGGATCGAGTGTAAATATTACCAAGTCAACCCTTGCATGACTTTGTGATGGGATAGGGGCATCTGGACGAACGAAGTCGCAAACAAGCACTATGGACTCCAATCTTGCTGAGCTATGGAGCAAAATAGAAAGATCAAGAATCACGAAATCAAAAACGAACAGAATCAGCTCACCTCGAGCCAAACTCTTGGTCAACGACACGGAGCCCATATGCACAGCATTGAAGGGAGCCATTGAAGAGTCTGAGCATCCGAAGCTTCGCAGAGATGGCAAGGCGTCCAATCGCAGGAAGTCCGGTGCGGAGAATGGTGCATCCAAACAAGCAAGTGAATGCGATGGAGCCAAGAATCCTAGAAAGGCTGCATCAAACACAGGAAGAGCAAGGTCGGCACGAGCAAAAGATCGAAGCAAAAGTGTTGATCCGAGAACGAAGCCATCTGAAGTGGTTGATGAAAAGTCAAGCCTGCACGCCTCAAGAGTCGACAAAAACAAATCCAGTCATCCAAGCCTCTGCAGGAGAAGCAATGCATCCAGTTTAGCTACATCAGAAATCAAAGGAGATATGCCCAAACGTGAACCTCCGAATGCAAGCAATGTCAGTCCAAGCTTGCTAGAGGATTGCAAAGATAAAGCACTTTCCAACGAAGTCACAGACATAGGCGAGGGTGGCAGATCTACTTGAGCGAATGATCGAACGAACAGAACAGAACCCAAAAGTGCAAAATCAAGCGCCAGCAGCCGCGACCCTCGACAAGCCAGTACAGAAGGCAAAGAATCGATTTTAGCGAAAGCCTTCGAAGAAGACAGCAACTCGAGACTCAAAAAATCGAAAGCTAGCACCAAAGGACCACAGCGGGACAATCCAGAAAGCAAAAGCGGTGTATCTGGGCATGAAATCGATCGAACCTCGGGGTCAAGTGTTGACTGTTCACCTCGTGAACTTTGTGAAGCTGTTGAATTAGAGCAACGAAAGTAAAGGATAAAGAAGCCTAAGTTTTGCAAATTTGCTGAGTCTAGAGCCAAAGTCAGCGACCCTGGAGTCGACACATCCGACCTTGTTTCTTAAGTCGTTTCAGTAATTGTTCAAGACGTTGACGTGTGTTAACGCAATGTTGTCAATGTAAGAACCAGTAGGCTTCGGACACAAGAAAAGGAGCTTCCATCCAAGCCGCACCAAAAATCAAAAAGCTCAGATCTGTTTTGACGCAGGACTGCCTCATCATCATTTGCAGCTGGAGGTTTGATCGGCTTCGTTTTGCTTGGATCATTTTCTCAGGCGGAACTGGGGGCAAGAACACGCAGAATAACAGCATCTACCAAAAACTTGGAAGACTCATTGCTTTTGATCTGAAAGAAGAGCTAACATTCACACTTACAACACTTTGGTGGCAGGAAAGTATAAGTTTAAACCATTTTAAACCAATGCCAGGTGATCAAGGTCATCATGTTTTGAGAACATGGAGTCAATGTTTTAAATCTTGCTGAGTTGGTGGCAATGGGAGCGAGGAGTCGATTTTCACACGGTCCAGGGCCAACAAAAAGAGGTCCGCAAGATACTTGCCCTCAGTAAGGGAATGTGCAATCAGCGAAAGCCTTTGTCAAAAAGTGATAAGAACAGTGCAGGTGGTCCAAGTGAAAAGTAGTTTGTTGTACTGCAAAAAGCAAACTTGTCTCCATGCTTCTATTTGTGATCTCAACATACACACGGAATGAATATATACAGTACGTAGACACACACTTTTGTTCAAAAATGCCCTTTGTGAGGCGTAGAATATGTATTTGTATACAAACATTTTATTTATCCGTATTCATCTATTCACTTGTCTATTTGCCTATGTATCTACTTGTCTATTTATCTATACATCCATCTATCTATATATCTAAGTGCTTATTTGATTACCTATTTATTCATTCAATTGATTTACATAGTATACAATACAATATGATCTAAGATAATAATAGTATAATATACAATATTCTGATAGATGTATTCTAACATAATAAATGTATTCAATGTGTGATATGTGTGATATCCAACATGTCATACATACATGTATGTTGGAGGATGCGTCAACCCATCGACCGACACCTCAGGAAAGCCTCAGCCCCAGACCATAGCTGAAGGTAAAGGCTCCAGTCTACAGCTCTTCAGTAGCAGCAAAAAGCCCGGGCGTGACAAATCCAAAGTGATCACCAGAAATTCAGGTTTTGCAAAACTCTGAAGCAATGGAAGCAGGTCTACAAGAGAAAAATCTGGTACAGAGAGTGCTAGCCCAAGTCATGCAGTACTCCTCAAGGATGAGAAGCTACCAAACGATGCAAAACCCACTACTGGTAAGAAAGCACCAGGTCGAGCAAATGAATGAAGAGACAAAGAGCTTCCGAGCTGAAGGAAGTCAATGACGAAGAGTGTGAAGCCTGGTCGCCCTGGCTGCAAAACAAAAGTAGCTGGACCCAAGCGTGCAAGGGAATGCAGAGACAGCAAGCTTTCAAGATGCAAGAGGCCAGGCGTCAATGAAAACACCCCTGGTCTAGCATGGCTCTTCAAAGGCAAAAATGTGTCTGGCTGTAAAAGATCCAGAGCCAACAGCGCGAAGTCACTGCACAGGAGGCTTCTCACAGGTAACGCACTGTCTAGTGAAGTCCACTCAGGCACGACTATGAAAGCATCGAAAGAGACTTTTCCTGCTGACAACGCAGCAGCGCCTGATCTGGAAAGACTTCGTATCACCAAGGATGCTTCAAGACATGTGCAATCTAAGGTTGGAGAAAATGGCCCAAGTCTACATCTACGAAAAAGCAAAAGGGATGGTTCCGCGTGGGCAAACTGTTGCGATAGCATAGTCAAGTCCATCCTCAGCTTCTTTTTCTATCCAGGCAAGGGATGCAAACAGTAGCTCTGTACCCGAAGTACCCAAAGACATGCTTGATTAAAGTAAGCTCAAACAGCTGCTTTTGATGCTACTGTTTGACGGTTTGAGCTTGGTTCTGAGCACCGCACATGTGCGAGAGTACTGGTGCTGCGGGCCCTGTACAAAGAAGGCTTTGAGCAGACGGAGATGAGCCCAAAGAAGCAAAGTCAAGAACCTCATGGCAGTAGCACACTCTGTGAGGCTCCGATGATCTTATGTTTGCATATGTTTCACAGGTTCTAAAATGGCCGAGGTGCCAATGTGAACGAATCACACCTGCAGTGTAGAATGAGTTCCAAAGTGCACCAAAACAGCAAATGCACAGAAAAGAGATACCAGCTACAAGTGCTACAGCCAGCATGGCATCTTGAACAGGGTGTGCCTCAAAGCTGAAAAGATGAAGATTGAGAAGCCCAAATATGTTGTTCCCTGTGACGATGTCGAGGGTGCAGAGCAAGTCAAATCCAGAACTGCGGGCCTCAGACTAACTAATCAGATCGAAAGATTCACTGCACTTGGACAGGTTCAAATGTTACAGCTTGGAGCCAAGAAACAAAGCGGATCGAGATCTAGGCTAAGATTCTGGCGACAATCCCAACTATGAGAGACTTTGAAGAGATGGTGGGCCTTATGATCAACATGGATCGCAGGGCCGAAGGGCCGCAAGCAGCTTACAGTGAGGCCTCCTACAGTATTGGTGAGGTCGCCCCACATTCTAGGGATTAGGGTCAATCTATCGGTAATGAGTTTCTGCAAAAAGACTTCGCATGTCAGCAAGTTGAGTCCCAACACCAAGAGCTCAATTGCTGGCACTTTCTGTGGCAATAGTGCAACAGTGCCAAAGTCAGCAAGGCGGTGCTACTTCTCGAAAGCGGAAACAATCCCCAGATTTTAATCTAAGACTGATGAGGGCTCATTTCACAAATTCAATAAAGATTGGAGAAAATTGGGAGCATGCGATGGTTGAAGACTTGGACTCTGACTGTCTAGACTGACATAGTCCAGAATCGACATCGGCATTGCTGCACAAGCACTACCTAATGACAATGGCAATGCCTCGCAGTCAAATGCAGTCAAACTCCCGATGTAAAAGGAATTCCAGCTAGTGTGCCCTTTACTTGAGTGCGTTCCATCCATTCAAACGTTCAATTTCAACATCGAGTTTGCCTCTGCGTTCTGAAATACATGTGTCAAAAACCAACTTCACCACTTTAAAGGGCGCCTCTAACTCTGCAGGTCCTCTGAGAGGAAGCGGGAGTCCCATGATGGAGGAATCCAACAGCAAAGCAAATACATCAGGACAGCTAAGAGAGCCTCAGGAACGTGTTCAAAGCTTCAATTTGCAACAAACAAATGTAGAACACAATCATTGTTTCATCCGCTTCAACTTCGGGTGCAGACGTATTGGCAAGCTCGGACCCGTGGTTGCAAGATCCATCACGGACATCAGTACTTCAAGAAGGCTTTTTCTGAACGGCAATGACAATGTGTCTGGTTGACCTCACAAGCGGAAAGGCAGTCAATCAGCTGAATGTGCTTAGCAACTCATGAATAATTATAATTGCCTAGCTGATAAGCTTCGAAATCCGCCCACTGCGAAATTACAGAAAAGAAAAATACTTGTCGCAGCAATCACCCTCTTTTGCTCTGATCTCTTTAACACACGGAGTTGCATCACTCCCTGAAGAGGGATTGGATATCGTCGCCGGTCAATTTGAGCAAGCTCTGATCGTAGCCGTACCCTGATTATCTGATGGTACATCCTCAATCTATCCATTTGTTAGGGATCGACCTTGTATAGTCGTAGCTCCCACAATGCTTCCGCGCCAGATGTTTCTGAAACCCAAAGCTGAGACCCACACCAATTGATTGCAACACCAGGAAGCTGCCCAAGTGTGCGAAGTCGAGCACCAAAGAGGGTGAGCCCGGTGAAGATCTACTGAGCCTCTGCCAACGGAACAGAAAAAATTGAACCAGAAAACTTCAGATGACACAACAAATGTACATCTGTCGCATAGGCGTTCGTTCAATCTCCCTAGTTGCGCATGTGAATCCACCACAAGCACTCGAACAGGCCAAGCACGCAACACTAGAAGGAGGGAGCCCAATTGAAAAAATGATCTTGGCAGCGACAGAGAGTCTGACCTGTCATGAACAATGATCAGCAACTTACCAAGCAAACTGCAAGCTCTTGGCAACACCAGTCTGCACGATTTTGTGACTCTCTGTGCAAACCACCTTCCACAATCTAGCAAAAGCAAAGAAGTGTCCAGTTGCCCGAGACTTTGTGAAAATGGGAAACTTCCTGCGGCGAGTCAAGTCTTGGGATGCAAATTTGGAAGAGTCCATCATAGTGGGACTTCGCGTGCACAAAACAGAGCAAAGATCTGCAAAGATCTGCAAAGAGTCCTGGGTGCAAAAAGTCCAAAACAGCCAATTGGGAGCCAGGACGGATGCCGCTCAAAGTCAGAAGCAATAAGTCTTGATGCGCAAGCGAACGCAGAAACAGAAAGAGGCCTCGGTGATCACATATTTTTTTCAAGATCGGGCTCCGGGTTTCATTTTCTGTCCCTACAAGTAACTTGAAACTTAACATCAAAGCTCATCCCTCCTCTCAATCTCAAAGTCCTACAAGTGCCATGATCTAATCTATACAAATTCACAACCGGGGGTTCAGCCGGGAAAAAAAGTATGACTTATAAATTATTGCATCCATTAATGGGTCTTGTTAAAGATGGGGTGCAGTATGATTCTACTAAATAGAAGTAGGAGATCAGACCTTGACAATGTTCATTTGAGTAGCCTCAGCGGTGTCAGTCTCCCTGGCTCCGCACAGAATGCTACCTGTCTAAGGGTTGGACCAACTTGTAGTATGTCCACGGCAGGCAGCAGGAGCACCAGACAAGAAATACCAGATAGGGTCACTGCAGGATCCAACCTTTGGAATGACCAGCAACGTGACCACAGTTGTCTTTGAGTCTCAAGTTAGAGGATTGTGGTAGATAAAGATGCTGATGGAAAGGAGTTGTTGCTTCCTGCAGCTTGTGGTAGCTTGAGGACGAGACTAGGTTGCCGTTTGCGATGATGACAAAGCTTCCAGTTGACTGTCGAAGAGAAGCAAAGGCGGTCCAAAAGTGAGCGACCTGGTGGAACAACGCCAGTGTCACTAGTCATCATATTTGTCATTAAATATAGTCATTCCAAAACAAGGCCAACACGATCCCTGAGGTTCACACCCAAATAGAAAAAGTGCTAGACCGAGACAGACAAGTCTACGCAGAGATGACCTGATGATTCTAAATGTTGAAAGTTCGAAAGATCATCTCAGACAAAATCTGTCCTCCTCGTCGGAAAAAAATAGAGAGAAATATAGTCACAATCATTTAGCATCTCTCATAGCGGGCAGGATTCACAAGGCTGGCTGAGACATGGAAGATTCACTGGGTTTCTTGCAATAACTCCATCTTGCTGACATCAGGCACCTTAATCATTGAAAGGTAGATCCCAGCATCTGATAGTGGAAATTTGTGCTTGGCGGTTGGCATGATGCGTAGGAAATTGGTGTTTCACTGACTTCCTTTGTTGCATTGAGCACCGCGCAAGCATGGCTGCTCCGGATTGAGCGAAGCTTCTCGGCACGAGAGATGACCCCCAAAACCTTGAGACAGCGGTCCCGTGTCATCCGAGTTGTGTGGCATTGCTGGCTCTTGGATGGATCAATGCTACGAGTTCCTCAAAATCGCCTGCATTGATATTGGGGAAATCTCAATAAAGTAACAAAGAATGAACAAATGGAATCTCACACGAATCATCTGAAATTCTCAGATCCTGGCGCATCTATTACACTTGTCGAGACACCTAGCCTGCGAGACGGTCAAAGATTCAAACAAATGCCTGCGCTGTTGGGCAGCAATGCAATGCAGAGTATTTCATTTCTTACAACAGGCCATCGAAATCCAAAGTGACACACGGCTGTCCATTGGACTGAACATGTGCTTCGATGTGCCTACAGAAGCCTTGTAACACTAATGAACTGCCCAGCATAGTCGCATCCAGCCTGTGAGTCAAAGCATCACGGTATGCAATGCCCAAGAACACCGGCTGGTTTGAAACACCGCAGTTTACTCTGGCTCCCATTCAAACAAACACTCATAAGTCATAAGGCAGTAGCATCAGCATGAAGGAATTGGCACAAGCAATTCCGGGCGCTGGTAGAAGCACTTCAGGCCTGGCAGACGCACAGAACGGCCATGGTTGATGAGTGAAGGTACCCACCTCGAATCCTTTCTAGATGATCTCATCAACTTCACGAGCATTGTCTCTTTTGACAGCAACTTAACAACATTCCGAAATATTCGAAGGATGCTTGTGACATCAAGCATAAAGTGGATCAAGCAATGACCTTGAGCAGCATTGAACAGGCAGCAAGAGCCTCTCAGAGAGCGATTTCAAACTGATTCTGAAATCAGCAATCAATCGATATCAATAGCAGTCATGTGATACTTTCTGTGCAAGACTCTCCAAATCCCAAGTCAGGTGCTCCAAAGATGCCGCATCAAGAGCTGAAGCAGATAGACCGAGCCGTGCAGAACTGTGCAAAGGCAAAGCCTTTGATTTCCGAGTAAAAAAGGACCAAAAGAGCATTATGGGCATCATTTTTAATTCAAGAACCCATGGAACCCCTTTGCTACTTGATCTTTGTTTCAAGAATGTCCGGTCTGTTTGTTCAGGAAACTCTTGGCAGTGCATGCATCAAGTCTACCAGTCTTCTAGTGACTTCTAATCATCTTAACTCCAATCAACAGTAAGTACTAATCAAGGCGCTGAAAACTAGGGCAGAGACGCTTTCTAGCAATCCAAGATCTAGCACAGATGTCAACACCTCGATGACTTGAACGACTCAACTGCTCCACTGGACACATCAAGTCATGGATGCAATTCCAGGGAAAACTTCAAACCTCACAGAAAGGGTTGGTTTAAAGATGTTGCCGTTCAAAGGCCGGTTATAGCTGTCCTAATTGTCAACTAACTGGATAGTATTCAAGTTTAAGCCTCTGGCATCTGTCCTTGCAGAAGCAAATGCAGAAAATGTTGGCCCCACCGTTGCAAAGCCTCGTGGAACTGCGACATCAGGCAAACAGAGTGTAAACAAGGTAACACATGAACTATAACGACCAAAATCGACAGCATGAGTACTGCACTGTGGACAAATGTCGACAGATCCAGGGCAGCAAAATCCATCGCAAGCAGCGAAGCTTCAGTGTAGATGATGCCTTGCTTCACTTCATCAGTTGGAACATGTTGCAATCGTGTTGCACAAGACATATCTTGCATCTACACTGCTAGATCTCTTGCCTGTCTTCTCCAAAGAAATGGGCACAAAATCACTTTCTAAAGTTCCGCTGTATTTTTGAGGTATTGGCTCCACGACGAAAGTGCAGAGTCCAAATGCGCCTGCAGAATGAGAAAAAGGATGATGGGTGAAATTCAGATTCATGCAGCGACCAAGGTCCCAACAAAGTACTTTGGAAGCATCAGGGTGCCCAAATGCAGGAAGTCCAAAGCAGGCACCAAGAGCCTTGGTGTGCAGACCCAACTTGCAAGGCATGTTGACTAGCACCATACTATGTGCTCTTGTGGACTGGCACCTGTTCACTATCATATCAACTGACTCCATGCAAAGCGACACACTGCAAGCGCAGTCCAAGAAACTCAACCTTTGCCAGCCCAAGCAAAGGCGCAGCGGAATCAAGGCATGTAGAGCTGTGTGAGAATGAAATCAGACCTGGTTGTCCAAAATCCAAAGTCGATACGGGCAGAGCGAGATGAGCAAGCCTACAGACCAAAGGCAGTGACCCAGAACATAAGAAGGACCTGGTAGATGGCAAAAGACCAAGTCCAGTACAGTCCAGAATCGGCAGGAGAATTCCAAGATGTATACCACAGCAAGACATGGCCGAACTCAGACGCGCCATGGAACGAAGTGAAAGGGATAAGCCCAAAATTGAGATGTCCAGCACTAACATGGCAGAGCCACACTTGGAGAGTGACTGCAATGACAGGAATGGTCCCATTAGTGCATGGTCAAGCGCAAGTAAAGGTGTGCCTAGACGCTGTCTGCCAAACAAAAACTGCGACACTTCAAAGTAAGTTGAGGATCTTGAAAGAGGCAAAGAGCCCAAACGAACAAGATCGAGAGCTGGCACTGCAGGACCACAATGAGAAAGCGTTTGCGAGGACAGACAACTACCTAGTGCTAGGAGGTCCAAAACTGATGTTGCGAATTCCAAGCACGCAAGCGATCTGGCCAGCAAGGAACTGTCCATATTTTCAGGGTCGAATACAGATAATGCTGAGTCAAGTGCGATGGAGCTCTGCGCTAATGTTGAGAAAGCCATGCTCGTATAATCCAGAACAAAGAGAACGGATTCTGGCTAAGCCGAAGCGCGGAGCAAAGGTGGCAAGTCCATGTGAGAGGAGTCAAGTGCCAACAGCGATGGACCGATGGATGAAGCACCAGAAACTGATGGCAAGATTCCGGTTTGCAGGTATGAATGTAGAAACAGTAGGACGTCCAAGAGCACAAAATCCATGATGAACATGGAAAGATCAGTCCGTGACATGCCCACAGCCAACAGCAGTACTGCTACTTTGTCCATGCTTTGCAACAACAAAAGGCTCTCTAAGGATAAGAAGTCTGGCACCGGCAACAAAAATCCAAGACAAACTAATCCGCAAACGGATAGGAGGGCGCCCAAACGCGACAACGCTTTCAAGAGTAGCAGGGATTCAAAACTAGAAGAATCAAAAGCTAAAGCAGGAGGCTCTAACGAAGCAAACTGCAGTGGTGGCAACAGCAGCTCCGTTTGCAGAACCCCTCTTAGAAGTGGGGATGAGCCTATCAAGGCGAAGTCAGAAACTGGAAGCATAGACCCAAGTCTGGAAAGCCCAGAAGTCAATGCCGTGAATCCACTGTGAGCAAGGGATCGGATCAACAGCAAAAAGTCAGGGCTTGCCAGACTTGAGAGTAGTAGCAACAAGCCCAAACGAAAAAAACTTCTCGTTGACGAAACTGCACCCAAGTTCAGCGACTGCAACAGGAAAAGACTGGAATCAGCTCATCCCACTCCAGATATTGGCAAAAATAAGCCCAAGTAGTTCAGGTTTTGAAGAGAAAACAGCAATTCCAGGCACGAAAAATCAAAAGTGATCATTGACAAATGCAAGCTTGCTTTCGAAAGCACCAAAGGCAGAATACCCAATCGCGAGGATGATTGCAATAGCGGCAACGAGTCTGAGCCAAGAAAGTCCAGTGCAAACAAGAGTAAGTCGGACTTGGAAACAGCTACAAGCAAAAGGAGCAAACCTAACAGAGCCAATCCTTGAAGAGGTGAGAAGACTTCCAAAGCCGCTAGGTCAGATGCAGACAACAAGGGTCCAAAACATGTGGAACCCCAAGCAGGTGACAGCGATTCCGAATGAGAAAGCCCATGCAAAGACAAAGTGAAATCCAGTTGAGCGCGATCAAGTTGCAGAAAAGCAAATCCCACTTTGCCAGAACTGAAGAGCAACATTACCGACTCTGCTCTACTCCAGCTATGAATTGCAAAGGTTGGGCCTAGTGACCAAACGTCGAGAACAAGCATACACGAATCTGATCACACCAATCCACTGACCAGAACCAGAGAGTCTGGATGGCTAAGGGCTTTCAGCAGCATGGAAAGGCCCAAACAAATGAAGTCCAAGACCGGAATGAGCGAATCCATTTGCCCTACTCCGAACAAAAGCACAGGCAGATCGACACGAGACAAGCTTTGCGCAAACAAAAAAGGATCCAAGGAATGAGAATCAAAGGGCAAGAAGGCGAGGCTTAAGCAGCTCAAACCAAAGATGAATGCTGCAAGTCCAAGCTGCACTAGACTATGAAGCAGTATGGGTAACTCCAATTTTGCAAAATCCAGGAGAAGTGGCAAAATTCCGAGCTTTGCAAGGCTTCTTAGCAACGCCAAAGTTTCGAACAATGCGTGATCAATTGCAGACAAAAAGGAAATGCTTCCAAAGCAGGCCAGGCCGAACACCAAAAGCACTGCACCCACGTAAGTAGAACTCTGCACTAGCAAAGACACTTCTGATTTTACAAAGTCCAAGACAAAAGGCACCAAGTCTAGTCATGCAAGACTTTGTAAGAATGACGCTGCATCAAGATGAGCACGATCCGCTACAAGTAGAAAGAACACGAGTCCAGCTCGCACTAAACCAGTCACTAGCGACAAGGCATCACAACACACTAGGGATCGGAAGGACAAAAAGAAGTCCAAGTGTCCAAGGTCCAGTGCTGACGTGAGAGAATTCAGTCGGCCCAAACTTCGTATCAACAAGAGCAAATCCGGATCTGTCAAATCCAGCACTAGCATCACAAAGTCAAATGAAGATCTGGACGGCAACAGCAGCAGAGCTTCCATCCGGACCTCATGTCAAAATGAACGACAAAACTAAAAGGACTTCCTCACCTGATGACAACACATGGTAAAAGCTCAACACTACAAGGGAGTCAACTCTTGTAAATCTGTCAAACGTCTGAGGTCCTGGCAGACTGTCTCAGTGATGTCGAAAGGCCAGGGCTTGCGCAATCCAAAGTCGACGGCAAAATCTCCAAGCTGGATCTCAGAAGCACAGAAGGTGGGGCTTCGAGTCGTCCATACCTGCGGGCAAGAAGTGGGAGGTCCAAGTAAGTGAAATCTGGCGCAAAAAGAAAAGTGCCGGAGCAAGCAAAGCTATGAGCCAGAAGCGATAGAGCAAAGGTGGCAACATCAAGAACAAATAGAGGAGACACAGAGCCAATTCGAGCAAGTCCAAAAATACTTAGGATCAAATCTGCTCGTGTGGCAGAACGAATCGACAGTAGCAAGTCAAGATGGTGACAATCAGACGTAAAGGGGGATGGTCCAGGATGCGTGGAGCTATGAAGCAGCAATGACACGTCCACGGCAGCTGCTTCCAAGGCAGATGGTGAGAACACAGGCTCCGCACATGCTAATCCCAAGACAAATGCAAAGAATTCAAAGTGGGCAAAACTTTTTGAAAATGTGAAGCTGTCCACAGATGCAGAATCAAGTGCCAGCAAAGTGGGACCGACTTTGACCATACTTTGCATGAACAGAATTGAAGCCATTTGAACACACTCCAAAGCTATTGGAAAAGTGCCAATTCAAGAAATGCTCCTGGGCAACAGTGAAGGATCAAGGGAGACAAGGTCTGGGGTAAGCAACATTGTCTCCAGACATGCTGGTCCGAATGACGATGTAGCTAGCCCAGGACCAGATAGACTGTGCGGGGACAAGGTGGAATTCGAGTGAGCAGAATCGAATGCTAGCAGCACTGCATCCAAGCAGGAACAACTTTGCAATGGCAATAAGACTTCTAGAGCAGCGGAGTCCATGGCTGACACAAAAGCTTCAACTCTGCAAGTTCCAAGAAGAGGCAATGACAAATCTGTCGGCAAATACTGTTGTGGCAAAAGCAGGGCTTCAAGGTGTACAAAATCTCCTGTGGATGGCACCGGTTCAGCTTTTCCAAACGAGCGCAAAGGTGAAAGCGAGCCAGGCTGCAAGGAATCCAAAGCAAGCAATGGGAAGTCAAGTCTTCCAAGACCGGAGAGCAGCGCCACTAAACCTACCTAAAAAAGATTTCTTAAAAGCAAGACGACATCCAAGTTTGCAAAATCCAAGGCAAAAAACAAGTTTCCAAGGTGCGAGGAAGCACGCAGCAGTAGCGCAAATCCCAAACAGGAAGAATCTAGAGCAAACAGCAATGGCCCTGCTTGGGAGATCCCAAACACAGAAATGAATGCAGCCGCTTTTACGGAGCTTTGCAACGGCAAGAAAGAATCCATCTGTGCTGAGTACAAGACAAACAAGAAGACTTCAATCCTACCAAGCCCGCGCAGCAGCAATGATGCTTCTGAGTGTTGATAGTCCAGTGCTAAAATGAAAGAGCCGGGGCGGGCAGAGAAAAGCAAACTCAAAGCAAAGCCAGGGCAAACTATGGAATGCAATGACGGAGCAAATTCTGGGTGTGCAAAATCTGAAAGCAGCGGTGCAAAGCCCAAGCGACCGAGTGAATGTAACGTCAGTAGTAAGTCTAAGTAGCCACAGTCAGAAGGAGAAGGAGTTGAACCTGAGCGCGACCCTGCTGGAACTGGAAGCAAGAAATCTAAACCTCCAAAACCTTTCACAGATGTAAACAGTTCTGGCAGAGCAAAGTCGAATGTTGTGGGAGCAAGCCCTGATCGACTAGAGCTCCGAATCAGTGAAAGCGCACCCAAGTTTGCAAGGTTTGAGGCGGACAAGAGCGAGTCGAGACAAATACGACCAGCCAGCAACACCAGAAAATCTGTCTTTGCAGCTCCGCGCAGTGACAATAACAATCCTACTTTCTGGAAGTCAAAGGCCAAAAAAACAAAAGCTGAGCGTGTACAACTCTGAGTCAACAGCAGGAGTCCCAAACACAGAAAGTCCAAGATTGGCAGGGTCAACTCCAGACGAACGGGCCCAAAACTTGAAAATCCAAAGCCAAGCTATGCGATGGATTTTGGTGATAGTATCAATCCTGAATGACTGAGATCCAAAATCGAAGGGAAGCTACTTGCGCAAACGGCACCAAAGACCAACAAGAAGAAGCCAAAATAAACGAAACTCTGAATTGGCGTCGAGCTTGCCAGTTGAGTTGATGCAGTGATCTCCGCATAGTGGGCTTCAGATTCTAGTCTGAGAATTTCCAAAATGTTGGCGGAATCACTCAACGTGATCTTCCACTTTGGAACCGCCCTTGCACTGAAGATGAGCCGGGGGAAGTCTGTAGATCCGCCTCGTGGCACCTCAGCAAAACAGAAACATTTCTTCCAAAAGTAAGAACAAGAGATTGACAAAGAGGGTCAAAGAGGGATATGTTTGCTGCTTTCCGATTCCAATTGGAATTGTTCCAAAATAATGATCCAGCCCAAAAATGGTTTCCCCTTTGCTTAGATGACTGAGAGCGAGGTTTCTCAACTTTGCTTCGGGTGCACCAAAGCAATGTTTTGGGCACCAGGCTGGATTGATCTCCAAGGGCCCAGGAATCATGATGATGCCTTCTTTCTTCAGGGCCACCCATGCCTTGCACATCCAATCCTGCGCAGAAAATACAAAGCTAGGTGATAACAACCGCAAAAAAAAACAGATGGATTTCCAGAGTTCGCAAGAGAATCTCCCAGGCTTGCGATTCATTGAAGTCTTAAGGATCCACCCAAAAAATCATTTATAGTCTGACGGGTCTTTCAAGATCTGGGATATGCTGGGCCTTTTGTGCGGGGTTCTATGAAAGGAGATGTACAATAAAGATCAATAAATACTTACGTTTGTTGTAAGTATAATACAAGTAGTTCATCAGTGCAAGACAGCACCCTTGCGATCCCGTGCCTGGGAAAGGATGCATAGGTAGAGCAGCCATCGCAAAGCAAGGCACCGACCGTTCATGCCTCGAAGGACAGCAATGGGAAAAGCACACGACTACACAATGTGATTTGCAGGATGCTGTTTAATTCGAATCAATTCAGCCAAGTTGCAGAAGCGCGAATCCGGCGCTTCTCCTCACTTTAAAGTAGTCTCGAACAGTTCAACATAAGAAGAAATCTGTACTGAAATCTTGAGAAAATGAGTTCCCAGCAGGATGATTAGCAAGGCAATACCTGGCATAGGGTAAGAATCAGGGGAAAAAATACAACTGCCTCACATGTGTATTCCGCAACACAGCGAGAGAATAATTAATTGACGGCCTTCATTTCTTTAAGGGGGACAGGTCGTTTCTGACCGTGTGTGCCCCAAGCTAAGATGTATGAAAGGTTTCAAACCACAAACTGCGGAAGAATATGTGAATTCAGCAGAGCCGAGCAGGTGTCTTATGTTGCAAATCAGGCACCGAAACTCCCAAGGTCCCAAGATTGGAAGGCGAAATCAGCAGGCAAATCATGACGAGTTGTTTTTCGCTGCATCAGCTGAAGCCCCGTACTATCTTTTACTTATTCCTGCCCCTTCATGTTTCTCATGAAGTGGCAGAGACAACAGCCTCAAGCAACGCGGTGTTTGGAACACACAAGAAGGAGGTGTAAACCTTCTGTGGGTGCATGACTTTCATATTTGCTGTATCTTGAATCTTGTTGTTTGTTCAAAGGTTGATTCATGTGCTCAGAAAGCAATCAGAACAGATTGGCCAGGCCAACGGCAATTCCTCAGCTTTATCACGTGAACGCATGGATCTCATATACGCATGCCATGGTCCATTGGTGTCAAGAGACATCTGTTTCTCTCTTGTGGTCTCTTTCTTTCAACTCTCAACACAGTAGATAGGATTGCAAACATCAGACCCATCTAGAACTGCAGGCTGCTAGCACTTTGGGTTTCCTCTCTTGGGTTCGTTGCTGCTGTTCGTTGGGACAAATTCTGCTTCCAAGATTCGCTAAACTGCTAGACCTCGAGGAGGTGAACTCTTTGCGTCAAGCCTGTCGAGTTTGTCAGATTACAACGCACCTCAAGGCACAGCATGCATTGCACCCAGTTTGCAGGATGCCAGTTCCAACCTGTTGGGACTTCATAAAGCAGGCAGGCAGTGAATGCCCCTTTAGTCGGCCTGGAGCAATGCACAAGGCAGGTGGCTCAACGAAAATGCCCTCAGCTGCAGCCGGCCTTGCCCAAAGTGGCCTGAGCAATGTGCACCGTGCACACCAAGAAGAAAAGCCAGTCAACTTTGGTGTGTTCGAGTTTTCCAATCAGAGTGGGGTCCTTCAGCGCCACAAGCCAGGCTCGGTCAGTGTCCTTGGGCTGGCCAGAAAGGACCGCTTTGTAGTACTCCTCCTTGCACAGAAACTTCACATAACCTTTCCACTGCCAAAAACTGGAGACGGAATTTTCCTTGTTCATCCTGGTCAATTTGCAATACTTCAAACAACAGCACATCGTATTCCTGCTTGTCATCATCAATCTTCAACGTGACATTGGCCGTGTGCCGCAGCCTTAGAGTCATCAACAATAGTCAACCCTGTCTGGCATTCAGGATATTTCCATGCATTTTTGCAGCTTAAAAAATAGTATACTATACATTGATACATGTGTATATATATATATATACACGTTATTTGTCGACAATTCAGCACCCACAATCGCAGCACTCAGCACCCACAATCGCAGCAGGCAACCCTCTGTTGTCACGTGTGCTAAGTGCCAGTTTGTGTAGCAGCCGGGTCTGTTGGTTCTTCTCTGCACCCAGACTTTCAGTTCTGTGTAACAATCTTGGGTCCCTGAGGATCAACCAAAAAGTCCCAAGGAGCACTTGAGCCAAACTGGAAGACATTTCGCTCAGGTGAATATTGCAGACATATTCATCCTTTCCAGCAGACTTCCAAGCTAAACGAAACTATATTATTCACCTTAATATATGTAGTTGTTATGTGTGTATATTTAGAAATGTATATATACCAAATATATAAGTATATGTATATGAGTTACCGTAAACCTTTTAAAAGAAATTCCTGGCAACAAAGCAGTTCTTGTCAAGTGACGTTTCTTTGTTCAGTCTTTGAAGAAGCCTTTGGCCTGTAGCATCTCTTGGAATGTGAAACTCCACAGAGTCGCTTGCTCCCCTGACCGCCGAATAGCATTCATAACTGAAGTGCGGAACACTGTGCAAGCTGTGGCTTTTCATCATTACAGGCTGTCAAAGTCCTGGAGCAATGTTCTAGATTCTAGACTGTAGATCGAGTTGTCAAGTCCGAAGGGCCTTTGCTTTTGATGCAGACTCCGGATCTGGCTCACTGCCAATTCCACTTCTTCCATTGTGCCAGATACAGACACCAAACATGGATCTGTCCTGCTTTGCTCCTGATCCGGGCCAAAATGAAATGTTGGGAAGCGGAAAGCAAAGCCGCAAGAGCTTTGCCAAGTCATCTTTCATCTTTGCATCAGTATATTTCCACACCCCGTCCGGTGGCATGCGAATCTGAATCTGAACGCCAGGTGAGCAAACACCTTGCAGCTTGCTGTGGAAAGCATTTTAGTGATCGCGTAGTGCAACTTGTGGTACGAGAACAGTCAAAGACAATCTCTGCCTTTCACTTTGCCAGACAATGTCCGTGGTACAGGGATAGTCCGGCTGAAGTCCCTCCTTTCAATGCGTTTGAGAAGGAATGCAGAGAGAATTTTGTGTCATTTGTTGACATGCATCCAAAGCCACTCTGACCCAAGGGCGCAGTGTCTTTCTCTCAATTTACTGAAGCTGCTTCTGCAGCATCATCAACGGTTTGTCATCTCAACAACTCCCAACTGGATCAAAAAGAGAGAGATGTAAATTGACTATGGAAGCAAATCTGAATATCCAAATCTACAAAACAAACCTGAAGAGACCGGAATGAACAGAATGTCTGCCGATTGTGATGTCAGTCCTTTGGCTTCCTTCCGATTGGGCATGGTCCACTTGCTGTTGAGCTTCCGGCCTTACTATATGCAGGTTGCTCTGTGCCAATGACTAGTCTCACTAGTGGCTCACAGGCATGGAGTCAGCAGCTGCGACTAAGGAATCCGCACTGCTTCCAAGCCTTTGCACTTCATTTTGGCAAAAAAATCCACATACTAGGCTTCCGTGTGTCTGTGTGTACAGGCCTCCTTGAGCCTCTTCAGTCTTGCTGACCTGTCCAACTCAACGGACATTCAAAAAATAACACAGCCTATCCTATTTTCTGATGTTTTGAGTGTCTTTGGTCAAGCCATCATTGGCAGAAACCACTGCGATTTTGCTGCAATCCTTGATGATATGATCAATGGCAGCCAATAACATATGTAAAATTTCTGTAAAATACCATTTCTAGACCATATCTATACAAATATGTACACTGTGGGGTATATATCACATATCTATTCAATTGAATGTGTCTTTTCCTAATTTTGGCGTGCATGACAATGAGTACAGAATTTGGAACATTTGTTGCCCTCATTCATATTATTAATGCGCGCATGTTTCTTGTCTAAGGTCTAATAGATGCTGGTAGTGAAATATACCTCCTGCCGTAGTAGAGTCATACCCGTGATACTGAAAGGTTGGAGTGGCGATGTTGACAATTCTATACTCTGAATTCCGAACAAAACTTGCTTAACTTAATCTTCCACAGTGTATGTGAATCTTGTTGCTGGCAGTTTTGTGACAGTTCCAACATTTTACTCGTATTTCAGTCATATTTTCTAAACGATCCATCTGCTTTGATCTTCGGCTTCATGTTTCTGGATCTGGTAAAACCGTTTGAACTTATTCCCTTGGAATTTAATGCAGCTCAAACTGCACTGCTTTCTCTTGCGCATCGTGACTAACGCAAAGGAAATGGCCTATTACATAAGTCCTCAAAGCGTTGCCAAATTTCTTTGTCGATTGCCTTTAACTTTTCGATTGCGAAGCACCTGTATTCCTATGTGTCTTCTACAGATTGCAATGTCCGATTCAGCATTTTTGGATACGGGCTGGCTCCTGGGATAGAAGGTCTATTTTTCTGTCGAGAATGATTGATTGAAACTGTTTTTCTTGTTAGCTTGTTTGCCTCTTCTCTTTGTAGTAGAAACTTTACGTCATGATGTTCCATATGTACGTATAATACATAGATTCTATATTGCGCATATATGATGTTTCTGTCAACATGCAAAGATTCAGTTGAATTTGAGATGTTGTTTACAGGCCAAAAGATATATGTGCTACCTCACATTTGGCAATGCCAGTATGATTGGTCAATAGTGGAATGAAGCGGGAAGTTCTTTGTGAGCCCTGCTTCCTGTGCTCGGTGAAGGGCTCCAGCGGTGCCACCATTTGCAGTTTGGGGTGTTCCGGTTTGAAGAATTGTTGTGAACAACTCCGACAACAAACAGAAACGGAAAACATCCAAGGTAGTATTAGAGTGCACCTCCTTTTCCTCATCTAAATCCACAGCTACGGAAGTGGCAAAGCACAGTGAAGTTTCACTCCAAACAACTTCAGTGAGAAAGAGAAACACTAGAAGTTAAAGATGGTTGTTTTGACTTGCTGTGAAAATCAGGTGAAGAAGATGATGTTTCAAGAAAAAAACATCAAGCGATAGTGAAACAACTACATAAAGATGCTGAATGGAGAAATCAAGAGAATTGATATTACAATACCCAACACAAGGATGAAAATGATGACAAGACGTACTTGGAAAACTGAAGCCCGAATGGACTTGTGATAGACGACCGCAACATGTCCAGGGATTGCAAATCTGAAAAGTGCGAGGCAATATTTGCGCTGAGGAATAGCTAGTAGGCGTGAAACTATCTTTCGATATACAAATCTAAATGTCATGTCTCAAGAAATGTTTAAGGTCAATATATGATGCCCTAAAATACCAGAGCAAATGAGTGGAGACATCAATTAAGAAAGAAATGAGACAGGGCGAATATATTCATTGAATATGAACATGCTTTTTTGAATGCGCTGCTTATTTCCAATCATGTGGGAGTCGGGAGGATAAAACTCGTCTCTTATTCTTACATTACGCTTTTCAATAAAGGCAAATGAACATGAGTATTGGAAACAGAATGTGGTAGTTGTGTCTCTTGAGATCTCAAATGATAAGGTTGACAACTATTCTGGCTCTTGCAATCCATATATATATATTATATACATTTATATTTGATATATATATATATATATACAGAGAAGTTTCAATAAAAGTAGCTGATTGGCTGTGCTTATTGTTCTTCCCCAAGAATGAACATTCAAAGATGGATAAGATATTTTTCAAAAATGTGGCTCATTTGAATCAGTGTCATTCATTTCATTTTGAACAAATATATCAATGAATAATATTGGCTATAAATGGTGGTTGGCTGCACCAGCAGTCTGGGCACCAGATGGCCAGAAACTGAAATTTCTATGCAAGCCATCCCAGTTAGACTCAGAATTGCTATCATACCCATATTGCTCTGCATTTCAGTCAGCTCTGGAGTTCCAGATTACATGAAACATCCGATGCATGTGCAATTGTGCGCACTTTAACTGTTCCTTCCCCAGTCAAAGAGCCTTGGAACAAAACGCAAGTCAAAAATGTGGTCAACACTTCAAAAATGCACAAGTTTGATCGACTAATATCAGCAACTGCAAAAGAGTAACTCGCCTCATTGGTCTCGCTGGCTGACTTGGCCTCGCCCTCTTTGGCAGCGGCCTCAGGCTCACCAGGCTCATCAGGCTCACCCTCTGCTGCTTTCTCGGCCACAGCAATTGGAAGTGCTTCTTCATCAGAAGCATCAAAGTCTGCCTGAAAGTGCAGCGAAGCTTGCAAGTGACACTTCCCATGTCCCGTGTCTATGATGTTGGTTGTCGACGTATTTCGAATTTGTCAGTTTCAAACCTGTTACGCACACCAGTTCAACATCTTTTTGCAAATGCTTGTTAGCTGGAAGAAGCAAACCAATCTCAAACTTTTTGTTCATGGCTGGCTGCGCAGACGCCGGCAAGAGTATGCGACCATGTTTCCGGACTTGAAACGATCAGCTTCATTTTGTCGCACATCTTATGATTTTCTGTTCTGCTTATCAAAGACACTAAGTTGCTCTCTTAGTGACTGGCCTCTGAGTTGCACTCTTCTGATTCGCTACTCTCCGAACCAATCTCTCCATCTTCCCGCTCGTCTCCTGGAGCAATTTCTCTTGGAGAGAACCGATCAGCAAACTACAAAACTGCAAAGTAGCATCAATAGACAGTTTCCCCATTATCTCTTTGAGTTGGCACACCAATTGCATTCAAACAGTGCAATCAATTGCAAAAATGCACAAAGAACTTCTTGAATCCCTGACTACTCAGAATTGGAACATAGAAATGTCCATGCGAAACTGTCCACTATGCAAAGTCATCTTGCATGCAAATGAAACGTTGCAACTCATAAACTAACCAAAATTACCAAAAGGTCTCACATAGGCATGGGTCATCAACATTCCAACGCACCAATGGCAAATAACACTGAAACGAAAGCTGGCCTTTCTCCGGAGCCTGCTCAGGTGCTTGGTCAGTTGGCTCTTTCTGCACCTTGGTTTGTTCTTGAGGCAAACCGTGGGAAGCATCAGAGGCTCCGCATGTCTGTAGCACCACAGCAGGGCAGCCAAAACTTTTAGGGTGATTTAAAAAAAAATCATCAGCCAGTCAGCGCAAGGAATCTTGAGCCAAACATGTCACACTGAAAATCCGAGCATGCACACCCAAGCCTGCCTACGCAATGCATGAAAATTAACTAAAGCAAACAAGGAATCTATCCACATTCCAATGCCTTATGTTGCATAGGAGGCACCTCCACAGCAGTCGTAGCTGGCGGCGCTACTTGCTCCTTGCAACAGAGCTATACACGGAACAATGTCCATACTTGGACCAGCTCAACCATTCTCCGTCCCCAATGTGCATCTAGCTTATGACGGCTACTTTATTCAGAAAGTAAGTGAGAGCCCTCCTCAACATTAATCTTATGTACTGTCCACCCTAAAAATCACAACACATAATGCAATAGCAGCCAGTGTGATCAAACAGAAGGACCTTGGACTCTGCAGGAGGTTGGTCTGCTTGCCTGCAAAACGAAAATGCTCACATTCTGGAGCAAAACAATCAAAGCAGCTCACTCGAAATTGTATAGAAAGCGTTCAAGCTGCAAAGAACAGGGTGCCTCTCATCTCTTACAGCAACTTGAGGGCGTTGACGGTCCTGGAAGGGCACAGCAAAGCTTGCAAATATTGCTCCGGTAGTCTGTCCAGGTCAAGCGGACATCGATTCGCCCCACCGAACATGCACTCTGAACAGCTTCTTACGAGTATCTCCAACTACACTCTCCTGGGCAATCTTCTGATTTTGTTGAAGATCTGGACGGGCCTCCAAAAGAACGACATGAAACTATGTGTCCGTGAAGTGAAACTAGGCGGCGAAAACGAGTCTATAATAGTATCTGCAGTATATATAATATTACAAAATATTACAAATAACAAAGATTGGATGGAAACTTCGAGACAATAATTCCGCAAAACAAAAGATCTCGCAACAATGCAAAAATGCACTTCTGAGGCAATCTCACACTGTGAGCGGTGATTGTTTTGAACTGTGGGTCCACAATGCATGTGTCGTTTCTTTCAGTCTTTCAGGATGTATCCCAACTGCTCTCACAGTCTTGCTTTCAGCTACAGGATTTGGGGTTGCTTGGGTTCAGCCAACGATGTGAGTTTCTTTCGTTTGTCTCTAGACTCTAGGTTCTGTGCCTCACCGTGGAATCTTGCTTTGCCTCGAGGCCGATCTCGCTGGCGCTGACCTCGTTTTGTCTTCGAGGGACTTCACTCTCGGGGTCTGAACATGCATGAAACAGCGTGACTCCATCTTCATAGGATGCACGAGCATTTCAGTATGCTGAATATGACTTCTCCGGCAGGCCACAAACAGCAACGTGAACAACCACACCTGCTCTTCTGTCACCACCTCCTCTATCACGGGCTCTTCCTTCAACAGCTCGTCGTTCACCAACTCTTTGTTCACCGACTCTCCGGTCACCAAGTCTTCGTTCACCAGCTCTTCTTTCACCAAGCTGAACATCATTGGCACCAGAAAGCCTGATGAAGCTTTCGGGCGTCAAATTCACCCAAGAAGCCACATTTGTATGCACTGTGCCCACTGTGCCAACCAAATTATCAAATTCATTTAATCTCATAGCCTCATCATAGAAACAAATACAAACTATCATGCCGCTTTTGACACTGATGGCCTCTTCGGCCGATCACCTGGTCTGTTGTCGCTCCGGCGGTGGATGTCTGGCCGGCGTTGTAGGTCGCCTCTGCCTTTGATTAAAGAATCAGACAGGTCGAAATGGCCGAGAGCTACACGTTTTTAAAACCAGAAACAAAATTCCATGTAACCAGTATGACTTGCCTCCACCGCTCAGCTGCCGGACATCTGGAGCACTCCTGGAATGAGCCCAATCAAGCATGTGAATTGAAACAACGAAACGATACAAACGTCAAGAACACGGAGAACGTCAGTTCCTATGCAAAACTCGATGTACACAGACATCAAGAAAATGAGTTTCATTCAGCAACACTAGTAACCTTCCTTTGTTGCAGAGTGCCAGTGTTCTGAGTGCATCAGCACCAGGTTTTGGTTCCGTCCAAATCCAAATCTGACGTGTAGAGAGTGAACAAACTTAATGGTCGGATATCTTCTTCTCAAGCAGCCGCAATTGTACTTGCTGATTTTCCCTGCGATTGTCTTTGATCTAATGTTTGCGTTCTCTTTTGCTGTTTTGCATGCTGTGAGTTGGCATAATTTTTATGTTTGCCTTCCGCTCGGTGTGATCTTTGTGTTTCTCACTGGTTGGTTTCGGTTTTGCTGTCATTTTTTGTTATGTTGATCCTTCTTCGTGCATTCTTGCTTCCAAGCTGTGCTATCGGCATGTGATTTCCGTGTTTACTTTCATTTTTGCTGCTATCGCTGTCCGAACACAAGGCTTGCTGAGAAAAGGAAATGAGTGACCCCCTGCAGAAACATTGGCACCCTTCCCTTGCACCTTACAGGCAGTTTTAACAATATCATTACTCAAAGCATACTACACCTTACCACACCAAAAAAATGCCACATTCGCCCCCTGCACCTTACAGCAACACGCACCAGCATGTAGCACACACTTGTTTCCAGCCCCCACCAACGCACAAGCTTCAGCACCTTGAAGCAGGACCTAGCACCTGACACTGCGCACGAGCACATAGCACACACACCCTGCGCTGATCCCCACCACTACGGCCACTACGCAAACTTTATCACAAGCATGTCAAAAGAAAGTCTCCCGTCATGCGTGCAGCAAGTATGTCATCAAACAAACAGCATTCCTATCGTGCAAATACCACCAACTCCCCCTCAACCTCCAAGAAACAAAGCAGGCACTGTCTTGCCCAAGAGGGCTCCGCCCCTAAGACTTGAATACTCACTGCCCATACTTCCTGCTGAAGCAGACAAAACTCCAGCTGCAACATGCAGCTTTCGTGACAAGGAATGACCTTTGAATGCAAGCCGGCGAAGTTCTGAAACCCAGAAGACCCAAGAAGACCCACCACCCCCCAACAAAAACGTCGTCGATGCAGGTTTGGTCAGATTCTGAAGTCTCCCCGCAAACCCCTTGCAACTGCAAGCGCAGGTAGAGAATGAAATAGAATGAAAATTCTAGTTCAACATCTCTCCTCTCCGACATGAAGGTTTCTCGGGCATGACCACTTTGGTGGCTTCTCCGTTCGCGACGGTCCGAGTGCTCTGCATGGCGATTGCGATCGTGGCGGTCCTCAGGATCAAATTGATCAAACCTCTTTCTTCTTTCTCTGTCTTCTCTTTCTCTATTTTCTCTTTCCTCGCGCTCAAACCTCTCGCGCTCACGGTGATCCCGTTCTCGCTCTCTGGGCTCATCTCTCCAATCTCGTCCCCAGTCACCGCGAGGCTCCTCCCAGCGATCGTTCCGATCACTCCGATCAACCCGTCCGCGTTCACTTTGATGCAGGTTGTACCTTTCATTGTGATCGTCACGAGAGGCATACCTGTCGCGATCTGGGCGATCAGAGTACCGATCCTCCTCTCGGTATCGGTCTGCATAATTCCTATCTCGCTCCATGTGTCGATCATCAAAAGCGCCTTTTCCATAGCGACCATTTTCTCTCAACTCATGTCGAGCATCGTCATGTCGTGCCCGTCCATCGCGAGATCTATCTGGCATGCCATATCCATGAGATCGCAGTTGTCGAAAGTCCTCAGGCCTTCGATCTCTCTCATCTCTGCGATCTCTTTCATCGTAGCGATCGCGCCTTGAGCGACTTCTGCCACCTCTCTCTGAGCGGCCACCCATCTTATCCAAACGGCAATGGAATGCCAGCCATGGCGGCAGTGGCTTGCCAAGTCATAGAGATGACGCAAACCAAGCGAAAAGCCGTCGAAGCCTTCCAAGTTAAGCAGTGACTGTTTTTGTTGTCAAAAATGTCTTTGGTATGAGTGGCTATCAAAGAGAAGGGTGTTGGGCTGGAGGTATCGATCTGCTTACAGGAATAATCACGGGCTCGCAAATGTGGTGATACTCCATGTTTTTAATGATAGCACTTGAGAGGTTTGAGTTCATCAATGACAAGAACCATAGCCTGACTGAACAGGAACACTGCGGCGCAAGTGATATCGTCCAAGTAGATTACAAAATCTCAGCATACGAAAGCAGGTGCAAACAGTATGTAGTGGCAGCAGCAGCAGCAGCAGCAGCAGTATTCATGAGTACTCTTGAGTATGCATTTTGCCGCGCAATTACGCAGTGATCGCCGGTTTCCCGTGGTCTTCCGTGAAAACTGTGACACTGCAAATCTTCACCAAGAGGTGCGTCATGTTCTCAATCCCGAACCTCAAGAGAATTTGGATGCAAAAAGCTGGATTTTGCAACTCTTGCTTCTAGACGATGTTATATGTTTGTATAATGTGTATAAGTTTGCATAATTGTCTTCAAATTCAACTTTGCTTCTTCGATTTGGCATCTGAGAATGCAACTGTCCGCCCAAATTCTCCTCGCCAGGCATGCTTGAAATGTCTTGGAAATTCCTGCAGTGCAGGGTAGAGCTCACAGTCAGACAGTTTCATGTAGAGAATTCAATCATCTTTTGGTGTAGGATGTGAAAATTACGAGTTGCTGTGACAGCACAGTAGTGCACAGATTCATCAAAGTGCTTCAGACTGAGGGCCTTTTTGCCGAAGATCAGCTGGGTGAGGTGAACAAATTCCCAAGGCTCAATCCTTGAGAAAATAAAAGTGCAATTCAGTACAGGGCCATTCACATGTCCCCAAGTCTTGTAGAAGGATAGAAATTTTATACACTGCATGCTCAAAGCGTTCAAAGCTTCGGCTTGAGGCATTCACTGTTCGGGACGAAGCATGGCATACTCTTCCGGTAGTCTGTTAATCAACGTAGTGTGGCACTGGCACGGGATGGTCAAATGCCATGTTGCCAACAAAGGATATCATAGGATCCCTAAAAATACAGAAGTCCGTTCTGATGTTGTACAAGTGACTTGAAGTTTTACTCAATGTGTTCTGCACCGTGTGATATTGAAATCAAGGCAGCCAGGCTGAAAGAATTCGACTAAGAGAATTCTGCATCCTCAAAGGAACAAAAGCTGAAAAAGACTGAAGTTCCTACTCGATCTGTTCAAATTATGTTCTAGATTCTAGTTCGCTGTTCGCTGCAAGAATGAATACGAGTGGAGAGCTCTGAAGTCGGGACATTTTTCTTCTGTACCGGAAAACGGTGTTGGTCAAGTTCCGCAGGTCTCGTGGATCAACACCCAGTGCTGCAGGGACAAATCCAATGTGAACTTTGCACACGTGTCTTTGCACCAGAACTTCCAAAAAGAAAATGCTTTTGTCGTGCTGTTGCAGCTTTTGGCTTTGCAAGAACCTTTGAGCTCGCCTAGGATAGATAATTTCACCAATTGAAAAGTTGCTATTGCTCTTGAAACAGCTTGCAGCCTGCCTCTGCGGCGCTCAGCGGCAGCTTCAAAGTCTAGCTTCAGATAGGAAGTCATGACCTGAAAAGGTTTTTCCAGTTAGTAGTGATCCATCATGGGGCCATATGCAGCCCATGGAGCAGGTGAGGTGCATATTTCACGAAATGGAGATCAGCTTCGGACATTCGGTCGAGGAAAGTAGGCAGTAGGGGGCAGGTGAAAGAGGATCTTTGGATCTGCATACCTGGATCTTTGCTTTCAACATCTTTCAACTCGAGTACACTCAACTCATCACTCAACTCATCACTTCAGGAATTTCCGTTCCGTCTACTTGCAGCCAAAGCACAGCTGGAAGACTACACTAGGAATCCCATACTTTTTGCCTCGTAAGTTGTGAAACCATGCATGGTACTTGCGAGTATTGCATGCCCCCAGAAAAAATCAAGAGATATTGCGATTCTTGCATGCACAAGGGGAGATCAAGAGATATGATATGAAGAGATATTGCGCTATTGCATGTCCAACGCGATATAAGATATACATGCAGCTCTCCGAAAGAAGACTCAGGCAACGAGGCAGCTAAAAAGACAACACAACTGTATATCCATCCCACTTCAAAGTGCCGGGCTATTTGGCTTTGCAACAATGCGCTGCGCAACCTCAACAAATATTTCAAATATTCTCAAGCATCAAAGCCTGGAGTCCTTTCCCTTCATCGTTCTTCTGATCCTACATCCAGCCTCTTGCTGAAGGATAACATGAGCATTGCGAACCTTGGGATTTCTCAGACTTGCTCCATGAAATCAGCAGCGTGTCCCTTTACATGCTGAAACTAGGACCTGCTGTGAAGCACTCAAGACTTTCCGAAACAAAGCTTCGGACTCCATCTGCGTGGTCAGCTAGCGTGAAGAGTGCTTGGGAAGCAATGTGGAAGGGCAGATTGCTGACCTAAGAGGTGGAAAACCTGGAAAGATTCATACTGTTCCAGAGTTCACGAACCAAACATGTCCAGAGTGACCGAGTCTCAAACGATGGATAGCGGTCCACCTCTAAGCTCTGCAAGCTTTGTGTAGTTGACCAACAGCACATCAGATCTGATAACCTAACGTTCAAAAAGCTTGACTCCATGTTGGCTTGTTTTCATCAGAATTCATAAAATGCATGACTAATGTTGCTCATATTTATGGATCTGAACTAAATCTGAACATCTAGATGAAAGGCAATCTTGGTTGATTTGCTCTGAACATCTAGATGAAAGGCAATCTTGGTTGATTTGCAAGGGTTGAGATACATTAATCTAGAGAGTCTCAGGCTTTCACAGTAGCACCGGGCACACTTCGAGACAGCACGCGCATTGCGCGCTGATCGATCTCGATGCCAATCATCTGGCAAATTTGTTGTGAGCAGAATCCAAGATCTTGCACAGAGATTGAAATGCAGCATCAACCTGTCCTGACAAAAATGATGATGATGATGATGATGATGATGATGATGATGATGATGATGATGATGACAGGCATGAGAATTGTTGCAGGATAGAAGTCTTGATCCCGAAAGCCTGCCTCTGGGTAACGTTGCCACAACCGTGAGGTGATTGCACCAGTGCCCGGACTGAGAGGAAAGGCACAGGTGGACTGAAACTAATTGCCTTTGCATGTAGTGAACTTACGGCCAATGTTGCAAAATAGAATTGGGAAGCAACAAAACAAGTGAGACCTGAAGCATGTTTACAGGATCGTTATTGTTCGTTTCCGAGCACTCCGCCCAAGCTCAATCATTCTCTTGCCACCCTCCGATTCATCATCAAGTGCGCTAACTGGCAGCCAGCTCCAGATCTACTTGTCAAGGACGGAGCATGTCTGTCTACTGCTTTGGCTTCAATGTGGTTGTTGGTTGCGGACATCGGAGTCAAAAATGTCAGGTGCGCCCATTTTGAAGATGTAGTTCCTGACAACTTACTGTACTAAATGTGGTGGAAACCTTCACATATCCACTGAATCACGAATGATGAAGTCAAGATACGGGTCCGCTAAGAAGGTCTGCGACAAGCTCTCTTTGGGCTTAAATAAATCAGCTGGTAGCCTGACAAGACAAGACTAAAAAGCCGATGCCCCCGCAACATTGCGGATTCTCCATTGGGCCCAACTTAAACTGTGCATCTGCGGGCTAAGACAGGAGCGTTGGAGGCTTTGGCTTTTGAAGCCACGATAAGGGCTGAATGGCACCCTGCAAAACAGACCACTGAGTCGCCAAAAGAAAGAAAAGAAAGGACATGGCATCTCTAAATCTTTCAACCTCAGCTATTTCACAACACCGCACAGCTCTGCCGAGGT
The DNA here is from genome assembly GCA_000507305.1 of Breviolum minutum Mf 1.05b.01. Taxonomy (NCBI): domain Eukaryota; class Dinophyceae; order Suessiales; family Symbiodiniaceae; genus Breviolum; species Breviolum minutum. Next base: position 25,718 of record DF239178.1, on the reverse strand, counting down.
ATTTGTGACTTCATTTCAGCCTCCTTTCTACTTTCCCCTTCTCGCCTCACGGTCAAATGACAGAACATCGAAAAGCCTACAAAGTCTATCGAAGTCTTCTTGAGTCTGAGTCTACCAGAGAATCAAACACGAAAGGTTGAAACTTGTCCTAAGGGGTAGGATCATAGAAAGGGCCAAAACACAAAGATCCGCAAAGCCCCCCCCCCTTGAGAGCCACTCGAAGTATGCAACCGATTTCACCATCTGAGCTCCGCTCTCTCGCTCTGCCAGCACGACTTTCCTGTCTCCCGCTGCTCTCACCTATGTGCACTAGGAAATTGTACAGGTACAACATGCAGTGAACAGCAGCTGCCACAGCCTGATGTCTTGCACGTAGGCATCGTGGAGCCTGATTGTCTCCCCGACTTGCTGCTCAGACAACTTGCTAAAGGTACAAGGAATCGAAACTGGGTTTCCCGAAGATGCCTGAAACGAAAGAGGTCTTGCCAAAGAGAAAGTCAAGGCCTGACAGCGATGACCGCGATAGCAAAAAAAATAGTTGTTTCCCACATCTCAAGGAATCTCAAGGAGAGTTCTTTCATTCTTTCCATAGAAAATCTCAATGAAAAATGCATAGTTGAGAGGCCAAGGGACCTTGGCACACTGCACGCAGTGCGCTGCGCCCAGGATTAAAGCGGCCAGCTGTACTTGCCAAGCAAGACGTTTCCAGCTGGACTCCTTCATACAGATTTCGCAGGTTCCCACAATCATAAGCTTGGGTCTTCTTGAACAAAAGAAGGCAAGAAAAGCAGTGAAATACCCAAGTCCAAACATTTCGTGTTGCAAAAGGCGCTCTACTCCAACGTCCTGCTTGTGTTTTAGACTACCCTGCGCCATTGCGAGTGTAGTCTTTTTGTGTGCAAACACATCAACCACTGCAAAGTTGATTTGGAATCTTTTGAGGATGAACTTTGCAATGTGTGAGTGAGACATGTTAAATGCAGCAACAAAAGCCTTCAATATAATTTCGAACTGAGAGAGTTTGGGTAGAGAAAATGATTCTTCACACTCAAGGGCGAAGCAAAGGATAGAACCCCTATCAAACAATGAGATACATCCATAGGTACTTGTATTTCGGCCTGAAAAGAAGTAGCGGCAAAGGGGAGGACGAAAGAAATGTATCCATGCGAATATCTGACATTACTGAACAAGCATTATGCCACTATGCTAGAAATTGCGATCTTTCATGAGATTCCATGTCACTTGCTCTGAGCGAGGTGTTTTTTTTTCGGCTTTGCGTGTGGTCGGACCCAAGATTGGGCTCCCTCCCTCAGATTACGCCGAAACCATCGGCATGAAGGCCTGGCAAGTTTTGTTTGACTTTCATCTTTACCATCTTTACATGGCTGATATCATCTGGTATCTAGGGTCTGATGTCAGATGTCCCGTCGTTTTTCACCAAGCCCGCCTGGTTTTGGACCCACTTGCACTCGAGGCCCTGCAGGAAAGCATGCGCATACCTGTCTTGCGACAAAACATCGAAACCGCGAACTCTGCGTTGACTTCAAGACATCACGTCCATGAAAGTTGCGCCAGCATTACTAAGACCTTCTATGAGCCCCTTTGTCATTGCTCCAAGGCAGAACTGGCTTTCCAAAACCTCATCTCGGACAAATCCTGCAATGCAAAGGATGCAAAGGCATATTTCATGGCACGGTTGAAATCATCCACGCTTTGCTGTCCTGTACATGGCACACATGTCCGCAAATCGCCCAATGAATGCCCAGTTGGACTTTGGATCCTTTTGCAGACTCGCAACATGCTTGACTTTGACTGTCTTCACCTTGAGAACTTTCTGCAACACAGTCATTTCAGTCGTGTCCAAGCTGCCGTCGTTGAACAGCTACAGTCCAGGCAGCGTTGCCTTAAAAAGAGTCACGTTCATCTGGGGTCTCGCGTATGGAGCACAGATCTCCTTTGATGCTCATCCACAAAGCCCCTGGGATACCAACCAGAATCAGCGTCATACCTAACCATTTATGGGATGAGCAGAGATCGGAATTCACAAATGTTCTGCGCCTTCTAAGCATATCAGCAATTTCTGCTCGGAATCCATCGTCCTTTACACCTTTGTGACAAAGACACAGCAGAGGATTTAACAAAAACAAATTAACAAACAAAAAAGCAAAGTAAACTAAACCGGAGAAGGTCCGAAACATTTCCAGCTTCATTTTCAGCAAAGTTGGGCGCCTGGAGTCGGGAGGATTAGATCCAAAAGGAGAACTCGACTGGCGCCAGCCTCAGTCAAGTAACTTTCTGCTATGTGTTGCTCACCGTCCCATGTCACCCATGTCCGCTGCATTTCTGTTGCACTTGTACGAGTCATTGAGTCATTCACCCCAAGTTGTTGCAGCAGCTCCCACGGTGCTGCCTCACTGTCATAGCTTCCCAGAGACTTGACAAACATATCCACTACCGGTCTTGTGCGAGTGCACGGCTTGGGGCTGGCTCCGTGTGACAACATACTCCTATGACCGGTGCCTGCAGGTATCTCTCACACGACTGAACTGCACCAAGTAGTGCCACAGCAAGACCACCAAGATGTCTTCCGTTCTTTCGCCAGCCTCTAATGCAAGCAGTTTCGTGACAATTTCACTTTGAAAAAGTCTGAATGTTGTGGTGTCACACTCCCAATCAGAAGCGTACCAAAGGGCCAGGTTTCATAGGTAGCTCTGTATCACGGAAAGACTTCTCCAGCTTGATGCTTTCTGTACCGGCCTTTCAAGTGCGTTGAGCTCCGATAGAGTCTCAGTGCCTCGGGCTCTCCCGTCAAGTCGGCAGAAGCAAAGTGTGGCTCAGTCAAGTGCGTGACACATGCCCAGGCTCCCGCCATGGTGCAGCCCTGCGAAAGTGCATTTAGGGATGCTGGAAAAAATTCAAGGCTCGGAACAAAGATGTGAGGCACCGACTAGAACTGCAGCGCCAAAGCCGCTTGCGCCTGCATAGCTGATTCCGTCGCAATCATCCGGGAAGTGTTGAAGGAACAACGAGTGCCAGACAAATAGTTTCACTGCTATGTGTTTCGTACCTGCCAAATAGGCATCTTGTTTTCTTTGATGCTGCGAAAGGAGCTCACGCAAAATCCGGCCTTCGGAAATCCAGCATTTCGATTGCCAGTTCCCAGTGAAGCTGGCTTGCGCAGGAGCTCAATGAAGAATTCAAAGAAACCTCATCTTCCAAGCACGGAGTTTGCCAGGCAAACTGAGGAACTTCAGAACTTCAAAGAATCATTTTTGTCAGCATCACTGCCTGGTCTTGCTGCCAGTCCTGGCCCTTGAAGGGTTTGCTGCCACCAAAGTAGAGGTGCATAGCCTTGCGAGGAAAAACAGCAGGCAGCATGCCAGTGCTTGCACCTTGGCATGTATTGAATGTCCACAGCATGCGTACACATGTTGCAACATGAACTCCCATGCCTCCTGCCAGCGGCTAGACTGTTCACATGCGCTAATGACAGCATTGTAGAGATTTCTTGGCGTAGAAGGATCATCCAGTCGTGTCATCCGTGGTGCCATACGATTCCTCTCCTTGGCGGCATAACTCCATTATCACACTACAAAACTCCAAGACTCCAAGACTCCAAGACCCGATCTCAGCCAAGACGCCAATTCGATCAGCCTCGCTATGATGCAATGCTCAAAAGCTTCAGAAGCTGTGTGCTTCAGAAGCTTAAGTAATATCAAATCAAAAAATTTTGAAAGTGTTGAAAAGCTCAGAGTCTCTGTGAAGCATTCTGTCCAGGCTCCTGGCGCAGCCTGCCAACTCTTCCCGCGGCCGCAGGCATACACAACCATCAAGCTGCTGACGGCCTTACGTAGACAAGCTGTCAAGCTGTCTCTTTTTTTTCCTACCATTAAGGAAAGCCTAGCTATCCTAGCTGATAGCTATCAATGATAGCTCAATGGCAATCAAAAAGGAATGAATTGTCAACTTGTCAACTACCTAAGGCGGAAACATTCAGTTCAACACGATAGGAGGTGGCTTTGCCTCAAGTCTATTGAGACGCCCCGCAAATGATTGACTCATGTCTACTTTGATAATGGTATGCACCTCCCATGAATCGCTTCTAGCTTTAGCAAGAAACCGCCCTGATCCTGGCTGCGGTTCAGCGGCTGAGCAAGTCAACAGCCGCTTCCCATTGCGTCACCCTGCACAGGTAAGAAGGAAAGCAATGTATCGTAAGGGCGTCCACAGTACTTAAGTCACGGTTCTATCCAAATTGCAACCCCAAAACCAAACAATCACAAGTGTCTCTGGAGAACAACAAACCCATTTAAAGCCCTGTAAATCCCGGCCTGGTCAGGGCTCTAGTCACACTGTTAAAGCTGAGTGCATCTATTCTTGGCCTCTTTGACACCTGCGTGGAAGCAGCAACTAAAACAAATCAGGGTTTCATGAAGTTTCATGTCCATTTTGGTTGCCGTGCTTCTGAAAGTCTCTGGGACCCACAGGTTGACCACTGCGTCAGATTGAACAGATTAAACTCTTTGGAAATACTCCGTGCATCTCCGTGCCACATACCTTCGAAGAACCCTTCCTGATTTGAATTCGCAGGCCTCAGCTGCATAGTCCGCGTGCAGTGCCAGCAACTGCTCAAGCAGCACCAGCGCCTGGCAACTTGCAAGTTGCGACCCACATGGTCCTCTCACAATTCCAACATACGTCAACCTACCGGAGGGAAAAACTTTTGACTCTAAGCGTGACTGAGGATGTTGCCCAATCCCAGCATGTGGCCTCTTCAAGTTCAAGGAAACTGAAGTAAACGCCCATTTCAGTATTGACAGTATTGATTCACATATCTTGTGGACGTTTATGTACCATCCAGGATTTGGGTAAGAAAACCCCTTGTGTAGCAACGAGTGGAAGGTAAAGTTGCACGCTGTTTCGCCTTCTCACAAGCAGATATCGTTGCATTGAAGCTCAATACCTTGCAGGCTTAGCAGCATGCAGAAGTCAAAGAAACAATCAAGTAGAAGTATATAAGAGACATGCAAGTACTCTCAAAAAGATACCCATGCAGTGCATTTCTCCAGCAATTTGACATGCTGAGGCTAGGTCATCCGGGAAGGGCCACGCTATACCTACTCATTCTCAACTCTGCATCCGAGAGGTCATGTTTAAAACCAATCCCGTCTTGCTTTCCCAATGGTGAAAAACCAGTTACAAGTTTTCAAGTTCTTATTTCTTTTCCATATTATCTGAGCCCTTCCGACCTGTTGCAACGTCACCCGTATCAAAATCCTGACCAAACTGACAGGTAAAAACTGGAACACAGCTACAAGGTACAATTGTACAACTGAAACCCATGGAGACATACAAATCAAACTCTTGGACTTTGGAAGGTTCGCTGGAGTTTGGACCTTTGTCTCGCTGTTTAAGACTCTGCCCTTCCTGATTGACCATGCCAGAGAGCAGCTGCAAAGCCTGGCGCAGTGCTTTTTGTTTGGCTTTCCTGATACTGGACTGCATTCAGTAGAGCTTTCCGATAGCACTGTATCGTTCTTCAAAATCATCCTGTCCATCCAAGTCGAAAATTACAGAATGTCCAGTTCTACATGCGGTCAAAACTGCCTCAACGATGATCTCAATCTGTCAAGCTTTATGTCCAAAAACACCAGCGTTGCGAAAAGGTGAACTCAAAAAGCCCATCCTTCTGCCACTCTGATGCGCGTTCGCAACCCTTCAGAGTTGCATTGCAACCTGCAGTCATGTCTACTTCAGACATCTTCACACAGTCTCAAGGTTGACCATTCAGTTCAATTCAGGACTTTCATGATGTCCATCCAAAGCGCTCAAGCAAAACACCTTTTGAATCTGTACAAGTATGTACAAGACAGTGTTGAACTCCAGTTCTCGGTTGGGCACCCTGCAGCAGGAAAGCCGAAGCCATTGATCCTGGCGAGCAGAGCCATGATGTCACTGGCTGCAATCTGACTCCGGTTTCATTTCAGCTGATCTCTCTGGTGCTTCGCTCCTTGTACCTGGCCAAGTGGCACTGCACCAATGAACTGCCTCTCAGGTTCCAACCTCGGCCAAATTGCTTTGACGCGGCAATGCCAAGCATGCCACTAAACATGGATTGATCTTGACTCTTGACCTTCCACAAAGATCCATGAAATATATACAGTATTAAGGATCCCCGCTCAAGCACACTTTGCTCTGCCAGGCCTTTTCAGCAATGTGAAACAAGGCCAGTTGGAACTGCTGGAAAAAAGCGCTGGCCTTTTAGAGAACGCGCTTTAGCCATTGTCGTAGCAACTCGTACTTTCAGCTCCTTGGCAGGCTTTTTTTAACGGCATGATCTCAATTTAGCAAAAAGGAAAAGACGAATCGGCGATTTCAAATTCTGCACCTCCAATAGGCACAAGCTTCTTTGCCACTCGGAGCAGCCTCAAACGCTCAGGAGGATTTCCAACCCTGTGGAAGTGATCCGTCTCACATTTTTCGAACAAAAGCTAGGAGCCTCACGCCCACACCCAACCATAGTTGCATTGTAGCTCACTGTGGACCTTGGCCAGCTCAGCCTCGGGACTTTGCAAGGAAAACTAAAGAACTCTGAGGGACTTCATTGTTGCTATGTAATGTTGCTTGTTGTAGAGCTTGTTCAGAATCATGAAAAACTATCTTGGCAAATCACCTCCCAAACTTGGTCCTTCACCCAGACTGAGAAACATTCTTGTTCAGTATGGTGCCCTGATGAGAGCATCAACGGCAAAACATCAAAAAGTTTATGCAACCTTGAATAAATACGGTTGGTGAATGAGACCAGCCTGGTCCAAAAGCGCTAAAGAAGCCTGCCACTGCACGTTGTTGCTGCAGGCTGTGATGGTGGCGTTGAGGCCTTTCAAGAGTTTTGAATGATTCGAATCTCTGCTTTGCCCTTCTTTTTCCTTCGCTCCTGAGGTGCTGACTAATCAAATCCGGACAAGCATTGCCTTTCATTGTGCTGAGTCAAGTGCCCACCATTGTACCATCCAAATAAGGCTCCTGCTAATTCTATCCATGTTGACAAGAATATGGAGAGCTTCCTGCGCATGGCATACAGTGTGGGTACCACTGTCGAAACGTGAGATACGCTAGCATGGTAGGATGAAACGAATTGCCTAGCAGTCCACCAATCGCACTCCTTCCACAGTCCAGCCCGATCAAGCACTCCAATCGTAGCCTCAGAGGCAGCAAATTGTGGATCAGTGAATGTCTGGCAAACTCAGCCGAGATGGAAGACATGCGGTCCCAGGTCGGGACCACAAAGAATCAGTTTTTTGTGCGAACTCGAATCAATCTGCAGCGTGATTTGATGTGCTTTTCTCAGCGAGATTGGCAGATTAGCAAGTGAGTGAGGCTGTTCGCCAAGAACTCATCTGAGGGGGCAACATTGAAGACTGCAGTACTCGGATCTACTCTACAATGTGGCATCGCCTAAAGACGGTTTGGAAACTCTGCAGGCCCTAACACCTTCACATGTCCACTCCTTGCATGGTTAGACTTTGATAAGTCTTCTCGGACGTGTGAGTGCAGGCCTGCAGCAAAGCCAAGGCGCAAATCCAGGGGCCTGCTATCACAATGTGTGCAAAAGCTGCCATGCAACCACATGATTCGGCTTAATCAATTGCAACAAAGAGAGAAGGACGATACAAGAGTCCCCGGCCATCACCACATCACATAAGTATTGGCTGTGGAAGGAATCGTGACACGAAAACTTGCAAACACTTGCATAAGTTGAGCACAATGGCACTAATCTTGACTGACATTTTGTTCCTTCAAGCCCCACTTTTCATTGAGTCCCCCTAGCTTTGTCGTGCCTTTCAGGCCATGCTCACTTCCACGAATGGCCTTATAACGGTGTTGAATGCAAGGAGACAATCAATTTGTTGACTCAGGAATCGACCTGAATACTTGCACAGAAGGTGACTCGGTCAGGTCTAGGTCCTTGGCAACTCTCTGGCATTGCGCATGAAATGCTACATGCACAAATCAAACGTCGGCAAACGTCACCTGCATCCAGAAGTTGTTGGAGTAGGGCAATGCCAGTCTGCGAGGTCAAGCAATTCATATGAGAAAGTAAAAAATGAAAATCCAAATAGTGTATGAAGCGCATATCTGTGTGTCGCCGCTTTATGTGTCTGCCTGCGTGTGTGCCTGGAGAAGAAAAGACGCTCTTTAAATTATATTGATAAGCAAAATCAGGCATGTCAAAAGCCACATTGGACATGACAGTAAAGTTTATTGAGGATCATAGCTGCCTGCCAAGCGGTGCCAAAGTGACAGGCACTTATTGCAGCATTGTAGCAAGACAGCTGAAATGAGCTGCTAGCTCCCCATAGGCTGTGCTCCAATCGGCTGGCCTCCAGACATTCCATTGGGAGTCATTATCCACTTGGGCTGAGCTCCAAATCTACTTTGTCTTTGCTCACTCAATGACAGCGTATCTAGCAGCTCCTTGAGTTCTCCGTGTCGGGCCAGCCGGTTCACCTGCAAGATCGCCTCTTCCTGACCAGCCCCATTATTTACATGTGTTCGGATTCAGCACGTTCTTCGACCGTTCTCCTGGATTGACTCCAAAATCTGTGTGGCTGTCAGTGAGTGTGTGTTGTCTGACCAAGCGTCCCAATGTTGAGAGCGGCCCAGGGACAATAGGATCTTCGGCCTTGCTATGACAACTGACAAATCAAATGCTATCAATGGCCTTGATGAATCCCCCCCAGGGCATGTGGCCAAAAACTCAAATGTTGACGAGGAGATAAGAGTCCCGCTTCTCATTTCGTACAGCACTAGCATGCATTATATTCACCACCGCACGTTCACGCCATGATCGATATAGATATACCAGCATAGACCCCAAATAGTATGGAAAGGTATCAGCGATTCTTCTGCAATTTGTTTCAAGCCGATTCACAAGATAGATCTTTTTCCATAGATATATTTCTGTGCAAGAAACAAACCAAAATACAGATATAAAATATAACCAAACAGAAATGGAAATTTATATTTTAAAAATAAAACTGCGAATCCCCACACGTACACGCATCAGATGACACCTCCAATGACACCCTCCGTGACAGCCCTCTCTTAGATCTGCAAACCCCTGACGCCTACACACATCAGAAGATTACACCTCCAAGCCCTCCCCCGCAACGAATCCACAAAATCTGCTAACCCTCACCCCCCAACTTGAAGTAAGAACCCCTATAGCTAAAGTTATTTAGGGAAATATACAAAAGTAAACCTCAGGCTCACACAAAGCACGAAGACTCGTCTCAAATCTGATGACCATAGGTCCATTGTTTTCGTCGTCATGATCACGGGATGCTCAGAATCTGTAGAACGGACCCATGCGTGAATCTGAAGTAGGAAAACTCTTTGCTTTGATTGTAAGTCTGGTTTTGAAACAAACAAACTAACTAACTAACTAACTAACTAACTAACTAACAAGCAATTGAAAAGGCAAAAAAAGCAAAAGAGCAAAAAGTAATCAGCTTACACTTCTTGACTGCCGGCTTGGAAACCATACACAGTAGATTGGAATGAGCAATGAATCGAAAATCTATGGTTGTGAAATTTCAAGGCAACTTTGTCCTTGGAGCCTCATCACCGGTATGTTTCAAGCTGAAATCCTTTGATTCTCCGGCACGTGCCGTGTGGCGAATGCAGGTGGAAAGATCAAACAAGATTTTAAATTTTAAATTTGAATCAGACCTTTTTTTTATCTCTGCAAGCGACGCGGACATCACCTGCGTCAAGAGGGATGGTTGAAGCTAGACACAGAAATGCAGCAGTGACTTTGACGAAAGACAGTCCTGGAGAGTACCAACAACGCTTGCCTGCCTTCAGAAGATATCGTCCTGCCGATATGTCTCGAAAGCCTTTGGCACTTTGAAATTATGCCTTAGATGGCAGTGGTTTGCTGTTGGTCCCGTGTTGAAAGGAAAACAGCTAGTGTCCTTTTCAAAAACAAACTGAAGCCAATTCAAGCAGCTGCGCCAGCCGAAAGTTCTCCTTCCATGCATCGGTTTCAGGTGTCAACCATATGCTTGCATCATGAAATTTGAAATCTGTTTGAAAGCTATTGAATTGAATTATCTTTTGCTACAGCTACAACAAATCATACCCACCTTGGAAGGCACAATGTACAGATCTGCAGGGATGATCCGAAACCTACAGAAACCAAATACCGTGAAGCACGGTCGATTCACTTTATGCTGAAGCCAAGATAACTTTTGACTCATCACACACCTCTGATCCAAGATTGAAAACAACAAGATCAACAAGGTATGTTCAAACCATAGCATCATAAGCATTGCGTGCAGTGGGGCTGAACCCAAACTTCAGTGTTCAGTGCACTCCACCTTCTGTGCATATGCAAAGGTCTTGAAGCCTCCGAAAGCTGAAAAGCTGAAAAACTCTGTCAGTCACACTCTTTCAATCCTCTTTCAATCCTTTGGCTGGCGCCCAGATTCACATCTTGCTCGCACGTTACATCCTCGCAATTGAAGCCTTCGTAATGGCAAACTCATGCTGGGTCTTCTGTTCTTTCGGCTTGACAACAAGCTCGACATAGCGCTGCTGGACATCATCCTGCAAAGCAGGATTGAATATCTTCGGATGGTTGGGTGTCCTGTGATATAGTACTAGTACTGTAGCTTCAAGTTCAGTCCTCTCGGCGTTGCATTTCCCAGGAAATGTACAGCCTCAAATGCGCTTGACTTCAGATGAAGGAAGCTATGCACAAAGTCTCTTCCCCGTCAGATTGGCACTGACAAGTCCGAGTGTCCATGGATCTCCGAAGTTTACATCATAACCGCCTTCTTCACCTGGCCTTAGCAGCTTAAGCTGTTTGTCAAGTCCAAAGCAAGTTGCCACTTTCAGGCTCTTTTGAAACACTATGCACCCTTTAGAACAGCCCCTCAAGTCTCACAAAACTTTCATCGTCTCATGAGATGCATGAATCGGGAAGAAGCAGGTCTGCTGAGATTGTTAAAAGCTGCAAAACCCGCACTCATCTCCCTTCGACTGAAGCCACTCTGCCTGGACTACGACATCTATTCGTGTTGGGTTTATTCCTTGTTTGTCTGAGGGCTTTGCTTCACCAATTCAAGAAGATGGCGGTCGTCTTCATCGCTCCATTCCTTCCCTTCGTTTGCCTGATTCAAAAATTCAAAGACGTCGCTTCAGACATGAAGAAAACTTGCCAGCAGCTTTGGACACAGTGCTGTGTGATGAGACCCTTGCCAAAACGCCCTTGAATCTTTCTTTGAAGGTTTCTTCCGGAACTCTTGGCCACAGACCTCATTCAACAAGTGGAAACCAAACGCCAAAGGCCAAAAATAAAGTAAAATCTTAAGTCACGGACCATGATTAAATAGAGTGATGTACTTGTCCAATTTCCGTCGTTGTTCAGCAGTGATGTCCTTGAAAAAACTATTTGCACAAATGCAGAAACCTTTGACGTGTTGGCAAATATAGGTGGCCGGCGGGTATTCGCATGATGTCGCGCGGAGACATGGATATGAAATCCTTCCAATGCCTAGGATTTGGAGGAAGCTTGTAAAACCAAGCCTTTACGACACATTACGAAGTGTCACTGAGCAATCCAATCTCAGATCCTGTCTCAAATAGATTGGCAACATCTTCAGCACCGTCCCCAAATTTCATGTGGTCCAAAAAGTTCAATATGGTCCAGCCTGGCACAGGAAAATCTCGTTTTGAAATCGATTGGACAAAGAGCGACAAGAATCTCTTTCTGTATTAGGTCACCAGTCTGGTGAATCAGAAAAAAGAATATGTGAAGACCTAAGACAATCACATTCACCTATCCCGAAGCTGCGATAACCCGATATGACATTATGATTTCAACTATAGCGCATATGCTAGATATATATGTATATATATGTAACTCTATCCAAAAAGGGCGCAACCCTGACTAGTTGTGCTGGGCGTGTGATTTGGAGGTACTACTGGCACTATTCTTTGCAGCCCAAAAAGCACTGGGTCCAAAATTAGATTGTAGTTTTCTATAACATCTTGCATGCGGGAGCTGGAATAGATCCTTACAATTCGGATGCGTTTTCAGCTTCCACCAACCTGATTGTTGTAATGTGCAAGCACAAAAGGAATGCAAAATCCTTTTGCCTCTGAGAGCCTCCACGTATCGAAGGTTCCAGACACAACAATTATCAAAAAAGAACTGCTTTTAGTTTTTAGAGTGGAGAGATACGAAATCATCGAACTGGGAGATTCAGAAATTGTGACTTCTTCGTATATTTGAAGGCACTGGTCCATCCAGCTGCGAAGAAAGTAACCTGCATACTGCATACAAAAATGTGCGATGATTATAGAGACCATATATAAGCAGTAGGAAAAGTGTACACACATATACACACATGATTCGAATGATTCTAGACCAAAGTCACGAAACAGTTGGAAAAGTTGCAAATTGACCGACAAAACAAAGTAGGTGTCACGTATCACTGTCGTTTACTGTCTTTTTTAATGTCGTATCTAGCATCTTCATGTGAATCCTACCGGGGACATGGTTTGGGTTTGTCATGTGGAAGCACCTTCAGGGGGAGGAAGCGCATACTCCCGGCGGACCTTACCAGCCAAGGAAATGGATCATTTAAAAGAGAAAAGAGGCCAAAGCGAGCCAAAGAAAAAAGGAATAGGTAGAAAGAACGCACAGAGATCAGAAATAATCAGAATATCGGACAATATCTCGGAATTTTTGCCTCTCGAAGCTCTGCTTCAGAAAGGCTTTCCTTCTTTTCTTTGAGCCTTGATCGCACAGCAGCACATGGTGCTTAAGGCTTAAGGGGACTAGCAAAAAGAGCTCTAAGATCCTAACGCTTTCCGGAAAGCCTGGACAGAGTCAAGCCATGCAATTCTTCAAAAGTAAGTGGACTTACATAAGATTACATAAGTATATCAAACGCGCTGCAAGGATTTACGCGGCAGGGCCTTGAAGTCAAAGAAGCGAGGCCGAAAACCGATATGTTTTGGTACTTCATCACCTGGCAATGCACAACAGGACTAAACAGCTTCCTAATTTGCTTAGGTAAGGACCAGAAAAGCAATACAGATAGGGTTGCTGAAAAAGCGCCGGCCAGCTGCAACCCATCCTCGCAAAACATATCAAAACATGCAAGCTGTGAAGAGCGGCAAAGGGACACGTTTTGACTACAAAATGCAGCTCGCTGGACTTCTGAGTGACAGACCTCTTTGTGAGGGGAGAAGTCGGCAACACCTTCATTTTCACAAGCTGCAAGAGACATAGTTCATGATGCATTTGCGAGACTGTCATCCAGCTGATCGCATGAGGCCTGTCCACTGTTCTCAACAATCGAAGATTTGCAGCCATGAACAGCTGCTCTAAGGTCGTTTCAACGACGACGCATTGCCCACAGGGGATTTTGGATGGTTTTTTGTACGGTTTTCTTCACCAGCAAGCAGCTCAAGCATTGCTAATGCATAATCATCGGCAAGAACTAGGTACCAAAGTCATAGACGTGAGAGTGTGAGGCAAATTTCAAGAACAGAAGAAACTCCTGCTATCAAATCTCACACACATCATGATTGAATAGAGTGCTGGAGGATCAGAGAAATTGTAGGTTGTTGACGCTTCAGCCATGGAAAAACGCCTACCAAACTAGCACAAAGACAAAGTCTCTGCAACTGGCTTAAACTGCTCAGCATGTCGGGGAGGGCATACTTCACAAGCAGGCAACATGCGCATGGCCCTGAAGCATTGCTGCAAGCTATTGTTTTGCACCTCTGCGTTGGCAGAGCTGGCTTTGATGTGAGACTTTTGCTGATTTACTCTCTGGTCATTGCCAGAGTGGGCAACTCTAAATCGAACCTGGACTCACTCGCACCCAGAGGTCCGACGAGCACTTGGAGCAGGGCTGAGCAGTGCAGCCTAGGCTCAAAATAGACAACCTTTCAAGACAAAGGTACAAAGGTAGGCAAACTAGAAAGCTGGCTCGTATCAAGTATTTGACTGCTGGATATGAAATCTTCACACTCAAAGAGACTTGCCTGCGCAGATGCAGCCTCCACGAGAGCTGCAGCTGAGTAACCTTCCGGCCAGCATGAAGTGGCGTGGCAAAACCCTGCCAAAGAGCATGCAAAAATATGTTAGAAATTGTTACAATCTGAATTTGATTTAGATAAGTCAATATTGACTTCAGTGCCTCCAGTGCATTCAGCCCGCCGCAGTGGAACTGGTGGAACCGCTGGCAATGGCGGTGGAAGCCGTGGCTGCCGGAAGACTTGGGGTGGATCTTGTGAAGACGCTGAAGTGGAGAGCAGAGTTTCATCAGCTCGTTCCTGGCATTCATCCTTTTGAACTTCAAGACCTGCTTCAGCTTGAGCCTGAAAGACAAAGTGAAGTTGCAAGTCAAAAAAGCAAGGCAGGCCGCAACACTTCGCAATACATTGTGTTGACAGTTTGCCTTGTAAGAAATCTTGACATCTCAAACATGCGCCTCGGGAGGGCTGCCTGCTGCTCTAGAGGAGGTGCCTCCTGAAGGAGATGCTCCGGACTCACATGCAGTAGACTCCACCTGAACAGTTTCTTCATGATGAAGAAGTGAAGATATCAGTTGGAGACAGTTTCTTCAGTTTCTTCACCTCAGGTGAAGTTTCTGATGCTTGAAGCTCCCCAATATTCCCTGTAGGAAGGTCGATGTTTCAGAAAGATTAAAGATGGCAACTAACAAATGACAAATTCTTTAAGTACTTGCAAGGCTCCAATGTTTTGAAGCCAATCTCTGATCTTGTTTTCATTTCGATTGGTAGCTTTTTTGCATGCACCCACCTGCTGGCGACTCAAAAGATTGTCATCAAGTTTGGTTGTGTCTTGTTCGTAGGTATTGGTTTTGTTTCGATCCCAATATCAGGCCTCATAGATTTCCTCAGAGGCCCTTTGAGGCCTTGGCCTCCGCTTTTCTCGCGGGGCAGATGGCCTTGCAGTAGGGATTTAGTTCAAAAAGGCTAAGGATTGTTGTGCTGGAAAAACTGAATGCTCCGTGAACAAAGCAGATGGCCAGTGGTCTCTAAACAACTTGGACTGGGGTCTTGAAGTCTTAAAGGTTTGATTGCTTGCACCATGAAACTTCAGCCACGACCGAAGCAAACAAATATTATTTGTCTCTCCAAGACCAATGGGAAAAAATTGCATCACGCGATCATGCTTCACGTAATCAAGCACCGGCAAATAGCAGCAAAGCACTTTTTGAGAAGTGCAAAGTCTAGCACTGCAGCATTCGTATCAAAATAAAGAACTTGTCGCTGCAAGACTAGATGGTAGAGTCCAGCAAGTGACCAGTAAAGAGCATGTTCGGACAGGGATTGCGGGTCAGAGTACGAAGAGTGGAATTGATGCATGCACTGTAGAACCATTACATGCAAGGATGAAATTGGCTTCCAGCAGGGTCTTCGTGCCAAGAATTCTTTTCTACTGCTGCTAATGTTCAATGTTTGACAACGCAAATGCCTTCGCGGCAATGGCATGGAAGGTGATCGAAGCATGCCATCTCTTTGGGAAGGCTGGCCTTGCCGACTCAGCAACAATATCAAGTCCTATCAAATCCGAGTCATAATCCAAACGGGAAGCGGCCAGAACGGTGAAGCTGCTCGACTGCAAAATATTGCAGAAATAAATTTGCCAACCAAGGTGCGTTCTTCCAGCGCTGCTGCCAAGAGCACCTATAATCTCTCTCAAAGAGACTTCACAAGTGCAACACAAGCACCTGCAGGTCAATGACGCCTTCCCCGCAGCTGCTTCCGCCGCCTTCTGTCCTGACCTAGCAAGATGACCGGCAAAAATTGAAAAAATGTTATTCGGTCACAGCTTGCAAAGTGTCAAAGGCAGACCGGATGGTAACTCGTAAGGACTTTACGGAGGCTTCACCTCCCTTGCTGAGGAAGCACCTTGTGGAAGAAAATCCGTCAAGAAAAGGACTAAGTGAAAACAATGCAATTGCAAAATCAAGTACTGCGATCCCGGGCGATCATTCTGACTTCCTGCCACAGAAGCCTGGCAGTGCCAGAGTGCTGCAAAATGTCTGCATCTGCAATGGTCTTTTGAAGTCTTGACAAAAGGACTTATTGTACTTCCATCGTGCAAAAGAAATGCAGTAACACATCACAGCCGATGGAGGTCCCACAACAGCCTGAATCTTCCAGGCACCCGGGAAAGCAGGAAGCGGAGGCGGAACCTTTGTTGGTGGCACACCCTACAAAGAAGTTTTGACTAATGAGAATCCTGACTGCTTTTATAAGTGCAGGCTTTTTGCTTTCTTGATCCTATGCATACCTGACAGAGCTACAGTATATAGATCTATCTGAGAATCAAAACATGGCCTCTGATCGTCTTGCTGATGGCAAGGATGACATGCTCACACACGCATGCCTTGGATGGCAAGCTTAGTCCAAGGATGCTAGGATGGCTAAGCGCTAAGGATATCTAAGGATTGCAAAATGCAAGCGAGCTTCAATCGCCTCGGTGAAGGATCTTTCGCGCTTCTGCCTTCTCAGGTTGGGAAGTTCAATACTTCTTCACTTTGTAACTGCTTCATTTCACAGAGTGGATCAGGAGGGTGTAGATCGATGGTTTCGGCAACCCATTTGCTGAACGTAAATGAAGCATCATTTGAAAAACCTGCATACTGTAAGGTGGTTGTGTTGGATGTTTGCCCCAGCAGCTAAGGCTATTGCTGATTGGTGACCTCCATGGTGTTTTTTTGGTTTTCGGGCTTGATCCCACTCCAAACACATCACAAACCAGGAAGTATGAGTAGTTGCTGCCATGGCTGAAACAAAATCGTTGGTGCAAAACTGCGCCTTCGATGCCTTCACTCTCACCGCTCTCCCTTTGCTTCCGCACGGTTGTCCTGATTAAAAGCTCGTCAGCAAAATCGGATTGCTAGACTCGCATTTGTAGCTTGTAGCGTCATTTTCACACGGAGAGTGCAAAACGCTCTCCTCAGATCGTTGACTGAAGCGGATCGGAACACCCTTGCCTTGGCAGCGGGTACTTTCAATACAAACTGATCTTCAAAAAGGCCAATGCCTTTTGTATACGTTGCTGGATGATAGACATGGACGGAACGTTGCAATATCATATTAAATAAAGGTCGGACGGTCCAACAAACATAAATCAAGCTTAAGCTGAAGGTTGCACAGCTACGGAAGGATAGGCAGAGGAACAATGCACAAAGCACCCGTGGATGCGCTAGGATGCAGCGACTCTGCAAACCACGCTTCAATGTCAGCATAAAGTACATGACATCCGCTGAAGAAAACATATTTCTGTGGCTGAGATCGGATTCATTGCAAAGCGGCGACAAACTCTTGACGAAGACAGGTATATACGGTATAAAGATATACCGAAAAAAGGGAAGATGGAAAACGAGAAAGAGTGAGAGAGCAGGGAAACACCTACGAAACTGCAGTTTTGTTCGGATCTCTGAGGAAAGCACTGGTTGTTCTGGCAACTCAGAGGCCTGCCCGCCGTCTCTTTCGCTGTTTCTGACCTACAGATTCGTAAAGGGATCTGCGGATCCGACTTGACACAATCTTTCCAACCTTGGCGGCTTCCTCTTCCTCATCATCAGTATCACCTCTGGTACCTGTTGCAGGTCACCAATCTTGTTCGTGCATGAAGCCAACAAGAGATAGACAAACACAAAAAAAATATGGGTAAAGCTGTTCCCACGTGAAATTACCTTATTCATCGCAGGATTTGACTGACTTTGATGAAGCATGAACGTGAGAATTCGACTGCCTACGGACTTCTTCCTGACGATGGATCCCTGAAAGAATCGAAGCCTGTCCACCAGAAACAGACACTGGCATTGAGTCAACAACCGACTGCCAACACAACATGCTGAATGTTTCCAAGGCCAAGAAAGCAAGATGCATTAAGAAGGTTTTATTCTATGAAAACATTTGCATTTTTTGAATACTTCGCTCAAGAAGGAAAATCCGCAAATCACTTTGGCCTGTCAACATCTTTGGGCAGACGCTTCGGTTGAAATGCAAACACGGTTCGTTCCCGTGTATTTTGCAGCATGAGGGGTCACGCATGTTTGCGGATATCTGGTGACCATAGCAGCATGGACAGCGAGAAAATGGGAGCACAAAATGACTCTTTGAACCTATTCAGGCTGACATTTGCAACTAGTAGCCACTAGATAAGTAGCAAGCAGGTACCAACACCAACATACAATAATGGTGTTTTGAACAGGAAGTTTGCATGTAATTTGCTTGTTATTTTGTGTTGAAAAAATATAATAACCTTTGAACTGAAATATTCATGCCGGCAAGAAGCAGCTAAGATCAGCCAAGGGACAACTACCCCTAGGCTACAACGGAAATGAGAACGAAATGTACAGCACCCGTTTGCACCAATCCCGTTAATCCACCTCAACTGATTCGTAATATAGCTAGACTGTCAACAAAAATATTAAAAACACCTACAAAACATGATTCAATGATGCACAGACCATCTGACGGGTCGCAACTCATCGTTCCAATCACGACCCTTAATGATCTAAGCTGACCGGTTCGTGTCGTTGATGGATATTTCATCGAATTGCCAAATATGATTCTTTGAAAATTTTCAATAGCCAATTTTCCCACATGTTTGGATATCAACCAGCTGAACATTCTGCGCTCATCCATGAAGCAATCACACAACCCTGCCTGCCCTGATCTGGCGTGCCCTTTTGTTATTTTTCCTTCAACCATTTGCAAAAAATGTAAACACATTTGATTTCCAAGACGTGCTGCGGACAATTGGGCCAGCTTTGGGTGATTTTCCAACTTTGTTTCCCAATCGCCGGATTCCGCTGCCACGACTTTACTACGTCGCTGACCTATGTTTTGGCTAGTAGACCATCACAAGAAATCCAAACATTTGGGTTGTGTGAAAGATGTTCTGAAATTGTCGTGACATTGGGGAAGGATAAGTTACCGCTTCTTGTATTGTGAAAATTGGTTCAAGTTTAATTCATGTGCGCAATGGTTTCCAATGATGGAATTATATTTGTTCATTGGGCACGAGACTTTACAAACAAGTATGATTTGTTCAAAAGTATGTACGTATGTACGTATGTACGTATGTACGTATGTACGTATGTACGTATGTACGTATGTACGTATGTACGTATGTACGTATGTACGTATGTACGTATGTACGTATGTACGTATGTACGTACGTACGTACGTATGTATGTATGTATGTATGTGTGTATGTGTGTATGTGTGTATGTGTGTATGTGTGTATGTGTGTATGTGTGTATGTGTGTATGTGTGTATGTGTGTATGTATGTATGTATGTATGTATGTATGTATGTATGTATGTATGTATGTATGTATGTATGTATGTATGTATGTATGTACGTACGTACGTATGTACGTACGTACGTACGTATGTATGTATGTATGTATGTATGTATGTATGTATGTATGTATGTTATATGTATGCATGCACACACACACACAAACTAGTTCATCAAGTGATGCAATGGAGATGTTGCTATAACAGGCATGTTTTTCTGATGTTTCCCAAATCTGTGAAGGGATTCGATGCACCTTGGCTCACTGAGGTCAGTGTGGGCAAAAACGCGTTTCAATCTCGTAAAACAAGGTAAACTTTGCACTGGTTGGAAAGTAGCTGTGCACGGTTTTTTCTGTTCGATGCTGCTTGGATAAGTTCTGCGAAGTCAAAGTGAGAATCAGGACGTGAGTTCAAAAGCCCCGCAAATGTACAAACGAACAAAAACATGAAGAAAGAGTAATAGCTCCAGTGCCAGTAGGGTCTTTAAAGTTACAGACCAGTTCCAGTATAAAACCATCTTTGCTTTGGGACCCACTTACCATCCAACATTCATCAAGCTCCACAATTTATTTTTTGCTCCTGTGCTGCGCTCATCATGACGATGATGACAGTCTTGGAAGAATGCCGACCTTGTGAATCAAATGCTGAAAAAAGGAAAAACCAGTCACAAGACAAAAACAAGAAAACCCGCCCCACACAACAAAACACACAAACCAACATTCAAAACACTGGAAGTCCCACAATGGGTGAAACAAAGAAAATAAATGGCTCTGAGTGAGCGGAGCACTCCAGCAATTTGCAGCAAGAAGATGTTTTCAATCAGTCTGGAGAGCACCTTGCAAAGTCTGGGAGTGAGATCTCGATGACAAAAGTCAAACAGCTTGGCAACTAGCCCTTGATCTAACACCGCCACCTCGGCAGCTTGGACTGTGGGGACAGGGCATCTCTGCAAAATGGCTGGAAGTTCTGGCGGAGGCTTTAAAGTTTACAGCCGAGGTCGGTACATTGCCAAAACAGGGATAGGATTCAGAAAGTTTTTCAATTAAATTTTATTGTCTTCTCCTCCTTCAAGATTTTTTTTGAGCTCATCGAGGCATCAAAACGTATTGTCTTTGATTGACTAATCCTACTTGTTGGAGAACAGGTGAGAGCAAAAAGTCAAGTGTCTTCCAGATCGAAACCCAAACAACACAACCAAAACTCTTCTCCTTCCTTCAAGAAGCTGCAAGCAAGTGATGAATGCAGACTGTCCATGCAAAGTGGTCCTGTGGCCCAATGGATAGTGCCTACGGAGCCTGGGATTGTAGAGTACCACCAGAATTATTTAACTCTTTCATTCTGCGGCTGTCGCGAAGTCGTATTTGTTAGATATGTTGGAAAGAATGTCAGAGAACATGCCAGAAAGAATGTTGAAAGATATGTCAGAAGGAATGTTTAGATATATGAAAAAATTATGAAAGAATGTCAAAACACAGGTCAGAAAGAACTCGCGTGTCACGAAGCTCTGGCTGGACTTTTATCGACTTTCGATGATTTTTTTTTCTCCAGTGCTGCGCTCATCATGACGTGCCAGTAATGCTCATTTCCAGGCAGGACCCTGATTACTCCGTTGGCACGCTGCGACAAGTTTTTGTTGTCTGGCTGCTGCATGGCTCAACGAAGGTCGTTGTCCGGGCGGTCGCCCTTCTGTCAGCGAAAACAAAGTGATAGTCGCAAATTCACTGGAATTTTTTTTCCACGAAACAAACTTGAAACAAAACACGAAAAAACACCAACCACGTTGCAGTCTCCCAAAGAGTGCGTGGGCAGTGGGGGAGCAGCCTGTTCCTCGGACGGTGTGGGCGCCAGAGAATCCCTGACAGTCCAAATGTGACGACGGGTCGGAGACCTTGGGGTGACGAAGGTTTAAGATCCATGTACGTACCTGGACCTTAAGGTTACCTTAAGGTCACCTTAAGGTCACCTTAAGGTCCATGTACGGGGCGGAAGAGGGAAGCCGGGGGGGGGGGGGCAAGGTCTGACAGCGGACGTTGGGGGTGTAGGAAGTGACCTTAAGGTCAGGGTACGTACCTGGACCTTAAGGTCACCTTAAGGTCCCCTGGAGGTCAACCAGGAAAGACCTTAAGGGCAGGGTACGTACCTGGACCTTAAGGTCACCTTAAGGTC
>DF239177.1:90725-286188 GCA_000507305.1 Breviolum minutum Mf 1.05b.01 | reverse complement strand
TGCCTCACCACCTTGCTCTTCACCCCAAAGTGCTGCATGATGGTGACCATGGTGCTCTTGCACCCGTGGAAGCGAAGATGGTCCACCTTCTCCTTTTCCATGGGCACATGATAACCATTTTCCAGATCATCGCTCAGGAGCCGCTTCAGATGAGAGACATCTCCCTGGATACTTGGTGGGTCGTGCACAAGAGCGCCATCACTCATGCACCTCACTCCGAAGAAGTCGTGCGTCCTCCACGAAGTCCCGTGGGCTTGAAGCAGTAACTCCATGAGCTTGGAGAGCCACCCATCTCCACCAGGAGTCACCCCCAGGTGGGAAGCGACCCAGGGCCTCGGCCCACTTTTCGTCTTTTTTTTGACCTTCGCTCGGATCCCTCTCACTTCTGTGGTGCCAATGGTTCGACACCATTCCACGTCTCCAAGTCTCGAAGGGGTGTGCGGGTCAGATCGCTGTGACGGACTGAGGCTTGACAACAAAGTCTCAGCCTACCCGCCACCAATCTATCTCCCAATGGCCTCTTCTCGTTGTTGACCACAGCTTCGAGATACTCCAACATTGCCGGCTGGAAGAAGTCAGCTCCCTTTCTCGGCGGTTTCTTGGAGGAGTACGTGTCGGCCAACTTTCGACACCTTTGCATCACCCCTGAGTCAAGACGGAAGCCGTAGGAAACCGAATAAAAGTCCAGGGCATAAAGGAGGGCTTTCGGAGTTTTGAACCCAGCTTCCTCGGATATCAAATGCTCGGTGAAGGCCAGAACTGCTGCTCTTGACACCGGTGTAAGCTCCTCCTCATCCCTTTCGACATAATCTTCGTGAAACTTCACGAGTCTCTCCATGAGCCTCACATAGCCCAGTCCCGTTCCGGCCCCTTTTGGCTCGACATGCAGTCGGAATCTCTTTTCGTCTATGCTGGGTTCTTTGGAATCATCCTTCGTGATCACAACAAGGTCCACGAGGTCCATCTTGACTCCTGCGACCACCAGCACTTCGAAAAGGTCAAGGGACCTCTTGTAGAACTTCTCCAGCTTATCCCGTTCATCAGCCGGGCGGCTGTAGTTCCGCTTTGGGGGAGGCTTGACCGGTTCCTCCGGATGTTTCAACTCTTCCGGCATCGGAAGGCGAGCCTTCTTCTTGAAGTCCAGAGATCTCTCATCTTCTTCCTCAACTGCTGCCTCTCCCACCTGTTCTTCCTCGCTCTCCTCTCCTTCAGTATCGAAAGACTCTGACATCTTCTCAATCTGAGGAGGTTGCAGGGCACCAGTTGGTGGGAGGAAATTGAGGGAATACTTGGTGACCATCTGAACATTCAGATCCTTTGGGATCTCCGCCCTCTTTCTAAAAAGAATGGATGGTGATGAACCCTCGGCCCAGTCAGGACTTCCTGCAAAAGCACCCGCCTCGTTCAACAAGAGCTGCTGCTCCTGGGGAGACGATCCAAAAAGTCGGGCCAACTCTGACGCCTCATCCACCTCAAACTTTCTAGGGCTCGGTGGGGAGGCCTTAGAACCTTTGGGACTCAAAGGTTCCACCTCCTCCGCCGTGGGCTCACCCGTGAACATGGGTGGAGACAGGTCCAGTGGTGAGTCACCTTCCTTCCCACTCCTCACGGCCTTCACCACCAAGGATGGGTCGACTCCAGCTTCCAAAAGCTTAGCAATCTCCACCCTTGCAGCCCAGGCTCCAACCGCGTGCAACCCGGAAGTCTTCCCCAATTCTGGGCAGGATACTCCCGCCACTCTAGATGGGGCTGAACCGCTCTTCTCGGGTACGAAGGCCTTAGACTCATCCCTCCCTTTTCTCTTCTCCAAGAGATACTCTCTCAGGCCCATCATCTCACCCTTCTCAAAAGAACTCTTTCGGCTGGGTGGATCGGGTGTATATTCCCTTTTGGATTTCCTATCCCTCGTGCTCCTGCTCCTACCTTCCTCTCTTACCTCTCGAGTATGGTGACTCCTATACCCGGTGCTTCTCGAGTGTCTCCTTCGACCTCGGTCCCTGGCATGTCCCTCATGCCCTCTTCTTCTACGGCTACTCCCAGCTTCATCTCTCCCTCTCCTCACAGGGGGATATGAGGGAACAGGAGGAGAAGCCGGTTTCGCCCAGTCTGGAACACTTGCCATCTCAAACACCCCCCGCTGATTTAAACTTCAGAGAGGGTGCTTGCTGGCATCTGTGAGCCAAAATGGCCACGTTTTGCCTGTTTGACCTAGCACATCCACATTAGCACAACTTCGTTGCCCAAGAAAGTGTTTTGAGGTGGCTAGGTCACTGCAAACAAGTTTGGCACAATTCCCATCACGTCGCAGCCGCCATGCGTCTAATCCGCCGTCATGCAGGAACCCCAACAAACGCTCGAGGGCGAATGGATTGAGTTGCTTTACTTGTAGCTGGAGTCCAACCGACAAGGCTTTCACTGTGACTGAACCCTCTGCATCGAAGAAACCAGCAAAGTATGACCAGGTATATTTGAACTTCTTTGCGATGTGATCCTTCTGCTTCAACTGGAATAGCTGCTCTCCAATTCTTTCTCGACGTGGGCCCTCTATGTTGCCTCCTGCTGCTATTTTCAGCTGCGCCTGCTTCATTGATGGAATCTGAC
Organism: Breviolum minutum Mf 1.05b.01; assembly: GCA_000507305.1. NCBI lineage: Eukaryota > Dinophyceae > Suessiales > Symbiodiniaceae > Breviolum > Breviolum minutum. Next base: position 283,587 of record DF239177.1, on the reverse strand, counting down.
CAAGCAAAGCTGCAACATGTCGCATCTTCGATCCCCAGACCTGCCACATCAACTTGGCCTTTCTTTGTCCTGTTCCGTTTGCATGCTTGTAAATTCCACCACCCAACAGCTCCCGGAAGCGAAAGAGCACCTCTGCAGACTCTATGCTTTGGCTGATTTGCAAAAAGATTTCTCCATTTTGACTTTTCATAGTCACACATCCATCCCCGTCAAAAAAACCAACCAAATATTCGAGCTCCTCCTGAGTTGGATTCCGCTCAGGTGCGCCAACAGATTTCAATGGTAGATTGTGAGTCACCCCTCCAACTGTGAAAGATGTTACTGGTGGAGACTTTATCCTTCCTTGAAGCTGTGTCAACTGATTGCAATGTCTCCGCCAGCTCTTCCATTCAGAAGCTGTGGCAAAACATCGTTGCCAGCTTAAGTAGCCAATAAAAACTATCGAGGCGATGAGATACAACTTTCGAAAGAACACCATGGTGGACCTGGTGAATATCTCCAGCTCTTAAAGCTTGATTCAAAGATATGCAGAATCAAAAGTGGGTGACCTTGCCACAAGAACTCTTTGCTTGATCCCTGCCACACCCCTGGCCTCGTCTTGGATGCTTGGCGGCTGCATGATTCAGACCTGTGCAAGGCTTCAACTTTCGAAACTTCAACGAGTTTTAATTAGGACGGTTGCTGTACGGCTAGGTGCGACTCAGAGGCCACAAGCTTCTCCCAGCTGAAATCTAAAATAGCATAACTCATAATTTGAAACAGAGCTCCCAATTTTCTCCATGACTTTGGTAAAAGCTCATGTCAGCGAATGTTTCTGACAACCCTGCTGACCTTTGCTCGCTTCGCATCTGCCGACGCACCTGGCATTGGATTCAGCGGAAGCAAATTTCTGAACCTTTTTTTGCGGATGGATGGACGTTAGGGTTCATATGTAAGGTTGGTGAGTGAGACTCGCTGCGACGCTGAAGAAGCGAGCCATTTTACCACTTGCATAACTGCATAACTTTGGCAGAGTGAGTTTGCCTTCGACTTGTTGCAGCCTGCGGATATCTTTGGACTTGACCGACCCTCATTGAAGGATGAGGCCAAATCCGGCACCAGGAATTGGGTGGAGAGCCCAAAAGGCCTTCATTCCAATGGTTGTTTGCCTCTCGTTCGCAAGAGGGCCACGGCCGCCTTGTACTTGCAAAACTTGCCATCGCCAAGACCATGACACTTCGAACTTCCGCACCCACACTTGGCCATACTCCTTTTCGTTCTGTTGCTTTGCTCTGTGCTCCAGGAGTCATGATTGATGCAAGATGCCAGGTCTTCCCTGTCTTCTGGTTAACTCGTTGCGATTGAGTTCAAGATGAGCCTTGTGACAAAGTTGAGCTTGCAACGTGGTCCCACCTCGTTGATGTTTGTGGGCTATTGGAAGGCAATCAGCGACATTGATACGAGAGACTCTGTGCTCAGTAGAAGGATTGTGCCCAATCTTTCTGTTTCAACTGCTCGTAGATGGAGATGGGCTTAGATGCACTTGCTTCCTGCAACTGCACTGAAGGTAAAATCTGCGTGACAAGTCATTGGAGATTAGCCATAAGAATGAGGACCCAGTAGGCTGATGCCTATATAGTTTACATGGATTTAACCGATGGTTCAGTGATCCCACCGATCCCTTCTGTCCTGGCCCTCCAGCATGGCATCACCATTCCACTTCACACCATTCGACTCCTTTGGAGGAAGGGCTTCTACAGCAGCTTGTGGTGCCTGGCACATAACAGTAATGACGTGTCCCACATTGCAATGGTGGATGTGGGCATGTCGAGAATAGCTGGACCCATCAATAGTAAATCATCTTGTGGAGGTGTCTTACTATATTTCTATCACTCATTACGTGATGCAATCCCTACCCTCCATTGGCCTGATGATAGCCATTCAACGCTACTTCTTGTGAATGATGTGCACCAACGCCATTCAGTCCGACCTGGCACGTACTCGAAACGTGCGGCCGATGATGAGAACAGGGATGATGTACAGTAACCTGTGCTGAGACATCTATCCTTCCAACGACAAGCTTGCCCTTCCTCCCCCCTTTTGCCTTAGCTTTCGGTGGTTGTCGAAAATGTTTCCGCTGTGGTGCTGCTGGCGGGGCCTGAGCAAGTCAGACTGCAATGGCACCCTCCATGAGACGTTCACCGACACAGAAAAGTATGGTGGTCTATGACCTACTGACATCCCAGAAGGTCCGCTCGGTCGCGGAAACTGAAAGAATAAGTTGGATCAGATGGGAGAAACATGGACACCTGTGCGCACCTGTGGGGCCATTGTCCGCTGACCACGCCCGCGATTGTCCAACACCTCCTGCGCAGAAAGGCGCGGCTGCTAGGGATGGATGTGGTGAAGGTTGAGATGTTGGAATTTGAACCAGGATGGGTCGCCCATGTGATGATTCCTGTGGCGATGGTGAAGGCAAATCAGTAGGTTGCCGAGGAGGCATAGCTAATGGCCTGTCGATGTCGCCAGAACAGTCCTGCGTGAAAAAAGAAAAACGCCAATGGCAATTTGTCAAAACAACAAATGATTCCCCCAGTGCTCTTAATGAGGTATCTGAAAAGTTCAACTCTGCATTATGCCATTTCCTCTTCTGGTCCTCACAAACCTCTGTCACTTTTCGGATGCTGAAAGATGTTCGTAACGCCACAAATGGGAAAGTCTTCTGAAACTGACGCAGGGCACCCATGCCTTATCTATGCAGCAAAATGCATCACTCAACTGGAGCCCCTTCCATCAAACGCACCCGCAGTTTTTTCCTATGTAATCAGCTTCAACTATGCCTTTGACGTCCCCTATGAAGCTTGCCATATAACCTGCTCTGGAACTGATGTCATCCATCTGTTGATATAAGGTGCAGGACAAACATGGAACCTCGCTGACATCCAAGCGCAAAGTGCCCTTCACATCACGACCGAGCTTCAAGAGATGTTCCTCAGTAGTGACCCGTTGGGATCCACTGCGTCTTTTTGGGGCCAAAAACTATTCGCCGGAAAGATTTCCATCGGTGGAAAGTGCAGAAAGCAACAATCACAAAACAAATGAATGAGGAAACTTGTTGAGAGGCAATGACTTTGAAAGAACATGAAAGAACTTGGAGAAAACTTAACTTCCGAATGATTTCCATCATTGGATCAATTGTCCAGACCTGAAACATGGGAAATATTGGAACCGGCAGCTTCCGAAGCAAAAACTAACCACCCAACACCGTGGACATTTCAACACTTGAATCCTAACATTCATCCCCGCAAATAATTCTATTCCCACCTGCAGGGTTTGCGACCTTCCGTTGCAACTCCTTCCTTCCTCCAACTGTCCCGTCTTTGCAGCTGCAGCTTCGGCCGCTTTGTTCAAGACTTGAAACTCCGCATCGTTGGATCTGGAGTGTTCCACCATACAAGCCACGAAACGAATGGGTTCCTCCATGGGCATTCCACTGGCCACCACCTGTGGATCTGCCAAAGAGGTGCCATCTGATAAAGTCAATGACCAAGTACCTGGAGATGAACAAATGGGCTTGAGAATTGAGGATGGATACGGGTTCCTGGTTTCACTCCTGTCTGGGTTGGTGTGGACACAAAGTGAGTGATCTACATACGTATTTCTGCGGATTCATAAGGAAATCCATGATTTTGACGCCTGGCAAGCCTTCTTGGTGAACCCTGCATCCTTTGTCCTCAATGAGTTCTCGAGAACCTCTAGAAGTTAACATCTTAAGTCTTCAGCATCGGTACAGGTCGTCTTGTGCTTCATCGTGGCATCTGTCGGGTCTTGCTCATATGCCTCAGTGCAAGGTGGTCAGAGATGCTGCGAAGAGCTTAATGTCTCTCTTGTCATCATCGTCGGCATCATTGTTCATTTTGCTGTTGTCGTTCCAGCTTCTGCTTTCTGACCCGTCTCCACTGATCATCACTGATGATACATACTCATCCGAGCGGCCGTCTGAATGTTTCGCAACAACCAGTCTTCTCGCATACGACGGAGAGGCAAAAAGATGTTGGGATCATCTTCGATGATTCCAAACTTTCGAAGCATCCTCAGCTGTCAGGGAGTTTTGGTGTCCCTCAATTTGTCAGCTTTGCCAATCTCCCAGATGAAAGGAAGTCAATCTTTGAGTGGAAACAGTGGCCGAGGGTGCCTCCGGTCCAAAACACACGAGGATACTCTAGATGCATCTGTTTGTCAGTTCTGTCGGTCATTGCTTCTCAGCCACCTCCATCTCAACCAATCCCGAATCTTTGCCATGACACTCACAGGTCATTCGACGACCGAGTTGGATGGTTTTGAACCCAGTCACCTTGCTTGTCGCACCGGCTGTGGCAAAAGAAATTCAGACAAGGGGTGATCATCGAGAGACCTCCTACAGTATTGTTGTTCAAAAGAAGCAAGCCAACATCATGATAACAAAGCTTTCCCATCAAAAGCCGTAGCTTTGTTAACCGAGCACAAATAACATCATCAGTTCCACAACCACATAAATCACAGAAGAAAACACCTCCCTTGACACAAAATACGCCTCACCACAGAAAACAAAACGTTGGATTCGTCTTTTGGCTGCCTGCTTTTTTGAGCTTCGGGCTGTTGCCTACATTGACTTTGTGTCCAACCTCCATGGGAGCAGGTTGTTGCAGCTACAACTCCATTCCCACGTGCCAAGTTGCTCGTGCTTGGTAGGTGTCTGCCTCAGCTGGGCTGCAGCCCAACGCTGGAACGTTGTACCAATCCTCCAAGAAAACCAAGACTTCGTCATAAGGCTCCCTTCGCGAGGCATCGGGATGATGGGAGCCGTCGAGAGGTGCTTTCCCGGAAAGGTCATGGGGAGGTCGGTGGCTTGGGTTGTGGTGGTGTGGCAGTGGCTTTCAAGAGTATTGACATAGAATTGAATTGCAGTCATGGCTTCGCGTTTGGATAGAAATATAGTCCACCCTTTGCGGAAAGAACGGTGATTTGCCCTGCCTTCCAATGGCATCACAACGGTCGAAGAGTGCTGCAGGGACATGCTTATGCCACCTCAGTTCGGACAAACAAATCCCCTGAGCAACTTCGAATGGTTGATATGTCAAGTGTTTGAGAAGGAGAACGTGATAATTGCCATCAACTAGGAGCTGATTGCACTACTGTAATCATATCTCAATCCTCATCACTCATTCCAGCCCGGCCCTTGCTACCCACCGCTTCTGCTCCACCAAACAGACCAGCCGTGGTGCTCGCTGCACACAGCATCCGACAATAACACCGCATCGCCAGGTTCTTCAAAGAGCTCATCACGGCGTTGAATCGTCTCCTGAAACAAATTTTGGCTCCAAATCCATCCATTGATGGGAGAAAACAACATCGTTGAAGGTGTAAGGAAACGCTCCGTATTGGTCCATCTGATCTCTCACTCATAAAGGCCAGTCATGTTTTGTAGAATATCATATACCTAGAATGCTAAGAAGTGCTGATACTTCAAATGGTTGGGGGGACCAAGAAGGCTCACAATCTTTGGAGTGGCTATCAAGCAGTCCACGATCAAAAAGTGAATGGATACTTCCAAAAGAATTGTCTCCTTTAGCAGCTTGATTCATGTTCCACTTCCAAAAAATATAGGACACATGCATCCCCATCCCCATTGCTTGCCTCGGCAATGCCCCGGGCCAAGCCGCTGGGCACCGGAAGGCCAAAGCGAACAAAGGCCCAAGCCACGTTGCACAAACCCGTCACCGTGAACTCTGTGACCAAACTTTCGGCCTCAAAAAACTTCCCGCAGGTGACAATGATGTATGGGAAATGGGGATCTGGGTTTGGGATATCTTTGTGATCTTCTTGGATGGTGATTGGGAGTAGGCAAAGAAAATGTCCACCTCGAGGGTGTTAGCCAGGCATACAAAATTTCTACCATTCCATAGCCATCGAAGGTGTTACAGCTGCGGCTTCGCTAATTTCAGCTGCACCTTCTCCATCAGCATTCCAAACATCCGATCGTCACGGTGAGATAAGGTGACCTTAGGCTGTTTGGTTCAAATGAGATCAAAAAAAGGCCGTTTTCAGTGATTTTACGGATTGTTCATCATCACTATAGCTGACATCCTGTTTCTTCTTCTTGGGGGAGGATGTTGGTCCAAGTCAAACCGGAGTCAGTTCATTCTCCTACCATCGTTGATTGCAAAGGGACCATGGCCCAGGAGACGTTGGCCACATCCCTCGAGGCAAACACATGCATTTTGGCGCGTACGGCGCGGCGGAGCTTGCGCAGGGCTTCCTGGATAACAGTTTGCCCAGAGGACTGGCCATGCTTCATTGTAGGGTCATCCTGGAGTAGAGGAGGTGGCTTCTTCCAAAGATACTATATCCTGGGAGTAAGTGTAGTTGAATAGAAGTGCATGGAGTGTATGGTCTACTGTACCCGTGTCAAAAACAAACAATTGCTCAGATTTTTGTTGTCTGATGCCACCACCATCCCAACCCATCCGACGGCCTCGTGCATCCACGCGAGCACGGCAAAACTGTACAGCAACCTGATGACCATATTTTTCAAAGGATGATACAAATAGAATTTGACAGTTGTGGTATGACAAAAGAACCCAAAACCAATCCACAAAACGTCTGAAAAAAACAATATTTGAACTGCCATGGAGCGTGGAGATGTCGGGAGGCGTGAGCTGCTCCATTGGACGACGAATGACCTCCTCACTGATGCAAGTGAGAGCCTTCCTGGCCAAGTGGATTGTGGTACTTCATTATCAGCCATAATGTTGAGTGCTTTTTTTAAACATGTAATTCATACTCTAGTTCTTGGTGGGTGGTTTGATTTCATTTCCAAGGCACATGTCTCGATACTCAATGGCAGAGAGGCCCCAAATCACATTTGACAAACCTGGCTTTGCGTCAGGACGTCGGGGTGTCAGAAGTGAACCAAAAGGGTTTGTTTGCACCATGCATAACAGCTTTTCAAACAAACTGAGACAACATCTGCAAACAAATGTACATAGTGCAGTGATTGGCAGAACCCAGATTCCAAATCACTCACATCATTTGTTTCCATTTCTGTTTCATATGAGGCACCTTGGGGTGAAAACCACTCAATCTGCCGCATGACTTCCCAGTTGATTGCACGCATGTGCTCGTTTCGCTTGTGGTTTAAAGTGCCATACGCCCACAACGTGTTCGAGAGGTCCTGTTGGTGTTTTAGCATAGATGTGCTGAAACAACAGCTACAGGTACGGAAACAAGCTTCGCAGTGGTACAAGTCCTACCTTCCGTGACGGATGTTTGAGTAAGAACCCTGATGGAGCTTAGTTGATGGCAACTCCGCAACTCCTGTGGCACACATTCCCTGGAGCGTTTCATCATCTCAGAGCCACTGGCTTCCATCCAATCCTGCTGATGAGTAACGGGTGAAGTGGAATGTTGTTGGGTGCAATTTGGGTGCAATGAATGGACCAAAAGTCCGGATGCAACTACAACATCTAAACTGTCTAAACTTAAACTTTTCACATGACAGGCCCGTTTTTCATACCCCCCAAAAAACAACTCATCGGTTTTCGCAGTTGTTTGTTTCCCAGCCGCACCTCGCATAAAATGCCCAGGGTTGCAAGTCCCCAGGTGAAATTGGACAGCTCCTCTCAAAGGGGCTTCCTCCATGGAGGACCCCAACAGAATTGGCAATGATGTCTGTAATCTTCAATTTTAATGTGCTGCCCTGTAACAAGTTAGAATGGGCCGATCAAACCAGTAGTTCATAACAGGAAAAAAGTACGTCAAGTCTAAGGAAAGGAGGATCTCAAGTTTGATCAATTTGATTTCATCTCCTGCGTTGCAAATTCCGCCACTCGCGGGGCTGCAGCACTTGCAATGGCACGCATGGCGGCCTGTATGGCTCTGTACATCTCTGTAGAGGATCTGATTTCGTAACAACTGCCATAGTGCCATCCCAAAAAGGAAATCAAAAGAAGGACGGTTGGCACAAGCATAAACGCTTCCTGGGAAAGTTACATAGTATCTACAGGATTTAATTTGTTGCTTGGATGGGCTCTTATCTTTCACAAGTACATCGCAGAATACTTAGTCATTTTCAAGATAATAAAACCCGGAACGCACTAGAAAGCAATGAGTGACAATCCACCCATCAACTGCTAGCATCTTGACCTGACACGTCTTGACATGTCTCATCAATACTGATGAATCCGTGATGCCTCGTCCTTGTACATCACTGTGGCACAGGCCCAAACCAAGTTGGACATGTTCTGTGGCCTTGTGGCTGACATTGTCTCAAGGAAACCGGATGCCGCCAGGTTCCAAAAAAAGGAAAGATCAGACTTCTGGTTGTCCCTTCAGCAGCATGCCCAGCTCATATCCCTCTACCGTTGCATCAAGCTGTTTCGTTTCCAATGATGCTCAGCTACTGAAATCGCGAGAGTTGAACTAGGGACTCCTTGATGATGAGGTGGAAGAGATGGTCACACGGCTGCTGCAAACGGGCAAAGGCCCAACACGTATTGGACAAGTCCTGAAGCAACATCCAGCTTGGCTGCTTGGATTCGATAGTCTTGTGGCACTAAGCTGAATCAAACCATCCAAAAATACAATGTCTTATGGCACCTGGAAGGGATGATGTCTTTATAAATACAATTACACCAATGTAGACCCCAAACAGTTTAAGCACCCCACCCCATCACATGAAGGGAGCCAATACCACTTCAGAGCCGAAGAAGGCGGCCACACCAACCAACACCAAGGCGGCCAGGTCTAAAGTTGCAGTAAGAACCCCAACAGTAAAACTCTTTGCAGAAAAACATCCATAGAACAAAACACAAGTCTCCACTATCATATCCTGTAAATATATATATATATAATATATATATATATAAGGGACGTGAACACATCGATCACATTTACCAACACAAATGGGCAATTCTTGGATAGTCCAACATGTTCCTATTTGCGTTGCACATCTCCTGCGGGGTGTAGTCTCGAATGTTTGCCTCAACATGCTTGGGCACCAGATCCAAAAACCTTGGTGTTCGTCAATGGCAAGCGTTGTGTCTGTATTCCTGGCTTGGATCTGCAAATTTCAAGTGCTAGGAAAAAACTCTTGCTTCACTGAGCCTACTGGAATGGTTTCATGATTTTGCATCAGTCTGTTCCAGCTGAATTCGCCTCTTCTCATTTTGAGTGCCAAGAGACTTGCTATCAATGAAACCTAATGTTGCCAATGCCCAAACGCTATTGGACACATTCTGTGGGACAAAAGTGCCAAGGCGTTCCACTGCCAACCTGCAAAAGAAATTCCCAAGGAGCTGTCAAATAATGATTCATGGTCAAATTCCCCCAGATCTTCTTGTCCCTCTTTTTTTTTTTGCTTTGCTCGCCTGCAAAGCAAAGGCAAAATATCAGCTGGCCTTGTCCCAAGTGCTTGATTGGCACTTGGCTTTCAGAAGTGTCAGTCTGTCGAATCTCTGTGCCAAAAAATATCTGCACCAGTGCATGCCCCTTGTCAAATCCCAATCCGTTCACAGATTTCCATGTCTGAAAATGCAACTGTGCAGTTAAGTGGCTGAAACATCAAAACAGCGAAGCTCCAGAGCGCATTGGCGATTTGTTGTGGTCGACAACGAACAGCAAAGTGCTTTGTCAAATCCACCAGGGTCAGAAAACCTCCCAACGAAAATGCTTTTGGCATGGGGGTGGCTGCCGCCCTGACATCAATTCAAATCCTACCATCTGCACCTGCATGTTGATGGATGACTTCTACTGGTGTTCGTCCATCCTCCTGGCCAACCGGGAACAATCAGAAATGCTTTTGTTCACTGTTTCCCTGTTTACTGGTGGTTCAATGATCCAAAGAGTCCCAAACCTCGCGATATAACTTGGCACAACGATGGAGTGAGGTCACAGAATTCAACTCGTCCATCACCTGGATGCTTTGTGAAGTGATAAGGAAGAAAAACTTGGAGGAGACATGGAAATGTCATTGAAACACAAGTCTTCGAATGGGGGGTTCAACATGAAACTCACAAAGTGATCGTTATTCAAAGGAAGAAACTACTTTTATATCAAGATTGCATTCTGGCCAAAACTCTCGCGATCTCTACTACGAACGATATCAAATATCACATATACTATACCAATATCTACTATGTACGACCTGTCATACTCACATGGAGTTTTCAGCCAGCATGCTGACCAACACTCCGTCTCCCACGATTTTTTCCGCTAGATTTTGCAGTCGGCCTCGCCCCGCTCCAAGGCATGCTGCAAGATCTGTCGCCAAGTGTTCAAGCGCATGATCTCCTGCAAGTTTCAACAGGTTTGATGCAAGCGATGCGAATCGATCCCTCCCCCGAAACATAGCAAAGACGACGGAATCTGATGGAATTTTTGGAAAAAGCAGGCTTTGTGTTGAGAGTTCTTGGGATAGATGATGCCATGACTGCATCTAGCAAAGAATCCGTTTACTTAAACCCAAGAAAGGTGCTACGAAAAAAAATCCCCAAGGGCGGAAGGTGTAGGGTCATGCAACTTTCTGTTTGAGTGCTTCGCTTACCCATTCAGAAAAACAGGCTCCCATGTCTCCTCGTTCACGGAGACAGTAAAAACCCCCATGATGAAATTGTGCTCTTGTGTCACCCATGGGTGTCACAAGCAATGCGCAATAGCTAAAGTTAGAAAAAACCGACTCTTCCAAAAAAGCAAACAGAAAACTTGACATTATTATCCCTCATTGTCTGACGAAGTTTTGCTGAACTACTCTTGTGAATGAAATCATGTGAGTCATCGGAATCATGGAAGCCACGGGCATTTGCCCCCTGTCAAGAACTGCGATTTCAATCTTTCTGTAGGCTGGGCGTATATCTCAACTTGCTGAGCCACAAAGCTTCAAACATTCACCAAACGTCTTCCTGAAACGAAAGTAGCGTCAACATGTGGCAAATTGCGTCGTGCTTTCCATCTCAACCGTTTTTCTTACACTTAGGGACTTCAATTTTTTTTGCGTGAGGATCATCGTTTCAAATTCAGGTTCTTGACCAAAGCAGCCCGTTGACTTGTCTCAAGCACCTTGGAATTGCGCCTTTGAGAGGCCTCATTGTAGCAGAAAGTGGAGGGGAATGTGCAATCTCTTCAGCCGTCATCATCTTCAACTTCCAAGTCATCTTTCCCAAAACTTCAGTGAAGCCAGGACGTGATACTGTTTCTTAAGTAACATTATCTCGACCCACTCCAACTCAGGTCTCCAACTGCACTGCCAGGCCGGCTTGACATTGTGGCCTTTAGATCACCGGTGAATCAAAAAGGGAATTTTGGGGTCTTCCTTTCCACATGCAAAATCATGTCTGGAGAGTCCATAAATTCGCAAACGTAAGCTTTTGGGCTTAAACATCTTAAAAATCGATCTTTGATACCAGCTTCTCTGACAACTTTCAAGTGCAGGGCAGATCCAGGATGCGAGGTTGAGCGGGTCTTTGCCTGGCAGGGCGAATGCCTTTGAAGGGGCAAACATATGAGGCATGTTGTCTGTCTTGTAAAATCAAATCATAAATCCATCTTTTGTGGAGAAAGAGTCGTTCATACTACGTTCATGTGATGAGCGTCTGGCACTTCAGCATATGAATTTAATCACTTGCGAAGACTTCTGGATCCAACCCACAACAAGCTGCCTGAGCGACGAGATTTGCCTTGCCTGACCGAAAAGGATAGCAGTTTTAAGTCAAGACCAGCCGGGGAGGTGCAACGTTAGAAAGGAAAAAAACAGTCTCAAATATCCACTCTTCTCCTATGGGCCCATGTAGTGGCATGCCACCGTGCCAGGTTTCGTTGTGACAGTGTGCAGTCAGCAGAAAAAACTCTTTCGGACCTCGCTGTGATTCATCATATTCTTGACGCCTCAGTGGCATCTTCCAGTCAGGGTACCGTAGTGGAAGCAAATGATCCATCATATCATATGTACACCTTTGCCATGTGAGAGAAAATGGGGCAGAACATGTTTCCCCACGTTTCTCCACTATGGTGGGTATCTCATTGCCTGTCCTGTTGGTCACCCGTTGCTGCATTTCTTCAGCTGCCCACTTCTCAGGATTACGAAGAGTTTCATAGGCACCCACTAAGGCCTGCAGACCCACGGTTGAACATTTGGAAAACAACACCTTGTAATATGCAAAACTCATTCTCTCTCAATTTTTTGCACTGACATTGTTGTCACAGGTCGCCAGAAATGGTTCATCCCAAGACCCAATGAGCCTTGAACATTTGCTCCCTGTGTTGCCTCACCTTTGTTTCAAGCGACATGTGGTTGTTCAAGCCAGGTACCATCATGTCTGATAAAGCTGAAATGCAGTCTTACTTCAAATTTGTCTGAAAATGGTTTGACATATCTCCAAATTTCCTCAAATCCAGGATTTGCAAGAAAATCTTGGTGATCCCAAGCTTTGAGGTCCACGGAAGGAATTGCGCCTCCGGAGGGTTTTTGTCGGGATGCAACCTCAGTGTCGCACGACCATCTTCGTGTTTTGTCTGAGGAATGGAATCCGTCTTTGCATCTCTGGGATTTCGCACCTCAAAGCACGACATTTGAACGCCTTGGTTGCAGGACACGGCGGTCAGGGGCAACATCTATGAGCTCGATGTTCTGTCCCGTCATCAAAGTTGTGATCATATTGGATTTTCACCCTAAAAACTGCCCTCAGTTTTTCATAAATTTTGTCGCGACTCCCATGATTCCCGACCACGTTGCGTCTGAGCACGGCACTCGTTTGATCTCTTCAAAGTTTGCTCGCTGGTCGATACCCAAAACCTCTACAGGATCAAAGTTTGTTGCTGCTTTGTTGAGTCTTGTCTAGATAGGTGCATCCTCCAAAAAACTCCAGTTGATCACTTCATTATGTAATTTCCCAAGCCTCATAGAGACAGGCCTGCTGGCGCTCGGCACAGCCTGCAGTGGACGAGAGTGATATGGGGTGTGTGTCTGATCAGTAGCAGTTCCCCAGAAAATCTGGCAGGGAATTCATGCGACAATGTTGACCCAAATGCTGATACTACACACATAAGAGTCAAAGCTGCCAAACCCGAAGTTCGAAATCTGTTCAGCTCCCATCTTCACATTGCTTGCCCCTACCTCGGGGACCAGCTGGTTGGCTATTGGAACGTTGCATGAGTGGAAGTGTTGCACTGCATGTCTTCATATCAAGACTTTCAAGGTACCAAGCTCTTGAATGCGCACTGAATTTTGGGGGACCAAACTAGGATCAGTACTTGGATAATAAGATCTCCTTATGAGTCAAAATGCCCCCTGTTCTGATTCAAGAACCTGTCCAGCACCGGCCCCTGAAGCCAACAGGGAGAGCGAGACAGAAAGAAAATCATGGTAGCCAACAAAACCGGTTTGTCATCTTTAAAGGTTGGTGCATATCTGCATAACCTTGCCAGTTTTGGAGGTTCAGCTGTACCTTGCAAAGCACTTGCCCTCGCGTTTTCAGTTGTATCGTTTACTTTTACAAGCACTGGGGAAAATCATCCCACAAAATTTTGCAAAACCTGTCAGACTGGAAACGCAATACCAAACAAAAGAACTCTCACAGAACGTCCCACCAGCACCACCAGCACATTTTTCTCCAACGCATTGCCCCCGGACTCACATAGTTTCTTGCACGCGGCCGATAATCGGCCGTGGAAGTGTATCCAAAAGCTACCCGGACGGTGAAGCTCTGTACAAGGTGCAGTGGTAGGTGTGGATTATTCATGTTCTATTTATAAATGTGGTTCGTCTGGATGTAGAGGTTGATGTCCCAATATGTCAGGATATTCTACAATTCTCAAATTATTAGCTAATCTGACTAATCTGCTGTCATGCAAGAACCCCAACAAACGCTCGAGGGCGAATGGATTGAGTTGCTTTACTTGTAGCCCGAGTCCAACCGACAAGGCCTTCACTGTGACTGAACCCTCTGCATCGAAGAACCCAGCAAAGTATGACCAGGTACATTTTAACTTCTTTACGATGTGATCCTTCTGCTTCAACTGGAATAGCTGCTCTCGAATTCTTTCTCGACGTGGGCCCTCAATGTTGCCACCTGCAGCTATTTTCAACTGCGCCTGCTTCATTGATGGAATCTGAGCAAGCAAAGCTGCGACATGTCGCATCTTCGACCCGCAAACCTGCCAGCTCAAGGTGGCCTTTTTTTTTCCAGTGCCGGCTCTGTGCTTGCAAATGCCACCACCCAACAGCTCCCGGTAGTGAAGAAGGACCTCTGCAGAATCTATGTTTTGGCTGATCTGCAAATCGATCTGTCCATTTCCACTTCTCATGCTCACACATCCATCTCCATCAAAAAAACCCACCAAATATTCAAGCTCCTCCTGTGTTGGATTCCGCTCAGGTGGACCCACAGCTTTTAGTGGAAGTGGTCACGCTTTCCACTGTAAAGGACTTTTGCTGTGGGAACTTGATTCTTTGCTGAAGTTTCGTCAAACGATCACAGCGTCTTTGCCACCTCTTCCATTCAGAAGCTGTGGCAAAACATCGTTGCCAGCTGAAGTAGCCAATAAAAACTATCGAGGCGATGAGATACAACTTTCGAAAGAACACCATGGTGGACCTGGTGAATATCTCCAGCTCTTACAGCTTGATTCAAAGATATGCAGAATCAAAAAGTGCGTGACCTTGCCATAAGAACTCTTTGCTTGATCCCTGCCACATTCTGGTCTCGTCTTGGATGCTTGGCGGCTGCATGATTCAGACCTGTTCAAGAGGGAAGAGGTGAGAGGAGGGTACTTGATAAATATTTCAGTGAGACTTCAACGAGTTTTACTTCGGACGGTTGCTGAACGGCTAGGTGCGACTCAGAGGCCACAAGCTTGTCCCAGCTGAAATCTAAAATAGCCTAACTGATAATTTGAAACGAAGCTCCCAATTTTCTCCATGACTTTGGTAAAAGCTCATGTCAGCTAGTGTTTTTGATAATTTTGCTGACCTCTGCTCGCTCCGCATATGCCGACGCACCTGGCATTGGATTGAGTGGATGCAAATCTCTTCCCTTTTCTTACGGATGGATGGACGTTAGGACTGCTAGGGTTCATATGCAAGGTTGGTGAGTGAGACTCGCTCCAACGCTGAAGAAGCGAGCCATTTTACCACTTGCATAACTGCATATCTTTGGCAGAGTGAGTTCGCCTTCGACTTGTTGCAGCCTGCAGATATCTCTAGATTGACCGACTCTCATTGAAGGATAAGGCCAAATCCGGCACCAGGAATTGGGTGGAGAGCCCAAAAGCCTTCATTCCAACGGTTGTTTGCCTCTCGTTCGCAAGAGGGCCACGGCCGCATTGCACATTGACTTGCAAAACTTGCCACCATTATGACCACGACTGGCTTGTCGTACGCCTCCAAGAGTCCTGCATAAATTTCAACGTACTCTTTTTCGCACCATGGCTTTCCTCTGTGCTGGACGAGTGCCTTGATTGTCTTGAATGTCTTGCGCTCAACTCGTTGTGATTGAGTTGGAGATCAGCCTCGTGACAAAGTTGAGCTTGGAAAGTACGCCAACCTCATTGGGCGATTGGAAGGCTATGAGCGACATTGCTAGAGGGGCTCTGTGCTCAGTAGAAGGATTGTGCCCAATCTTTCCGTTTCAACTGCTCGTAGATGGAGATGGGCTTAGATGCACTTGCTTCCTGCAACTGCATTGAAGGTAAAATCTGCGTGACAAGTCACTGGATATTCAGCCATAAGAATGAGGACCCAGTAGGCCGATGCTTATGGTTTACATGGATTCAACCGATGGTTCAGGGATGCCACTGACCCCTTCTGTCCTGGCCCTCCAGCATAGCATCACCATTCCGCTGCACACCATTCGACTCCTTTGGAGGAAGTGCTTCTACAGCAGCTTTTGGTGCCTGGCACATGACAGTAATGACTTGTCCCACATTGCAATGGTGGATGTGGGCATGTCGAGAATAGCTGGATCCATCAATAGTCAATCATCTTGTGGAGGTGTTTTACTATATTTCTATCACTCATTACGTGATGCAATCCCTACCCTCCTGGCCTGATGATAGCCATTCAACGCTACTTCTTGTGAATGATGTGCACCAACGCCATTCAGTCCGACCTGGCACGTACTCGAAACGTGCGGCCGATGATGAGAACATTAGTGCTGAGACATCTATCTTTCCAACGACAAGCTCGCCCTTCCTCCCCCCTTTTGCCTTAGCTTTCGGTGGTTGTCGAAAATGTTTCCGCCGTGGTGCTGCTGGCGGGGCCTGAGCAAGTCAGACTGCAATGGAACCCTTCATGAGACGTTCACCGACACCGAAAAGTATGGTGGTCCATGACGGACCTACCGACATCCCAGAAGTGGATGCTGACTGAAAGAAGTTGCATCACATGGGAAAAACATGGAGATGCATTGGCATCTGTGCGCACCTGTGGGGCCATTGTCCGCTGACCACACCCGCGATTGTCCAACACCTCCTGTGCGAAAGAAGTGGGAGTTAGGGATGGATGTTGTGTGGTCCCCCCGTTTGTGAAAGGTGAAGGTTGAGATGTTGGAATTTGAACCAATTCTAGGTCGCCCATCTATTTGATGTCTCCTGCGATGGCGAAGGCAAATCAGTAGGTTGCCGAGGAGGCATAGCTAGTGGGCTGTCGATGTCGCCAGAACAGTCCTGCGTGAAAGCATCACACAACTGATGAAAAAGAAAAACGCGAATGGCAATTTGTCAAAACAACAAATTATCCCTTCCGTGCTCTTAATGAGGTATCCTGAAAAGTTCAACTCTTCATTATGCCATTTCCTCTTCTGGTCCTCACAAACCTCCGTCACTTTTCGGATGTTGAAAGATGTTCGTAACGCCACAAATGGGAAAGTCTTCTGAAACTGACGCAGCGCACCTATGCCTTGTCTATGCAGCAAAATGCATCTTCACACCACTGGCACAAAAATATGGTATCAAAATGAGTCACTAACCAAAAAACTCACTTCCCTGTTTTCCAATATAATCACCTTCAACTCACGTATGCAGTCACTATGAAGCTTGCCATGTATCCATCCGTTTGAGGACCTCTGTTAGTTGATCCAAGGTGCAGGACAAGCATGGAGCCTCGCTGACATCCAAGCGCAAGGTGCCCTTCACATCACGACCCAGCTTCAAAAGATGTTCCTCAGTCGCGTCACCAAGGCAAACCCTGAAGTGACCCCCTGGGATTCGTCAATGTGAGGACTTCCAAGGAACAGCCACCCGTTAAGTTGTAGGAGAAAACATCTGAAAGATTTGTATCACCGGAACAATTTTCCAGACCTGAAACATCAGGAAGCATTGGAACATTGGACCCTTCAGCTGTAAAAATCAAAAGCAAACCACCCAACGCAGTTCACATATCAACACTTCAATCCGAACCTTCATGTCCCCACAGTTCCCTACCCACCTGCAGGGTTGCAACTCCTTCCTTCCTCCAACTGTCCCATCTTTGCAGCTGAAGCTTCGGCCGCTTTGTTCAAGACTTGAAACTCCGCATCGTTGGATCTGTTGTGTTTCACGAAACAAGCTACGAAACGGATGGGTTCCTCCATGGGCATTCCACTGGCCAAAACCTGTGGATTCGCTAAAGAGGTGCCATCTGATAAAGTCAATGACCAAGTACCTGGAGATGAACAAATGGGCTTGAGGGTTGAGGATGGATACGGGTTTCTTGTTTCACTCCCTTCCATTTGGTGTGGACACAAAGTGAGTGATCTACATACGTATTTCTGCGGATTCATCCAGAAATCCATGATTGTTACACCTGACAAGCCTTCTTGGAAACTCAGTGATAGGTGAACCCTGCATCCTTTGTCCTCAACGAGTTCTCAAGAACCTGCTGAAGTTAACATCTTAAGTCTTCAGCATCGGTACAGGTCGTCTTGTGCTTCATCGCGGCATCAGTGGGGTCTTGCTCATATGCCTCAGTGCCAGGTGGTCAGAGATGCTGTGAAGAGCTTAGCGTCTCTCTTGTCATCATCATCTTTCTTGTTGCTGTTGTTAGTCCTCCTTCTGCTTCTGATCTCTCTCCGCCTCATCATGCTCATTCATCCAAGCGGCTGTCTGAATGTTTCGCAACAACCACTCTTCACGCATACGACGGAGAGGCAAAAAAATGTCGGGATCATCTTCGATGATTCCAAACTTTCGCAACATCCTCAGCTCTTGACAAGTTTTGGTGTCGTTCAATCTGTCAGCTTCGCCAATCTCCGAAGGAAAGGAAGTTAATCATCGAGTGGAAACAGTGGCCAGAACAGCAGGTGCCTCCTATGTCCAAAATACATGTATATTCATATTCTTGATTCTAGACACGTCTGTTTGTCAGCTTTGTCGGTCATTCCTTCTCAGCCACCTCCGTCTCACCCAATTCCGAATCTTTGCCATGACACTCAGAGGTCATTCGACGACCGAGTTGGATGGTTTTGAACCCAGTCACCTTTGCTTGTCGCCCCGGCTGCGTCAACTAGTGACTAGTGGTTTCTGTAGCTAGCATTCCAACAAGCGGGCGATCATCCATCATGATAACAAAGTTTTCCCATTAAAAGCCGTAGCTTTGCGAACTGAGCACAGAATAGCACAAATAGCATCACCAGTTCCACAATCACATCAATCACAGAACAAAACACATCCCCTTGACACGAAGAGCAACACCAGCAATGAAGCCCACCAGCGCAAGCAAACTCCATTTTTATGTGTCAAGTTGCTCGTGCTTGGTAGGTATCTGCCTCAGCTGGGCTGCAGCCCAACGCTGGAACGTTGCACCAATCCTCCAAGAAAACCAAGAATTTGTCATAGGGCTCCCTTCGCGAGGCATCGGGATGGGAGTTGGGGAGAGGTGCTTTCCCGAAAAGGTCGCTGTGAGTTCGGTGGTTTGGGTTGCGGTTATATGACTTTCAGATCCAGTTTTTTTTTGTGACTTCTTTTGATAGAAGGATCAGTTGCCCTGCCTTCCAATGGCATCACATCGGTCGAAGAGAGCTGCAGGGACATGTTGTTGCCACCTCAGTTCGGACAAGCAAATCCCCTGAGCAACTTCGGACGGTTGAACCGCAACGCTTCCATGATGTCCAGAGTGCTGTGAGAAGGACAATGTGACAAATTGCCAATAGACAGTAGATATCTCAATCAATCCTCACCCTTTGCCGAGTGAAACCCCCTGCAACAAAGGCAGTCATGGTGCTCGCTGCACACAGCACCCGACAGCAGCACCCCACTGCCCGGTTCTTCTAAGAGCTCATCTCTACGTTGAACAGTCTCCTGAAAAAAGGTTGGCTCCAAACTCATCCGTTGCTGGGAGAAAACAACATCGTTGAAGGTGTGAGGAAACCTTCTGTATTGGTCCATCTGATCTCTCATTCATTTTCATAAAAGGCCAGTCATGTTGCGTGGTATATTCATATATCATATACCTGGAACGCTAAGAAGTGCTGATACTTGGGGACCAAGAAGGCTCCCAATCTTTGGAATCAAGCAATCCTATCAAAAAGTGAAGGGGTGCTTTCAAGAGAATTCTTTCCTTTAGGAGCTTGATTCATTTTCGACTTCCAAAAATTCAGCATCCTCATAGGACATAGGAAAAAACATCGGACATGCATCCCCCATTCCCATCCCCATTGCTTGCCTCGGCAATGAGCCGCGCCAAGCTGCTGGGCACCGGAAGGCCAAAGCGAACAAAGGCCCAAGCCACGTTGCACAAACCCGCCACCGAGAACTCCGGGACCAAACTTTCAGCCTGGAAAAAAACTGGTGCATGGGGGATGGGGATTGGGTAGGTTGGGATATGGATGAAGGATGGAAAAATACGTGTTGATGAGTTTGTGAGTGATGGATGACGGATGATGGATGATGGGTCCGCGATGATAACTAATGCTAACTTCTTGGATGGTGATTGTTACAGCTGCGGCTTCCCCAATTTCAGCGGCACCCTCTCCATCAGCATTTCATAGATCCGATCGTCCCGGTGAGATAAGGTGACCTTGGGCTGTTCTCTTCAAATCAAAAACGTTTTCCGTGCTCCTAAGCATTGCTCACCATCACTGTACGATTACTAGCTGCCATCTCAAATTCCAAGACTTGGGGGGAGGATGTTGGTCCAAGTCAAGCTGGAGTCGGTTCATTCTCCTACCATCGTTGATACCAAAGGGACCATGGCCCATGAGACGTTGGCCACATCCCTAGCGGCAAACACATGCATTTTGGCGCGTATGGCTTGTCGTAGCTTGCGCACGGCTTCCTGGATAACAGTTTGCCAGAGGACCGGCCATGCTTCATGGTAGGGTCATCCTGGAGTAGAAGAGGTGGCTTTCCCCAAAATCTTATATCCTGGGAGTAAGTGTAGTTGAATAGAAGTGCATGGAGTGTATGGTCTACCCGTCAATTCAAAAAAAAACAATTACTCTGATTCCTGTTGTCTGATGCCACCACCATCCCCACACATCCCATGACCTCGTGCATCCATGCGAGCACCGCAAAACTATATAGCAACCTGATGACCATGCGTCCCACAGTTTTGGTATGACAAAAGAACCCAAAATCAATCCACAAAACGTCTGAAAACCATAGCAATTTCTATGAAATCTTCAACCTCCGCATCCTTCCATTTGGACCGCCATGGAGCGTGGAAATGTCGGAAGGTGCGAGGTGCTCTGTTGGACGACGAATGACCTCCTCACTGATGCAGGTGAGAGCCTTCCTGGCCGGTCTGCGGTGGTACTTTATTCTCATCCATGATGTTGATGGTAGGTTTGTTTTACAAAATTGTCAACTATCATCTGTAGCATTTAAAGTTTCATGAGTGCTTGGTGGGTGCTTTGATTTCATTGCCAAGGCACATGTCGCGATACTCAATGGCAGAGAGGCCCCAAATCACATTTGCCAAACCTGGCTGAGTTGCGTCAGGACATCGGGCTCTCATAAGTGAAAGAAAAAGTTCACTTTCGCACGATTCATCGCAGCCTTTCAAGCAAACCGAGAAAAAAAACCTCCGGAAACAAATGTACGTCCAAACTATACCTGTATTTTAGCGAGTCAAAACGGAGATCGCAAATCGCAAACATCACCATTTGTCCCGGTTTCTGTTTCATATGAGGCACCTTGGGGCGAGAACCACTCAATCTGCCGAATGACTTCCAAACTGATAGCATGCATATGCTCGTTTCGCTTGTGGTTTAAAGTGCCATAAGCCCATATGGTGTTGGAGAGGTCCTGGTGGTGTTTTAGCATAGATGTGCTGAAACAACAGCTACAGGTACGGAAACAAGCTTCGCAGCGGTACAAGTCCTACCTTCCTTCATGGATGTTTGAGTAAGAACCCTGATGGAGCTTAGTTGATGGCAACTCCGCAACTCCTGTGGCACACATTCCCTGGAGCGTTTCATCATCTCAGAGCCACTGGCTTCCATCCAATCCTGCTGATGAGTAACGGGTGAAGTGGAATCTTGTTGGGTGCAATTTGGGCGCAATGAATGGACTAAAGTCCGGATGCAACTACAACATCTAAACTGTCTAAACTTAAACGTTTCACATGACAGGCCCGGTTTTCATACCCCCCAAAAAACAACTCATCGGTTTTCGCAGTTGTTTGTTTCCCAGCCGCACCTCACATAAAATGCCCAGGGTTGCAAGTCCCCAGGTGAAATTGGACAGCTCCTCTCACAGGGGCTCCCTCCATGGAGGACCCCAACAGAATTGGCAATGATCTGTAATCTTTAATGTGCTCCCCGTAACAAGTTAGAATGGGCCGATCCAACCAGTAGTCCATTGCAGGAAAAAAGTACATCAAGTCTAAGTTGATGAGGATCTCAGGTTTGGCCACTTCGATTCGATCTCCTGCGTTCCAAATTCCGCCACTCGTGAGGCTGCAGCAGTTGCAATGGTACGCATGGCGGCCTGTATGGCTCTGTACATCTCTGTAGAGGATCTGATTTCGTAACAACTGCCATAGTGCCATCCCAAAAAGGAAATCAAAAGAAGGACGGTTGGCACAAGCATAAACGCTTCCTGGGAAAGTTACGTAGTATCTACAGTATTTAGTTTGTTGGTCGGATGGGCTCTTATTTTTCACAAGTACATCGCAGAATCCTTGGTCAACAATGAGTGACAATCATCCACACGTCACTTGTTGGTATGTCAACGCAACACATCTTCACAGGTCTCATCAATACTGATGAATCCGTGATGCCTCATCCTTGTACATCACTGTGGCACAGGCCCAGACCAAGTTGGACATGTTCTGTGGCCTTGTGGCTGACATTTTCTCAAGGAAACTGGATCCCGCCATGTGTCAAAAAAGGAAAGATCAGACTTCTGGTTGTCCCTTCAGCAGTATGCCAAGCTCATATCCCGCTACCGTTGCACCAAGCTGTTTCGTTTCCAATGATGCTCAGCTACAGAAATCGCGGGAGTTGAACTAAGGACTCCTTGATGATGATTTGGAAGAGATGGTCACACGGCTGCTGCAAACGGGCAAAGGCCCAACACGTAATGGACAAGTCCTGAAGCGACATCCAGCTTGGCTGCTTGGATTCCATAGTCCTATAGCAATAAGCTGAACCAAATTACAACAAAAATCAACACCTGGAAGGGATGATGTCTTTATCTTACAAAGATTCATAAGACAACACAAGTCTCCACTTTCATATCCCCTATGAATATGTAAGGGAAGGAACTAAGGAACACATCTATCCCAGAATTTACCAACACGAATGGGCAATTCTTGGATAGTCCAACATGTTCCTATTTGCGTTGCACATCTCCTGCGGGGTGTAGTCTCGAATGTTTGCCTCAACATGCTTGGGCACCAGATCCAAAAACCTTGGTGTTGGTCAATGGCAAGCGTTGTGTCCGTATTCCTGGCTTGGATCTGCAAATTTCAAGTACTAGGAAAAAACTCTTGCTTCACTGAGCCTACTGGAATGGTTTCATGATTTTTCATCTTTCCAACATCTGCATCTAAAGGAATCTTCCAAACAAGCTATGCTAGTATCTAGCTTCGGTCCGTTCCCAGGTGAATTCACCTCTTCTCACTTTGAGTGCCAAGAGACTTGCTATCAATGAAACCTAATGTACCCAATGCCCAGAGGCTGTTGGACACATTCTGCGCGACGAATGTGCCAAGGCGTTCCACTGCGAACCTGCAAAAGAAATTTTCCCCAGGAGCTGTCAAATAATGATTCATGGTCAAATTCCCCCAGATCTTCCTGTCCCTTTTTGGAATTGGAAGCATCCCGTTCACCTGCAAAGCAAAGGCAAAATATCAGCGGGCCTTGTCCCAAGTGCTTGATTGGCAGTTGGCTTTCAGAAGTGTCAGTCTGTCGAATCTCTGTGCCAAAAAATAGTGCATGCCCCTTGTCAAATCCCAATCCGTTCACAGATTTCCATGTCTGAAAATGCAACTCCGCAGTTAAGTGGCTGAAACATCAAAACAGCGAAGCTCCAGAGCGCATTGGCGATTTGTTGTGGTCGACAACGAACAGCAAAGTGCTTTGTCAAATCCACCAGGGTCAGAAAACCTCCCAACGAAAATGCTTTTGGCATGGGGGTGGCTGCCGCCGTGTCATCAATTCAAATCCTACCATCTGCACCTGCATGTTGATGGATGACTTCTACTGGTGTTCGTCCATCCTCCTGGCCAACCGGGAACAATCAGAAATGCTTTTGTTCACTGTTTCCCTGTTTACTAATGATTCAATGATCCAAAGAGTCCCAAACCTCGCGATATAACTTGGCACAACGATGGAGTGAGGTCACAGCATTCAACTCGTCCATCACCTGGGTGCTTTGTGAAGTGATAAGGAAGAAAAACATCGGGGAGACGTGGAAATGTCATTGAAACACAAGTCTTCGAATGGGGGGTTCAAAATGAAACTCACAAAGTGATCGCTATTCAAAGGAAGAAACTACTTGTATCTCAAGATTGCATTCTGGCCAAAACTCTCGTGATCTCTACTATGAACAATATCAAATAGTGTTGTGACACAAATCACATATACTATACCAATATCTACTATGTACGACCTGTCATACTCACATGGAGTTTTCAGCCAGCATGCTGACCAACACTCCGTCTCCCACGATTTTTTCCGCTAGATTTTGCAGTCGGCCTCGCCCCGCTCCAAGGCATGCTGCAAGATCTGTCGCCAAGTGTTCAAGCGCATGATCTCCTGCAAGTTTCAACAGGTTTGATGCAAGCAATGCGAATCGACCCCTCCCCTGAAACATAGCAAAGATGATGGAATCTGATGGAATTTTTGGAAAAAGCAGGCTTTGTGTTGAGAGTTCTTGGGATAGATGATGCCATGACTTCATCGGGCAAAGAATCCGTTTACTTAAATCCAAGAAAGGTGCTACGAAAAAAATCCCCAAGGGCGGAAGGTGTAGGGTCATGCCACTTTCTGTTTGAGTGCTTCGCTTACCCATTCAGAAAAACAGGCTCCCATGTCTCCTCGTTCACGGAGACAGTAAAAACCCCCATGATGAAATTGTGCTCTTGCGGCACCCACGCGTGTCACAAGCAATCGGCAATAGCAAAAGTTAGAAAAAACCAACTTTTCCAAAAAGCAAACAAGAAACCTGAGAGATTCTCCGCCCTACTTGTCCGACTCTTGTAAATGAACAGGTTCCTCATCATGTCCTACAGGATGCTTCTTCATGAAATCATGGGAGTCGTGAGTTATGGGCATTTGCCCCCTGTCAAGCACTGCGATTTCAATCTTTGTATGGCTGGGCGCATCTCACAACTTGAGCCACAAAGCTTCAACCATTCATCAAATGTCTTCCTGAAACGAAAGTAGCATCAACATGTCAATGTGACAAATTGTGTCGGGCTTTCCATCTCAACCGTTTTTCTTACAGGGGCTACACGCTACACTAGCTTTCGGGATTTCAACTTTGCATGAAGATCATCGATTGAAATTCAGGTTCTTGACCAAAACAGCCCGTGGACTTGTCTCAAGCACCTTGGAATTGCGCCTTTGACAGGCCTCATTGTAGCAGAAAATGGAGGGGAATGTGCAATCTCTTCAGCCGTCATCATCTTCAACTTCCAAGTCATCTTTCCCAAAACTTTAGTGAAGCCAGGACGTGATACTGTTTCTTAGGTAACATTATCTCACGACCCACTCCAACTCAGGTCTCCAACTGCACTGCCAGGCCGGCTTGACAGTGTCGGCTAACATAAGACTCAAAGCTGCCAAAACCGAAGTTCGGAGTCTGTTCAGCTCCCATCTTCACATTGCTTGCCCCCTACCTCGGGGACCGGCTGGTTGGCTATTGGAACGTTGCATGAGTGGAAGTGTTGCACTGCATGTCTTCATTTCAAGACTTTCAGGTACCAAGCTCTTGAATGCGCACTGAATTTTGGGGGACCAAACTAGGATCAATACTTGGATAAGAAGATCTGCCTATGAGTCAAAATGCCCCCTGTTCTGATTCAAGAACCTGTCCAGCACCGGCCCCTGAAGCCAACAGCAAGACACAAAGAAAATCACGGTAGCCAACAAAACCGGCTTATCATTTTAAAGCATGGCTGCATAATTTGCCAGTTTTGGAAGTCTGGTAGATTCAGCTGTACCTTGCAAAGCACTTGCCCTCGAGTTTTCAGTTGTATCGTTTACTTTTACAAACACTGGGGAAAACCATCCCACAAAATTTTGCAAAACCTGTCAGACTGGAAACGCAATACCAAACAAAAGAACTCTCACCGGAACGTTCCACCAGCACCACAGCACCAGCACATTTTTCTCCAACGTATTGCCCCGGGACTCACATAGTTTCTTGCACGCGGCCGGTAATCGGCCGTGGAAGTGTATCCAAAAGCTACCCGGACGGTGAAGCTCTGTACAAGGTGCAGTGGTAGGTGTGGATTATTCATGTTCTATTTATAAATGTGGTTCGTCTGGATGTGGAGGTTGATGTCCCAATATGTCAGGATATTCTACTATTTTAAATCACTTTGATGCTAATTTCCAAATATATAGCATCAAATTGGTGATCATACCTTCCAGAGACATCTGAACCTGGACTCATCACCATCCATCTATTGAATTGGAATTTGGCGGTTGACCAACATGAGAACTCTCTGCACGATTGCCTCACCGTTAGCTCCCCAACACAAGGGCACTGAGGACTTGCGGTCGCATCGTACAGGTGAGGACGAAGAGACTCGTGCAGTCCGCCTTCTACAGAAGTGGAATTTCATGAGAGAAACGGTGCTCTACCGTCTCTACCCCTTTTCTGGATGTGTCAAAACTGTGGCTTTCTCTTGGAAAAACGCTTGTTGATTTTGTTAATCTTTTTTCTTTGTTTTCACCCATTTGACTTTTCTACATGCCACAGGGGCTTGGACATTTGGCTTCATGACGCATGGAAAACATATGAAAGCACAAACGTAAAGAACACCTTGGCTCCACTGCCATCACCTGCCATTCTCATATCTCAGTATGCACAACTTCGGTGCTCATCTTACGAATCGGAGTCAGCTGAGTCCCTCAAGCGAGGGTTTCCCGTGGCAAAGGCCTTACATCTTGTTGTCCGGTGACAAAAACCACTTTTCTGTGAAGATTCTGGATATTGGAGATGGAGTTTTGCGGCTGGGAATTTGTGCATGAAGTGCTGTGAACATCTTGTTCTGGGACATCATGACTTTGTGAAAACATCAAAGGCAGTTCCTTTAGAAGTGCTAGATCTTCTCTAAGTCTTGAAGCTTCATCCCCTTGAAAAAAGGCCCTGTTGCCATCCAAAGTGCTGGTGACTGACACTGACTCCATTTGTGACTTTTCGTACCTGGCCAACTGGCACACCCCTCAGGTTCATCACAACGTTCGACTTGAAATCAACGATCTCATGGTCATTGCATGGAACAAAAGCAAAAGAAAACATGCTCAAGTTAAGCTCTGACATGTTGTGACTAGTTCAACCTTATCTGTAGATTGAAAAGGCTGACTCATACCATATCAAGAAAAATTGCTGATACCAATGATATTCTGGTCATGAGTCCTTGGGTGCCGTTGGACGTTCCCCACAGATCTTTTAAATCATAGGGTCACTGGGTTCAAATCTCAAAAGCTTGAAAAAACCAGGATTCCCCGAAACTATGACACCAAGCAAAACAAAGTGAAGAAAACATGTCAGTGGGCCGAAACATGCCAATAGTCTCCAGTAGATTTTTTTTTCTCAACCTTCCTTCAATGTCAATTCTGTTCTCGCAACTGACCCTTTGAAACTTGTGAGGGCTGCTGCCGGTTTGACCAGTGCTAACTGTGGTCATAGCATTGCAGGCTCGTCCCTGAACGTACCCAGACGGGTCCATCCCCAACCTTGGTTACTGAGATCGGCCCACACCATGCCGTTGAACCTGATGATAGGGCAAATACGGATGGCATTGGATACTCATCACATTCTGACATTTCTGATGCCTAGCGGCTACCCATCTTGCTCCACGAAGCTTAGATCCTCTTCACGCTGTGAGCCTTTCTCTACGTACAATCTTGGTTCGGACAAACCCGACATTTGACGCCAGCAGGAAAAATTGCGAAGGGCTTCACGCCAGTTGGGCAAGATATCCTTCAACCCGCTGTGACCAAACACTCCGTATGACATGCATTGTATCCTTACACACAACTCTAACAGCCAACGACCATAACACACCATCATTCAATAATGATACCCTCAAAACAATTGGTAAACGCCTGATCATTTTCAGTAAGGTTTCCCAATTCTTGCATCAACTGTCATTACCTTGGGACATCCATTCTGCGATGGACTGCTCTGTGCCAGGGGAGGTCTCTGCTCGTGACGAGGCTAAGTTATGATTCACGAGAATGAATCCATTTACAGTAGTCTGATGTCTATGGATATCATGATGTCGACGATCTATCCATCATGCTTCAAACTGATGCTGAGTCTGCAAATCTCCTCTCAGAAAGTGTATAATTCTCTTTGGAACCGCAAGAACAATGAGTCACAGTAGGTGCTCAGGCATTGCCCAACGCCTTGAAATCACAAAACTCATTGCATAGCCAACATGGGCGCCCATGCATCTCTACCAACTCGCCGGGACCCCTCTGCAGGCGGTTGAGAAACATTTCTTACCAACCCCCTTCAGCAGTTGCAATCAACCAAACAACCTGAAACGATGTAATATCAACCCTCCATGAGTACTCGGAGAAAATAAGATCTTTGCCCATTGCATAGTTGTTGCATGACAGAATTGACATCCTCATCACCATCAATCAAAACTCCTCTGACTCAGTACGGGTAGGCAGCTGCAGAAAAGGGGTAGCAAATAGGTTTATATGGAGCTTTCATAAAAAAACAATCATCCCAAATACTCCCAAATGGTAAAATCTTGCAGTACTTAACTGTTGACAAATTCTTACCATTCCGTTAAAATTTCTTGAAACACCATCGGTTACTTTATTGATGTCGTTCAGGTATGGCTTCCCAGTTAGGTGATTGGATCTTCAAGTGATCCGCCGTACAGGTTTCCCTTTTGAGTGGTCTGCCGTGATCTGGCTCCGCACCGCAGCGTGATGAGGTGATCCCGTTGAACAAAATTCAAATTCGTTTTTTTCGAGAGAAAATTGGTGATTTCAGGTTAAAGAAATGGGGTTTCCGTTTCTCGAAGGTTCCCTATTCTTTTAAGCAGAGTTTCCTTTTTGTCCTTCCTGATAAGCAACTACTTTCTTCACGAACTTGACTGATCCTTGGATTTCATTTGGGATTTTGCCATCACGCCACGGTCACTGCACATGCGAAGTGTCTTTGTACATCCGAAAGTACCTCAATTCCATGTCCCGGACGTTGCCGATGTCTCCAATCTGCGCCTGAGTTTTGGGGCATTGCAAGGTCGACAAAAAATTCATCGCATTTTTATTTGGGAAATTCCATTCATGACGAAGAACTTGAGTGCAAGGGTGTGAACGAAAGCTGCGAAAAGTAGAAACTGGATGGCTTCAGGCAGGAACAGCTTCAAATCAACATGTGTTTCCTCTTCAGGGCGTCATCGCTCACACCAACCCCCACCCGAACAGGAACAAAATCTGGCAAGAGAGTTCCAAAGGGCGTCAGAGAATCAGCAACAGCATTGCTTGCTTAAAAGAACAACACATGACAAAAAAGGGAGAACTTCGGAGCAGCTTCAACCACAGCCCCAACCGGAACGGTAAGGAGGCCTTGCAGAAGCGCCTACAATCATCATCATCATCATCATCATCATCATCATCATCATCATCATCATCATCATCATCATCATCATCATCATCATCATCATCATCATCATCATCATCATCATCATCATCATCATCATCATCATCATCATCATCATCATCATCATCATCATCATCATCATCATCATCATCATCATCATCATCATCATCATCATCAATCATCATCTATCATCAGAATTATGAACATTATCAGCTTCATCATGAGCAACACGAAGGAGAACAACACAGTCATCCCTCCATCCTCAAACCTGGAAGGATGAGGATGCAGCCAAAATGAGGTTACAGCCTTCCCAGCCCTAGGAATCGACACCCTCAATGCCCCAAACCACTACCTATCGGACTTATCGGACTTATCTGCTAAGCAAAGGGAAATTCCAAATCCAAGATTCCAGCTTTCCTGATGTAAATTTCAATTTTTCACTGATTGCTATGGCTCAGACCATCGCCTAAACCACCAAGGTGAAAACGCATGCCGCCAGACCTTGCGGTGCAAGGGCAATCAAACCTTGATAAACTTGATAAACACACACGAAACATCACGAATTGAAGGTTCTCAAGTGGACAAATGTAAAGGATATAAGATGTATATATGTGATATTGAACATACTTTAATTGTAGTGAAGGCTCGAAGCAAGAGATAATTTGACATGGTTGACGGGACAGAGATGCGCTCAGATCTCTGAAGTGATTGTCAACAATCCTAGCTTTAAGACAAAGAGTCTTTGAAAGCAAATGCTCGAATGAATGAAGATATAGCACCTTCTCCTTAGTGAAACACATTACTAATTATCATTACAATTCTTTCAAACAGCGCCTTTTGTACTACTCTAAAGACTAATATCATCACTCGTATCTGTGTGAAAAACAAGTCTCCTTACAAGCGTCTCACCGTCACGGGACCAAACCCCTCAGATTCCCCACAGCCAATCTTCCAAGTCGAATGATTTTCAAGCCGCGTCACTGCAATACCTAAGGTTTGGAACACAACGAAATGTTGCAGTTCAAAAATCAATTTGTATGCTACTTCTTGAGAACCAAGGTGGATCTTTGAGAAGCAAAAAGGCAAATTTGCCAAATTCAGGGAAAACCACAATGCTTGGAGTAATCTAATTGGCTTTGCACCAACTTCCAAGTTCGCTCTGATTCTCGACTGGGTCTCCATGCTACCCAACCAGGCAGCTGCAATGCAAGCGATGAGCCAATGCACCGGGGCACCTAGGACCTGGCGATGTACAACGTGTGGCATGAGCAAGTGATTGCCAAGGAAGAACTTGCTTTCATGATCCAAATTACCTTTATACTTCTACGAGTACCTTTCTGAATGTCTACACCTGTCTATACTTCAATATCTTTGTGCAAACTGTTTCGCACTGTGACAGATGTTTAAGCAGCAACACTTGTAACACCTGTCGCGGGCCAAGATCAGCTGCGAAGTGC
Source organism: Breviolum minutum Mf 1.05b.01 (assembly GCA_000507305.1). NCBI lineage: Eukaryota > Dinophyceae > Suessiales > Symbiodiniaceae > Breviolum > Breviolum minutum. The sequence goes on along the minus strand of DF239177.1, from coordinate 252,898 downwards.
TGCATTTTGCATGGGTCGCTGCGTTGTCTGAGCAATGAACTGTACAACTTGACCCTCTGGGTTCGCTGCATGGCTTAAAATCAACGGAAAACCATGGGCAAAGAGATATGACTCCTATGGTATGGTGCTATGGCGTGCAATCACCATAAACCACAAGAGCATGGCATTTTCCATCATACAATATCTTTTATCTGAAAACCCATCAGCGATGTGTTGAAGGGATAAGATTCCCAAAAGACATTTCACATAACATTCCGTCCACACTCTTGAAAGACTTGTCCGTTATCACGGAAAACACCGAGAATTGCTGACCTTGTAACGTTTCCATTGTGGCTTAGCAATGGATCTGTGCGTCAATGCAAATGTCTTTTGCAAGCATTGAGCTGACAGCGAAAGGCAGCACGTGGTTTCATGAGATTCTGATTGTAATTCTTTAAATTGGCAGCTTGTACATGAAGAAACCACGTGGCACTGCACTACACCATCTCTGGTCGCATACGCGCGTCCAGCAAAAGTTGCCATCCGCTGGCTGAAATGGCACCTTCCATCGAGCTCTGAAATGGTATCGACCATCAGCATGGCGGTTTCCAAAATCTCCTCTCATGCCAATCTGAACGACCAAATTGCACGGGTTGTTGTTCTATGCAACGCATAGATCCCCAAGTTGAATGACTTTCAAATTCAAACGTGCTCTGATTCTTGGTAAAATGGGTGCGAACATCATGGAACCCCTTTACTAAAACTATCTCCAACGAGCTGCCACCACCCTCATTCTCGGTCCTCAGGAACCTCCCTGTTTCGCCGCAGTGCACGGCTCTACACTGCACGAAGCGGCGCCGTAAACAGGGGTCGGGTGACCCAAGAAGCGCGCCTCACCGGTGGGTTCGGGGAAGTTGGGGATGGACCTCTACCTGAAGAATGGCACTGAAGATGCATTATATATTGTGAATCTTTAGATTCGAAATGGACATTCAAACGTGAAACGTATTTTTTGTGTGACTTCTTTTGTGGATGGCATTCATTCCAGACTAGCACTGAGGATTTCCAGCAGTTCTGTTCACCTTTTGTAAGATAAAAGCGGCCAAGGACAGAATGAATAGATTGCAGTCAAACTTTGCTGGGCTTTGTTAGGCAAGTTGTGAAAGAAACCTATGCAATTTTCGTTTTTCCTGTCAATATTCGTCCGAACAAAATCAAGAACTTGGCATTTCCAGCCTGCAACTGCAAGGCCAAATATTTCGAATAGTTGCCTTGGGTCAATTGCATGCTCGATCATGACATGTCCGTGCATGCGAATCAAACCTTGTTCGGCAAAATGCAAGACTGTAGAGAGTGCCCTTTGTAAATGTGTGCTGTAAATACTTTAGACAGATGCATAACAAATACATATGACTCATATGACATTATATGACAAATGCACAGCTACCACTTCATCTTTCAAGTGTATCCGTTTTTGTGCGCGTCCACCAAAGATGCGCTTGAACCATCCCTATGTCGTGTGAATGGCGGTAATGCGGCCGGGTGACGGGAGAGTCCTAAATTGCCACCTTGCACCTCAGCTTCAACGAAGCGACGCCCGAGTCCAGTCATGTCTTGGACCCTCCCGCATAAATTGGATTTTCCAAGTTTTCATGCTTCAAATACTTGGAACCTTTGGTGTTCCAAGTGTCAAGTCTTCCCAAGGCTCCCCAAAAAGTGTTTCAAAAGCGTGGTCACCAATCACACTCACAATATCTCACAATCAATCCAATCCACAATCCACAGAAAAATAACATCTTCTCCAAACCTTACTCAAGTTGCCAAGGCACCCAAAGGCCTTCTTGTCCTGTGGGTTTCCACATGTTGCGCAGCTCACCCTCCCATGGGCCTGGATCATCGGGCCCGATATCGGAGCCCAAACCCCACACGCGACCCAGCTTCTCCGTGATTTCCTTGCCCAAGAACCTCAAGGCGACGGAGGACTCCAAGAAATCCGGTGGATAAATCTGAGGAAATTTGAAGACCCAACCTGCTTCACTTAACTTCAAGGTCCTTCCTTTTGGAAAAGCAAGCAAAAAGCGTTGAGATTTGTGTAGCCAGCTCCTGTTCCAACTCCAAAAAAACGAGTCATCAAATCTGGTGTTTTTTTTTGGGGGGATCTTTGCTTCGCAAAGCGACTTCTGCACCGCCTCATTCAATGGGCGATAGCCAGTGGCCAAGACCACCACATCAGCCTCCACTTGAGTGCCATCGGCCAAGATGGCACCATTGGGACAAAGGCCTTGGAGTGTGGCTGAAGGAAGGACTGTTACCAATGTTTGTCAAATTCAGTAATGTTCAAAACCCTGATAGGTTGATGGCTACACAGAGATTTTGCTACATGATTAAACTTTGAAATAGAATGTTGCAGCCCGGAAAATTCGCTTAGAACTTTAAAAAGTTAGGTTTGATATGTAAATGACTTTCCTTTTCCAAGGTGTGATTTTCAGGTTCCCATGTTGGTTTCTCAGGGGGGTTCATTGGGGTAATCCGGCTGGAAACTCCACGAAATAAGTAGATGTGTTTTCTGTTAAAAGAAAGGTGCTCGTCCATTTGTATCTCATTTTCCGGGTGGGTAATGTAAATCTCGAGGCATTTCTGGTGTGTATTGCAAGAATTTACCTGAATTCAAATTTGGAAGGGCAGTAAACAAATGTATTGGCAGGGTGAGGTCAGTATACTCTGCCTAAATATTTGAATTTGCATGCCTTTAAATGAAGGTACATGCAGGGAATTTCATGATGCGCCCCAGTCATATTATCAAAATTGTCTGCCTGCTTGTGTGAGACGCTCATTTAAAAACCCCCCAGCAAAACAAGCCGCCTCAAATGGTCCATTGTTTGACTTCCCTACAACAAGGTCCAAGACACCTGCAACTGAGCCATGCTTCAGTTGCACTTCCTTCTTGATGATCAAATCTGATGCGCCAGTATCAAAATAATACCTTAGACAAATGAGGTACAACAAAAACGTTTCCCTGATGGATGGTGTTGTTGGTTGATGCCAGATAGGCTTGGCCGAACCATCATGCGCCCCAGCCTCTCATTGTTCTCACCAAGATGCCCGCAACCACGGCGCAGGAACATCATGATGTTGGCGCTGTCGTCGTCACCTCAAGGCAAGTTATCTCAATAATGGATCAATCAAGACGCTGCTTCCCGAATAAGGATGAGTTTTGATGAAATGTTGGGATCAGGCATGATAAGATCGAAGACTTCTACCGCTATGGTTGACAAAACTTTTAATCAGGTTTCGAGATAGCAATGGGTGTTTCATGTTCTTGGAACTTGCTGATGTAGGATGACCCTCTGTTGTTGCAACGTTCAACACTTGAAGACTGGACCAGCAGCCTGCCCACAAAGATTTTCAGTGGCAAGCGGCCAAAATCCAAGCGAAATCCAGCATCTTCCAGGTTTTTGTAGTATTCTGCATCCCTCCTCAGTACGAGAGGCAGTGTAATTTGAGAAGCGGTTCCTACACTTCTCTATCTAAAGATGAGTCCTCAAGATAAATCCACCGCAGCAAAAAAACACATCTTCTGGGTCACTTCACCCAGCCGAGCAGTTCCAAGTATCTCTTTGATGAGTTTGCAACGCTCCTTTTGGAGTTCGGTGACCACTTTGTAAGGCATCCTAAGATGAAACGTCGAAACGCTAGTCAGCAGCGATCTCCAAGAATGATGTAAGATTTCTCAAGAGATTTCTACCTGGTGGCATATTCCATCATATGCCAACATTCATGCACCGCCCTAGGTTCAACCCTGCCAGCTCAGGATTACCACCATCAACATAGTGAACATCATCACATCAATCTGACGATTCTTGATTCAGAGTTTGCTGATTTGGCATCTTTCGAATTACTAAGTTGTTGATTTCCTATAAGGCGAACCTAGCAGGACCGACCCCAGTGGCCCCAGTCCCTCTACCAACAGCGACTTCCTTCGCTTGGTCCCAGCTGCGTGGTACTTCTGAGATCTGCCTCTTCGGTGGTGATGCCCTCAGCCTTGGCCTTGTCGTCGTAAAGGCCAAAGACCGTGTCCAGCTGCGTGTCAATGTGGATCACCATGGTAGGGCTACCTGGAAAGAAACCACGTTTTCAACAAACAAATGCTCAAATGCTACACTCCTGTGTTCAGCCAGCATGTCAAATTAAATGCGAAAATGAGAATCTGAACACTGGAAGTGTTCGGTGCTCACAGCGGTGACAGCTATGGTATGGTTAAGCATTGGGACTCATGAGTTCAAGTCAGGCTGCGTTGGATCATGGTCACTTGGGCACCACATTCCCAAAGGTCTTCCGCAATGTCCTTAGTTGAAGTTCTCTTCTACCAACCCAGTTTACATCACAACACTCAACATTCAGCATTGCCTGGCCTCACTGCCTCACCGGGCCTCACCGATTTCAATCGGATATGCTGCTTTCTTTAGCTTCACCGGAAGATGCCAATCATATCTCATGCTGAAATCTCAACGCTGAGACAAGTTTCATGCGCCGAGGTGTTGGAGCCAACAACCACGGCCTTTTTGCCTCGTGTGGTGGAAAGCAAACAGGTTTTGCATGACGTTTTTTTTTCAAAACATTTTCTCTGGAAAACCACTTTGTCGCAATGGAAACCATCACAAGAAATGAGAATTTTTTGGTGATGATTTTCAAATTTTGGCAGAAATCAGTGTATGAAAAAAGGAGGCCATCTTCAACCTGAGTATTTTTATTTTGAATTCCTCCAACCGGAGATCCTTCGCCCCTGACCTTCGTACTGCTTCCCATTCTTGTAGAGGGAGGAATGGAACACCTCACCTTTGAAAGCAGAGGCATCTTCCAACTCAGGGATTGAAGGATTGCCATACCTCGGGCCGTGACCAAAATGATGAAGATTCTCGTGCAATAAGAGAGTAGAGATCAAAGAATGATGAACCCAGTGGTGAATGAAGATGATAACGATGGGACCCTTCATTCCATAAACAAGGTCTTTTGAGAAAATCACTTTTAAGATGCAACGAAAACTAAAACCTAAGAAACATAGTTTTGGACCTTGGTGACCTCAATCTTTCAAAACTTCAAGTGCCGAAGCCTTTCCAAACCCAAGTGGCAAACCGGTGGCTAACACCAGGTGCTTTGGTCGCAAAGTTACCTCCTTCCCATCGCGATCGATTTTCACCTTGGGACGGGTCAGGGGCACATCGGGCTTGGCAATGTATCGTATGTGTGGCATGAAGATACGTCCCAAGAAACATATTCCTGCACACCCACGAAAACAAACACATAGATCCCACAAATTGAAGCGTTGGAAGAGATGTTTTAGAAGCTTGAGATTCTTGCCCGAGTCACTTGCCATTCCTTCCTTGTCAAATCCCAGGTGGAGGATAAGCAACTGGAATTACCCCAGAAATTCACCTCCATCGCCGTGGCATAGACATCCTAAGGTTGGTGCGGAAACTGTTCTCTTGGACGCGGAAATTCAGGGATGGAATCAAAAATGATTCCGCCGGCAATCTAAAAGAGCAATGGAAATTCTTCATTTGTAGATGTATTTCCTGTTGGCAAAGGAGATGTATATTTCTATCCTTCTGTACATTAGGGTCATCATGATTGTTGGGTGATGATTAAGAATGGTTGGGAATTCTGAATCCAAAAAATGGATTTGCATTAAACAAATCTAATCTATTGTCAACTACCTCTTTGGGGTGACAGGATGGAGGTTTGTGGTCAGGCTGCAACTTCACCAATCAGACAGGAAAACCAAACAATAATTGCTGAATGTATGCTGAGACGGTGGAGAAGAACATTCCTCTTGACTTTATTTTTGGTGTTTCAATTTTGAGCTTTACTATTTCCTCGGGTGGATGCGAGATGATGCGAGCCAAGCGTCTAAATAATCTGCCATCTGATCTTTGTGCAGCCACAAGGGCCAGTGGTCCGGGATGGGAAAATGCGGTAAATGATTGGCAAAAACAGGGTCGTGCAAGTGGAGGCAGTCATAGCCTTGGAATCCAACCCATCACTCGGTATTCAGCGCACATCATGCGAAAAATTTTGTGAACAACACTGGAATCTGTAGACAAGGCAGCTCCTGTACCATGTAACCTGCCAAGTATGGAGCTGCAAAAAACACAACTTCAAGCACGCACATCTCTTTGATACACCTTTGACATAATTTCACCCAAATCCACCACCCTTCTCTACCCCCGTGTATCACGCCATGTGACGCTTGCGCCAGCTGTCGCCTGGACGTTGGTTCTGATCCACCACGATGTAGCTCACACCGAGACGTTGCAGTCGTGCCGCGAGGGCCAGGCCACATTGGCCGCCTCCAACAATGACCGCCTCGGTGCCGTGTCAATGTGAGGTAACACAAAATCTACGGAACAAACATTTTCGAATAAAGACTAGAAAGGATAGATGGTAAAGCCCGGGTAAGGCAGTAAAGCATACTTTCTTTTGGGAGCTGCACCATTTTCGAATTTGGATGAGTCCAAGGCACAAAAGGCTGTTCGCTAACTCCCACGGCAGCTCTCTTTTCTTCGGCTTGCCTCAGATTTGGAAGGCTTCAATTTTGGGCAAACAATTCTCGCAGGCATGCTTCAAAGTGCATGGAATGCCGGCCTCTATGAGTTTGTCCGAATCAAAACGGCAGATCTACAGGTAAATACAATCAATGCATGCAATATGCGTACATGTATTCTATATAGTCTCAACATGCATACCGCAAGTGAATCTACCTGGAACGGCCTTTTTACAATATCACGAGCTCGTTAGAAATCACCTGTTGTGTGACAATTGTTCTTTGTGCTCAGGATCATGGCCAGGAAAACTCCGGACCATCTGATTTCTCCCACTGTGTTGAAGCCGAGATGCGTGGTAATGGGCACCCGTCCGCGCAAAGAACCTTGGAAGATGTCACTTAAACTTCGAAACCATGGGAAGCATGGGTAGAAACATGGCTTCCCACTGAAACACGTGAAACACCTGACGAACCGCAAGGAAAAATATGGTCAAACAAGTGGACCTGGTTGAAGGATGCAAAAAACAACCGATTCCATCATGTCGTTTTATCAAAACTTGAAATCGAAACATGAGCTCGCTTCGCAATGACGGTTGCAAATATTTCAAATATATTTCTTGTGAACTCTGAACTCAATGCAAGCCCAACATCAGTTTCAACAAACATCTGGTTGCACTTAAAAATGACCCTGGACTTGTCTGTAAGTGTTCAAAACTGCTCCACCGCACCTGGATTTTCAACCCGTTTCGCACCGCCACGACACCGTATGGTCGTCCCTCAGAGCGTCTGGGCCCCGAAGGATCGGGTGAAGTCTTCCTTGTCAGTCATCATGTGGAGATGGGATGTTTCCACAATTTCGCCATCCACAAAACAATGATTGAAATTGGGCTAAACAACTGAGATGCATCAATTATCAAAGCCTGTTCATGGGCGCACATTCGCTGAAATATCCGAAACATGTTTTTGGTTCCCTCTCTGGTAATTGGTACCTGCTGGTCCTGTCAAACCTTTTTTCCCTCTCCAATCTCTATGTATATTATGTTTTTTAGACTAACCATTGGCCTCAACAAACATGTCTGCTTCTCCCCTATTTCCTTCACTGGAAACACGTCTACTTTGTCTCCAGTTTCAAAACCGTCCGAGGTGCAACTCATCGGCAGCTGTCATCAGGGTCCAGCACGTACCGTCTGCATTCAAGCGCACGTGGCCCACACAGTTGAGAAGCTCCGTTTCCTGGTTGCTGCGCTCTTGGTTCGAACTCGCAACTATGGCACAAGCTAAATGAGAGAACATCGAACTTCTGAAATGCTTGGTGGATTCCTCTGTAAGCTTCCATTTTGAGCAAGGGCGTTTGAAGTTGCTATGATTTGACCTGTAGTGTTGGTGCATGTTCCAAAGACTTTCAAACTCCTTCTCCCACTCTTGTCATACTTTAGGAGCTGGCATCTGTTAGCCTGAAAACAACAATCTAACTCTCAATTACCTATTATTACTTTTTGTTTGTTGATATACTAACAGGCGGCACATACAGCCAGCCGGCACGGATCCTTTTCGTTCATTTATCATGGGCGGGAAGCTTCGCTATTCACGACCTTGCCCTGGATTTTGAACAGTTGCGCTTTTCCGCTTGAGAAAGTTGGGCGTATGGGTCGCAAGGGAACAACCCTTTGACCGCCATGAAATGAAATGAAATATCAGTATACACATATCTATCTTCCAATTATCACCAACAACTCTTGCACTGCGTCTCCCAGTTGCCACCGCCAAGTGTCGAAGAAGAACCAAGCTTCAACACGTCCATCTTGGCCATCCTGAGGATCACCTGCGGCTCACAGAAGTGGCTTGTGTGCATGCTGCAAACCTCACAACAAGTACACATACTAACTTGATATCATCAATATGCAAATGTCATCAACTGTCAAATTGTCAACCCACAAATTTTGGATTTCAACATGAATTCCCGACACAGCACATGACCTCTAGCAACAACCATTTCAATTTCAATGACGTTGTTTCATTCAGGAGCCGCCTTTCAACTTCCAATTCGCAACTCTCGGTTTCACCGATTTGACCATGTCGCCGATAGCCGTTTGGCCCTCCATGGTTTTGATGTTCCTCAGTGTCGACGGTGCAAATCTCCCTCCAAGACTCATCAATTGATAGGCCAAAATCATATTGAGGTTCATATGCCAGTTCCAGGATGATAAATGATTTGTAGGGTTCTAGACTCTAAAATCAGGCACTCATGCATTTTCAAAAAGGTGTGAGGTACTCGTCCCACCCAACCTAGTGACCTAGTGGCCAACCACTAAAAACAAAAAACATGTGTTTTTCAAACACCAAAAACAAGAAGAAAACACCAAAGGCTCCATGTGAAGGCCACGAGGTCTCGCCAATAACATTCCTCTGCGAAGATGGATCCCAGGTCGTTGCCCGTCTCCAAGGCATCCACGAAACGACCCAGCCACTTCAGTACCACTCCGTCACACGCCATCCCGAAAAAAATCGCGTTGGGGGGATACAACCGGAGAAGCTGAAAGCAGCTGCAGAAATCAAGGACAACCAGAAATCCAGAAAAAAACGAGAAATCACATTTGATATTCATAATAATCATTCGAGAAGATATATAATATAGTTCGATCTTTAAAATTTTCAAAAGGGGTTTGCAACATCGTTGTCCCAGAAGCTATAGGTTACCAGCAATCTCAGTATCAGACTTGACAAAAAATGAAAACATCTGGATCTGCATTAGGTCAACGTGGTCAAGTGATTCCGCTCGATGGGATCTGATGCATCTGACGTAAAACCAAAGATTGCAGTTCCGGTGGAATTTACCAAATTTTTTGAAAAGGCTAAGCCTTTTTCATCCTTTTTAAAAAACCACCTTCCAACCTCAAACCATCCATCTTCCAACTTCAACTTCGAGTCATCCCAGTCATCCCGGTCTTATATGGAAGGTGCCACTCCCAAACAAACAGCGAAAAAACCGTTGTCCCCGACCTTCATCATTTCCGAGTCACCAGGAATAGGTGTCCCCAACCTCGATTCTCGATTTTGGATTTTGCCTTGTCCTCTTTTTTTCGTCATCATCTTTTGATAGTGAGAAATACTAGCAAATAGGAATGAAAAGTTGATCAAACAATCTATTTTGTGTGTATTTTTGCTGGTTGCAAGCGCTGCGTTGTCACGAAGAGTTTTCTAAGGGCTCGGGCTTCGCAAAAATGAAGCCAGCGAGGAAGGCCGCAACGCGACCCGCCAGCCATCCCAACAAAAGGCCAAGCTTGCCTTGGTGGCTTCGATTATGGTTCGATTTTGGGGAAAGCTGTGGGAAATTTCTTCTATGCTCAATGTGATGGTGTGGGGTGATGATGGAGATTAATAATGTTGATGGGTGATTTTTTGATAAACATGTTGTTGTTGATGATGGCTGGGACGGCAGTTCTGCCCTCAAATTGCAAAGGCTTCGCCGCAAAGCTGCCGATGTTTCCCTTTTTTCGTTCGACGTCAGCTCGCAGCTGTCGGGCTCCATAGCAAGACGTTGGTTTCTTCGCGTGACTGGATGCCATGGCAATTGCCACAGTGCGTCTCGACTAAACAGTTGTGACAAGATAAGCTGGTGCCGCTCACCGCGGCTAAACTTTTCATGAAAATGTCCTCAGTGGCAGTTAAAATGCGAACCTACTATTAAGCTCAACTCCAAATTACTGCTATGACCTTTCATAACAGTAAACATGATAAGGCCAAACACATTTTCCATTTTCCACTCGCATTGCCTTTCTGATTTTTATTTTTCCACCAAACTGATCAGTCCCTCGCATGTTTAGATAGGTGTCGTTGGAAGGTCTTAAGGCAGCACCATAGATGAAGGTCCAGGCATGGTCGACGACTGCAGGTAGCACGGCATCAAGCAACGCCTCGGAGTGGACTGAAAGTTGAAAGCACGGCATGCTTGATGTACTGTTCATAGCAGGAAGGAGGGGAAAGGAAAGAATGCATCTAGAGTAAATGTATCTACTTAAATATAAACATATATGTGTATATAAATATATATACACACCCCTGCCATGTAAAATTGCCTCAATTAACCGTGATAAGTAGGTTCTTGACCTTCAATCTACTCTGAAACAATCAAACATCACCCCCCAAAAACAAACTTCAACTCCTAAAATAATCCGTCTGTGTTTTTGATTCCAAGACAATCCACCCATCAGCTCAAGCTGCCTCGACGGCATCATCGGCCCATAGCAACTCGGCACCCAATAGCAGACCCTTTGGACCCAAACGGTGCATCGCCTCCAAGGGATTGCCAGGAGCCATTCACATGAACATCATCCAATATGAATCTCTGATGAAAGGATGAGGGTTCCAGAAATCTCCATTTGCTGAAATTATAGATTTGATTCAGTGTTGTGTTTCCCAAGCAACAAGTGATACTTTTGCAAAAAAAGGCAGAGGTCAGGATATCCTCTCGCAGGCGATGAAGTGAATTTAATAACTTGGACATTCTGAGTTTGAGCATCTTATCATGCGCAGTTTTGATAACTTTCTGTCTTCCATGTGAGTCCATGAATGTACTACTGCAATCACTTGTGAAAACCATGCCATGTCCGACCCATGTCTCACATCTCCACTGGCCTCATCAAGACCATCATCCCAATCCAGGCATCGCACATTGAGGTCCAGTGTGGTGCCACGATCCCTGTGGCAAGTCTCTCGAGCATTTGTTGGTTGGAAACATGATGAAATAACGAACGACAGAGCAACCTAGAAGTAGTCCAATCCAGGGTTGATACAAACAACTGAGCAGGTATCTTCTCAACTTCAGGAGTCATATGACACTTTCATTCTTAGCTCAGGCAATAGCAAATCTTCTGCCACCGATCACACGTGAAATTTTCAACTTGACCCAACTTGGGGATGACTTGGTGGGCGAATACACACATGTAGCACTGCAGCACCCTTTTCTTTGGCTTCACACGCCAGCGTCGGAGTTTATGCGCAGCCATAGGCGTCCGGCCCTTCACCGGTGTAATGCTCACTGTTGCAAAGGATGTCGGGCGCGAAGTTTTTACTGCCACCCATGAAGTGGACAATCAACAAACCTCAACAAAAGCAGTTACAGTTACGCCAGGGTGCGGTGTAGATGCCTGAAAGTGGCTATGGTCATAGTGGACTGCTACATGGAGTTCTGCTACAGTATGTGCTTTGATTCCAGGGTAAATCCAAACTTGGGGATATTGTTGGCATTATTTATGGAAAACATGTTGTAGAAGTTTTGCCTCTGCACTGCAGTTGAGGCATTTATCTTTCTTAAACAGGACCTTCAATTTTTTGACTCAAGCCTTTTTGAATGATCAAATCATTTGTCACAAAGTGTCAACAAATCCCAAGAATATCCCCCGCATGGGATGATGCACACTTTTACTCTCACTGATGGTTCAATAAGCCTAATTTCATTGTTGGCGGACAAAAATCCACAAAAAACCCAAACAGAAACCAAGCTTCGCTCATCATCCATGCGCAAACGTTCCATGGAAGGATCAGAGATCTTCTCCCAGCAATGCTTCAGGGTGCAACCGCCACGATTGTAAACCTCAACTCAACGTGGACGGGAAAACAGACTTGTACCACTTGTGTTCTCCGAAAAACTGTTTAAAAAACTGTTGGATTCAAACGACCTATCTCACCCCCCCATCCTGGTGGCCAGGAACAATCACCATCAATCCATCTTCATCTTAGAAACATCTTTACATGGTATCATCACAGCACACAATCCAAAAGTTTCAACCCCTGGAAGCACATCGGTTTGCTGTTTGCAATTCCGAGAGACGATGCCACTCTCAAAAGCCATATGGCCTTGCATAAGTTTTCGACCATGGCCATAGAAGAGATCATTCAAACAAATCCTCATTGGTTGCGCAATTCAATGCTGTGAAGCGGAAAGGTCCTTTTTTGGTATGGACTTGAGTGAGATCTGGTAGGAAATGAGTGGCAATTGAAAAAATGTCAAAGTGCCAAAGTGTTCTAAGATCAAAAAAATGATTTAGGCTGGAGTTTCTGGAAAGAATGTAGTTATATTGAGGCTATCCACCAAAGCACTGGTTCCTTGCTGTTAAATGGCAATCCTGTGACCCCCATGCTTAAGGTAGTTATGGGCCTCACTTGAACCATACCCTGGAATTTTTCTACTGAAATCTCTTGACAGTTCAAACATTCATTGCTGTGACCTGCCAACCTTCGCTGCCACTCCAAGACCCTGGCTCCGAAATTCGAATGGATCAGAACTGAGATCCAGCTGTGCTAAGAAATACGAGAAAAGGATGGCATACCCGGGTAGGAGCAAAATAATACCAACGCAAACCAAGTCTCTGCTCGTTGCTCGTGCACATGACGCCTGTCTCACCAATGCGCCATTTCTTGTGCATCTTGGGGCCCAACTTGTGTGCATCAAATGCATCCTGAAACCTTGCAGAACAAAAGGCACATGAAATGTCAACCTTTCATCACTTGAGTGACCTTGAAGTTACCGGTAGCTATTAAAACTCTTAAGCATCTCCAGAATCACAAACCTAAGTGTTCTTACATTTCATCTATCAATCCTTTTTTCTTGGAACAGGAATGTTCTCCCAGAACTTCCAACGCTGATTCTTGGTGAGTGATATCTGCTTTTGATCTTAGAAACATATCCTCCGACCATTTGGAGTTTCGGGCCATGATCACTCCGCCGTTGATGCGGTTCTGGCCGTTCTTCAACCAATCCTCGTCGGTCAGGAAGACGTCAATGTTTTGATCTTGCCTCGAAACAGATGGAAAAAGACGTGCTGTGGCTGTCGCTCACCATTTTTTGTTGTTGAAGAATATGGGTGATATATGCATGATTCAAAGGATCAAGTTAAAAAGGAATATCTTTTGGAAAGTCAACCATCAATTCATCGATCAACAAACATGTTGAGGTAGGCCCCATACAAACATCCGGCAGCTCGCTGCATTACTCAAACAAAGCTCGAATAAACATGGTTACACAAAGCATTCTAAAGCATGAAGCGAACTGTTGAATAAATCGTCCATTTTCTGAAATCCGCAGTTAAAGCTTTAAGTTTTGTCGGCTCCAAGTTGCATTTGTTGGGCGATGCCTCCGAGGATATCTACGTGATGTCGGACTAAGGCAGCATCTGCATCTAACCTGGTTGATATCGTTGACAGCAGCTTGAAACACATAGATTGCGCAAAAAATAATGTGATGAATGCCAAAAAAATACAGATGTCTCAATGAATGCCAACCACCAAGCAACATGATCATGTGAGTAAACTCTTGGGAGTTCAGCAAGTAATCCTTGGAAAGCTGGACGTGCGGGAATGTCTGCCTTTGGAGGGTGGATGTGGTAAGCAAACCTGCCACAAACCAAACGTACAATAGCTCTTCAAAGCTTTCAAGCATGACACATGTTGGTCTTTCCGTGACAAAACAACGAATCACACAGAAGTGTTACAAGGAAAGGCTCCACCATGAAGGGAAACTTCTCCCAACAAAAGTTCTCTCGCTCCCATTTCTTGATGCATTCCTCCCGTTTTGTACCCTTGCGATGGCACTGCTCATGTTGCCAGTCCGTCAAGGGCAATGTTCGTTTCCATCTCAGCACCATGGCATGGCCATGCGTCCTGTCATGGTCACGGGTGGCCAAAGCCATTTCTTGGGAGCGACTAGTGGACCATTGTCCTTTTGAAGTGAGCTCTCAAAACGAGGAACAGAATTTGCACCGAATAAAAATATCTTCCAGATCCAAAACAACGAAAAACAACGAGAAACATCCAGGAATGGTCCCTGTTTGGTGGATGTTGCTATGTTTTATTGCTGTTTGAAATTTCATCCGCAATGATGTATTGAGTCCTGGCATGATGTCGATTGGTTGCCAGTATGGATCGCAACCATCGAGGGCGTTGCCTGCTGCCCATCTTGCCCCAATAGCCACCAGCATCCATCAACACCAGCTGCATGATGAGCATGCCACCACGTTGCTGAGGCCGAGCATCGACTACCAACTCATCTCTCCTGTTGAGTCGGATTTTCCGTTTAAGATAAACGTGGAAACGCATTGATTCAGAATCTAAACTTTAGTACCAAGTTTTAAGACAATGGGAGACACTGTTATTGTCATTTCACTTTCATTCATGGCCGTCCAAACTGAACACTCCAGAAAAAATCTTGCAAGGTCTCATTCTTGTCAGAAACTTCCTATGCATCAATCCAATATCCAAACCAAACAACGCTTCTCCCACTCCTGGCCAACCATCCTGGTCGATGTCCACTGGCCACTGGCAATCCATCTGATCCTTCAGGCAAGCTACCAACAACGATGGCAGCAGCCAACTGTGGAACCAGGGCCAGCAACAACTTCATTGGGCCGACACGCCGAAGTGCCCGGCTTGAGTGAGAAATGGCCCGGCAACAAAAAACTGAGGATGGAGAGAATCAGTGTTATGAAAGGTTTTTGAAGATGGATTCTCATGGTTAATGGCAGTGGGACAAGAGAATGGCGAGGTCTTGCTTCTTGTTAGCATCTGGAGCATTTGGAAGAAACATGTAGAAAGTATACAAAATGATAATACTAAAAACAGTACACACCTGGAACCCCTTTGCCATCCGTTTTGGGGCTCGAACCCTGCAAAACATAATCTTTTCCAATCAAAACAAGACATCACTTGGATTTCAGGCCCCCCCTCCTTTTTTTTGGTTTAGGCTAAATGCAACAAGCTGAGTTGGGGCGACATTGGAAATTGATTCAGGTCATATTTTGGTTCCCATGAGAGCACCTCGTTTCTTGTAGACTTTCTCGCAGGGCGTCACAAATTTCGGGTTCCAAGTCGGTCACCTGCAAACAGCTGAAATCTAAATTTAGGGTTTTGGATCCAATTCCACCTCAATAACGTAAAAAAAGCCACAGTGTTCAAAAGTATTGTCACATTCATGCATAATCCCAACGTTTCCATATTCCTTCATACCTCAACCTTAAGGATGAAACATCATTTCCTCAAAAGAAGGATCTTGGTTTCACATTTTCCCTTCTTGTCCCAAATCCCACATCTTTGACAAGTCACCTCTCCGGAGTATCCTAAGAGCGCAGCACCCAGGCCCAGCAACCCACGTCCAGCACCCAGCTCCAACACGTGCTGCGCATCGGTGCCATGGCCGTGAGCTAAAAAGGCCAAGGCGGCGAGGCAGCTGCCAGAGACCTCAAGGTGAACATGAACAAGTTCAATGAGTTTCTTTTCGTTTTTTTTTCCGTTTTAAAACACAAAAACAAATCAACATCCTTTTTTCAGGGACTTTTCTATGTTTTTCTACCGGATGACTTTCAAATGAAAGTTGTTTTGTGTTGATGTTTTTCTGCAGGTACCAGCAACTCAATCTTAAAAAATAGTTTGCCTTGTATTTATTGTATGTGAAACCCAACAGGTTGGTGATCTCCACTTTTAGGCTTTTAGGTTGAATCTTAGTAGATTTTGAAACCACAAGTGGCGTTGAGCCACCCATTTTTTCGATTTTGTCATGATAAACGCCAAGAAGATAGGATGATCGACATCAGTCATTGGGCATCATAAGTGGTTCGAAAGATTATGCCACATCATCTGTGGTTGATTATAATTTGTCACGACCTGTTACAAATTGAATCCATCTTTTTGTGCACACCATTGGTAACTCGTCTGACTTACCATGCCTCGCCACCCCGCACTGGCATCGGCCGCACAGGAGCTTTTAAACCTGAATGAATTTGGTCAAAGTGATCCAGTGACCCGCATCTGTTGCTGCTTCATTAGAGGTTCAAATGAATACAGCGTAGTGAAAGTAGATGGCGAAACCCCCTAAAGGTGGTTTAGTAAGGGGCCTGATAAACCAATACATGGGGGTTGCGCCATCTACTTTCCAGGTGGTGTACAGTAGTTTTCAAGTTGACGACTTGGATGGAGGTGTTTTGATTCGTTCTGCTGAGGTTGCCAAGTGAAGGACATTAACAAATGTACGCAGATGAAGAGTCTAGCTTCCGTTCTCGGCCCTGCGGATCTCCCAGCTTTCCCATAGGCGAGAAACAAATCGGAATAGTGCTGCCCTCCAGCAGCACAAATAAGCCGCCCTCCTGCCAAAGAAATGAATCTAGAGGAACATCCAAATGGGGGATTCAATGTGAGGCAATCTCTTAGAACCCTAAGCATCTGCACATCAGTAAGTCAAGAGGATGCAATTTTAAGGAATCAAATTTCAGGATCATAAACAACCCATAAATCACATACAATACAAACACGATCACATTTGGCGAGTCTTAAGACATCTTCAAATGTCACTGTTCTCAAAGATTCTTTGCCAGGACTTAGTTGAAAGCTCCTCCTGTTGCAGTTGGAAGGTCATGGTATCATCCTTCATGGAGACCTCATGTTTCGGGTTAGTCACCGCACTGGCTGCAAGTTAGACACTTCACAAGTGCAACGTAAAATAGTCAATCCCGATTTGTGGTATAATGCAATGAGACTCAGATATACTTGACATATTATGCCCACAACTGATGTAGCTCCATCTCTTGGTAAGTTTCCTTGTCTAGCCAATCCAGCAACTATGAGATAGCATTCGGCCTTGTTGGGACAAGGTCTATTCAGCACCTTCGTGCCATGTACAAAGCACCAACTGACTAAAGCTTAAAAAAGAGGAAAAAACTATGCTTCACAGAAAGTCTGAATGCATACCTGCGTAATGCAGTGTTCTACTAAATCATCTCGGCAGTACTGAGAACTGAAATTGAACATAGACACAGTACCCCAAAAGTTGCCATGGGAAACATCTTTTCCAAAAAAGATAGTTTTCAGGATGTCAAATCCATACCTCCCTGTTGGCAGTAGAATCCCAGTGAATCCCATCTTCTGCTCAGCGTCTGTCACATTGCGATGAAGACGTTCATGACATCCACAAATTGCATCAGCAGTCGCCATTGCGCAGGAAACTTTCACATTGGTAGTGATACTTCGCCAGCATGAAGGCCGATTCTGAGGATTCCCGTATTGAACCAATATTTGGGGTGGAGATTTTCTGGGTTCGTTGGAAATTGCCATGGCCACTATGTGTTGAATCATGGGCTTTCTCATCTTTTAAGTTATAACTAGCATCCCAAATACCTAGCAAAGAAGCCGTGCTCAGGATCAACGTTACAGGAATCATATCCAATTTCCCACGGCACACCTCCGTCATCCTCTCCACTTAGGAGCATTCAGAATACGACACAAAATATACGATCAGATCCTGTCCGAAAACAATCCATGCACCATCACCAGAATGGCTCTGGGTTGGCTTGGCCCAAGACTTTGCAAAAGCTGAGCGACCAAAAACAACTTCACAAAACAGAAACTTTGGATCAAAACCATCGGATCTCAGAGACATCTAAAGGTGGGGACCAACCAATCTCATAAGTGAACCGGGTGATATGGGAAGTATATGCGGGTTCCAGCCCCCTCCCTGACAAGTCTTATCATATTTGGTCGCACCTATGTATCACATGCAGTTGATGACTCTTACCAGCCCTTCTCTTGCTCAAGGGGATATCAATCTGTAAACCTTTTTGAACAATTCTATGGTACAATTATGCAACTGTGATGTCTTTCCACCTTTCTCGAATCTCCAACTTCAACGACACCTTTACACCCGAAAGCTGCCATTTCTTGACGCGAATCCCATGTCCCTCATCGGAGTCGGCCATAAATCGATGGACATCAGAGTCGTGAAAATTTCGAAATGCACAGTTTGGTGAAGCACAGTGGATGGAACTGCTTCTTACGCAGTTCATATAGTTGAAGATCCAGATGCTTCATCTGAATGAGTGGTACCACAGGTTCTTTGGTACTTCTCTGTTTGTTGCTCAGGCATGTGACCACGGAATCATTCAACTCCAACTTAAAAATGTGCCGCGAATATATGCTTTGGACTACAAACCTGTTGGTCAGTAGGATTTTCAACAGATAGGCCCGAATCTGAGAGTCATAGAATTCAGCATGTCTGTTCTATCTGCTTTCTGGAGTTCTTTTTTTTGAAAAAGTCACCTTCAGGCCTTTCAGGCAGTTGTTTTGAAGGAATTGGCTGGGCAAGCGGTGTCAATGTTCTCCCACCAAGGGCCTCGAGGGTCGTTTTACAGGAATGTCATCTGATTTGGATGATGGGAACAGGGATAGTTCTATGGTGATGTGAGGTGTGACATGGATTATGCCATGCTGATTTTTCTTGTTTCGGACCCATTCATGTCCACGTTGACTCCTCGGGACGAGTTTGGACGCATGATGAAGCGAGGTGGCAAAGAAACGAACACCAATTGCAAACAATTTCAGATTTCAGTCAAAGAGTGCGCACACGCCCTGTCCCTCCTGTACCCAATCATTTGCCACAACTTGAATCTTCTTGAAATGAGACATCAATCGTGGCAAATTTCAAGTGTCCTTTATTCCAAGTGGCTGTCTGTGGTAATGCCAGAGCAGCTGGAGCCAGAATTTCCTTATCTTTGCAGAAAGGAGGAAAGGTGATATCCGTTGCCAAGCAAAATTCACCACACATGAAAGGACTCGTCACCAAGGTTCCATAGGCACCTGTATACTGGCATGGCACTACTGCCAACTCCGGGAAGACCTCTGCAATTTTCCTTGGTTTCGGAGAAAAACGGCAAAATCCCCTTGCACTGTTTGTCATTCTAAAAAAGGAAATTGTATATTGAAAACCTGGACTTTTGATTGTTTTTTACATCAAATTACTGGCACGTCTTCCCTGTGGACTGGAGGTACCGCCATACTATGCTCTGCTGCTACATGAAGACCTTGTATCTGAAAACACTGCTGCAACCTGATCATCTTTGAACCAAAGCTGCTCCAAAACTTTCTCTCCAACGAAGGCATTGCCTAACCGTGTGGAAGGCGGTCCATCCATCATCTCTCGCCGTGATTTTTGTTTCAAGCCACAATTTGTGCTCAATACACTTTCTGTCGTCAAAATGACCGCTAAATCCCGAGCCCTGCAAGAACTTTTCACATTAAACAACACATGGATACACATTAGGTTCATATAGGATTCAGATCCTACAACATTACTGATCAAATCCTTTCTTTTTCTGCAGCCCTTTGCCACAATCCGCGAGAAATCTCACCAAGTTGGCACCTTTTGGGGAAAAGTGCAATCCATCGGACAGGAATTCCGGCCAGGTGCTGACGTCCTGAGGCGACTGTGGCTGCTTGCGATGGATTTGTTGTTTGGAACCCGTAGTGATTCCACGTATATACTAATGAAATGGAAGGTGATGACATGATACATTATACATTCATATCATCATGAAACGAAGTCCTTAAAGACTTGTTCTTCAATTAAATCAAGCACCATTTGGAGCCAAGCTTCTATCCAACAGTTTAGGAAGGTATCTTAGAAATGCCGCGAACAATGTCCTGAACCAGTCCTTCTTTCACTCAAACCCACCAGGCCTGCATGACCTTCCAAAGGTTCAAGGACGGCAAAGACATTTCTGCAGCAAGAGCTTCCGCTGCTGCAGCATAAAGGCCGGTGTTTTCCTAGTCTTGGCCGATGATCAACGCAACGGTGACTTCAAATGTAATTTGAAGGTTGAAGCTTCTTGATGTTAATTTTTTTCATTCAAAATCATAATTTCAAGCACAAAAACTGGAGGGTTCTCCCGGTGCTCATGAACAAGAATGCCAGGAACCATGATCAAGCAACATCGGAGAACTTCCTGATTTCCGACATTTTTGCCAACTCCTGCTTCCAATTTCACCAGGCCACATTCGTTCGTTCCAGTCTTCCACTGGCTTTGTCCTTGAAGCGCTCCTCTCAACAAAGATATTCAAAGCTGGGGAATTCTTATTCCAACCTGAATCGTAAGACACCAACTAAACTTTAAGACCAAACCAATTTTTCAAAACCTCATTTGGTGCTTCATGTGAAATTTCCACTGGGAAATCGTCCACCCCCAAAACCTCAGCTGCATCTGCTAAAACTCCTTCTGGAACTCTAAACGTTGAGCATGGCAAACCGGTGGCGGACAAATCATCAAGATCTTGGCGGATGGAGCTCGTTCACCTTTGACCATTCTCGACCACTTCCAGGTGTCCAAGTGACATATCCAAGTGGAGACTTTTTAATTTTGGTGAACTTAGTCTTTCACACAAATAGCTTAGTCACCAGAAGTGTCCTTTGAAACACATGTACTTTTGGATAATATTGTTTCTCAGTTGTCTAAACTTGTTTTAAGGATGGGGGTTCCAACTTGATCCATTCCAACTCTACATTGCTCTGCCACGGCACGTGCGATGACAACGATCTCCCTGAGGTTGGACTTGTACTCTTCAAGAGGGACCTAAGAAAAGTGGTCTTATTTTCAGGGATGTACAAAAATACCTGCAAACTTATACATGAAAATCATGAAATTCGTTTTCGTTCCTCTAAATTGCATGATTCAATTCGTTGCGATAAAGTTAAGATGGCAAAGATCTACAACATCAGCTTCCGAGAAACATGTTGTGCCGGATTCTCCTCCTCCAATGACGCGTCGTTGGCTCCCAGGAAAATCGTCACCAGTCGAGTGGTGTCGTCGGGACCAGCGTCGGCCATGATGCCTGCAGCCAGCGATGTGGTTGGACTAAGTATCAGATTCTTGTTCCAAGTGATGATCTTAAGGTTGTTTTCAGCTGATGTTGGAAACAGCTTTCAAATATACTGTGAATCATTCTTGGACACCTTTGTTTTTTTTCCCTCTTGGCTCTCGTACCTCTACAATTCATCCCGTTGTGAAACTCCCCACCTCCATGATGTCGCAACATCTCCAAACACCAGCGAGTGTTGTAACCTTCAGCCGCACACCGGTGGATTGAATTCAAAGGTTCTTTTCGTCGTCTGTCGTTACTCACATTGCTCAGCATCACAAGCATACATCCGTCATCCTTCATGCGGGTTAAGTGGCCACTGTATCCACGGTTCAGTACATCTGCACGTCGTTGATATGCATCTGCCAACGCGGCTCCCCAACCCTGTGCAGAGAAGGACCTGGTCTTTCCAAAGCACAGCGACCGTGGACAGTGCTGGCTTGTATTGACCCGTGATGAGAAAAGGACAGCTATGACATGATTTCACATGGTTTTTGGTGGGTTCTTTACTGTAGCCCTGAAAGTGTAGAGAGAAATGACGTCAGTTGAGTCACCTCAAATTCCGTAATTTCAACTGAAACACATCTCACTCTTGCTTCTGTTTGAGGGCTAATTTGGCAAAAGTTGTCCTGGAATATAACACCTCCCAGGTATACTACATCTTGGCTACATCAGGTCTCTTTGAACTTTGGGTCTCCCTAACAACTAAGGAATCTGAGGGACTGCTGAGTGATGGAGTCGCCAAACAGAACGATGCGATCGCGGTGAGCAGAGCCCGTTTTGATCTTGGAGGTGCTACCACCCATTGCCGCCTGAAGATTACACGCGTCAGGTCATGAGGGTTTGAAAAAAACATCCTAACAAATGGGATATTGTTTGTACAGTGACATGAGGATTGATATTGTGTGTGACGAAACCATCAAATGCTGGTGGCCACCTGTTCCGGCCACCCTAACCAGTTATCACCTGAAAACTGCACTATTTTTCACCATTTTCATCCCAAAGCCGACTTGAATCTAGCAAAACAAGACATCAGGTGAGGGAGTTTGAAGCCTATCTAATCTATGAAGTGGAAAACGGTGAAAAAATGCAGAACAGCAATCATCCAAATTCAGCTTCTGTCTTTGAAGGAAAATGTAGAAATAAAAAAATATATAAGATGATCTGAATCTGTAACTCAAGCTGGTAAGTTAGCCAACTGGAAGTTTGAAATTCCCGGTGTTTCCACTCAAGCTTTCAAGCTCTTACAAGCCACACCTGTCGCTGTGGCCGCACCGGGCGGGCGACACGCGGCGCGGCCAGGATTGGGCCAACAAAGCTGCGGGGAGGTGGGCTTCGCTGGTTCTCAAGGAGACGACAAGCCAAGGAAAGTCAACTTTTTACGAAATCAACAAACATCAACGAGATGCTTATTTAGCCTTCTCCAGCTACGTGATGGGAATGACATTACCTGTGAGAATTGGTTGTAGTGGTCTACTTCATCACGACTTCAGCTGCACCTAACAGCCTTGAAGCTGGCAAGTCCAGAGTGAATCCAACCGGAAACAGCGGAAATAGATGAGAAATCCATCGTACCGTAACCTGCTTTTAAGAAGGGCGAAGGGTAGTCTCCCCGGGTTACAACAGCCATGTCCCCAGAGTGTTTGTTTTCCTTCTCTCCAGAACTTGGGCATCTTTTGTCTCCAAGTCCAGGATTGGAGTCACACTGCCATAGTGGAACCCTCCTTGTGGTGTATGATGGTGTGAGGTGCTACCTTGGATTGTTGAAAATGGCAAAGGTGGCACGTCAATATGAAATCGGTTGAGCACTTGGAAGTTTTCTTTGAAGAGTTGAGGTGTGCCAACGTGTTCATCATGCCCCACCCTACAGTTGGGAATTGCGGCCTGGAAATTTGGGGTCGCAGAATAGCACAGCTAGAACTACTCCACACACCAATCATAAAATAGAAAGTGGACTAAGAAACCAGGGAAAGAGTCGTGCTAAGAATAGCAAAAGCATATGCGGCTTATGATTACTTCAACAAAATCGATACCTCTTCACTATCAGCGCCAAGTGTCGTGTGCTTCGGCCGCCGCGTGATGCGCCGTCTTATGATGTCGCACATGGCTTTTGGGCGACGCTTGTAGCGCACGAAGCTTCGGTGAAGCTGGACTTTTGGATGGCAACGGTTTGGTCGCCGCTTTCCTGGGATGAACGGCCGAACGGACATCGACGATGCTTGAATCAAACATCCGCCCTCAGAGCCATGGCTTATGGCCTACTTTGAAACCAAGTGGCTTGACGTAGCCATGCTGCTTCAAGAAGTCCAACATGGGTACGAGGCCACCTTTGGTCCGTACGCAAAGCTGTCCTGAGGACGATAATTCCTCAGTATACAGCTTGTGTTGGGAGAGGTCACCCCCGAAAAAATCTTATGCATCCAGCTTTTGCCGTTCCTCTCCTCCAAACAATTTTGAAAAAACGCAGCTCAGATTCGCAGAAAATTGTGAGATGATTCGCCACCAAATGGCTGGTATTGCTCAAGCGAGTGATGGGTGGAATCAGTTCCTAAGTCATCAAGGTGGACTTGCGCATGCAACGTTAAGGCCAAACAAACACCACACGAAAAACACGATGTTTGCAAAAACGCAACGTTTATAGAAATCAAGAAATCAAACAAAAAACATGACGTCATCTTTTCATAGTTGCAAGGGCTCCACTAAATGCAATCAATTGCCAAAACTCTCAAACACCAACAAATGCCTGCATCTGAGGGAGTCAGTGACGGTCACCTACCGAACCATCATTTTGTAGCTTCATGTTAACGTCTATAGCAGGTGATGTTTATATTTGCTGCCTATAGATGTGTCAAATGACTCAAACGACCGTGGCTCAAAATCATTCACCCCTCCCTTTGGTACCCTAGTTTTGAACCATAACCATATTTCCCTCAAGCAAAACACCTTCAACAACGACCACCCTGACCTTTTCGTTCCTCCTTCAACCTGCCAAGGGGCTCCATGTTGTCGCATCTCTGCGGTAAATTTGCTAATGGCATGATCCAGATCACCCAGGTGGATGGGACCATGATCTCGCATCACCTGGACGGTGATGAATCAGAATGGTGCAATGCGATATACAGATGCGGAGTAACTTATGAGATGGGGATGATGGGGCTGCTATGCACTGTATCCAATGTGCACCAGAATCATCCGCAGTTGGTTTGCAAGTTCAGGCTGGTTCCAAGGGAAAATGGGATGTCCGCATACCTGGAGACCGCCAAGCTTTTTGACATTCGCACGTTCAAATTTCGCTGCGGCTTGTCCTCGGACTTTCATTGCAAACTGACTCCGGATTCATTGCCATCCCTGAGGTTTTAGTTCCATAGATAGGAAGCAGCTCCCTGCGAATATCTGCAAGTGACGTGGAGCTTTTCCGAGCAATCTACCAGCATCCGTTGCGAGCCGTGAAACCAGCTGGAAACTTGAGCACAGGTGCACAGCGCATGCTGATGTGAATGCTGATTCTGAAGAACTTCTCGAATGCTTATTCTGAAAATCCTCGATCTCAGGGCGCAGTCACTTCTACTCCGATTCGATTGCAGCGGACTTGTTCTCCATCAATGCGATCGACGCAAGACCCTACCAATGCAACACGCATGGAGGGAGCTACCTTCAGGCTATGTAGGCAGTATAAGAGCACCCTCACTCAGTGACTCTCGGATGTGCGTGCGCAAATAACGGCACCGAGACACCAACTTGTGGAACGCAAGCTCTTCTTTAAGATCTTGAATCTGATTCCCTACCTGCTCCTTTGCTTTCTCGCACGAAATTCTGTACGACTTTGCTTGAAGTGCTTTTATCCTCTTTGCAAGAAGTGAGCCCTCTTCGTCCAAGCGAATGTATCGGCCCTGCCACCCGTTCAGATTCATAATATCTTCCCGCACCTGTTGGTGGTTGAAGCGATTTAGAGATAGTGCGAGTTGGGCCTGCATCTTTTTTACCAGTAAGCCGTTGCTTAGCAAGAGCTCTAGAGTTCGTTTGGCAGTTGGAAGGTCAGTGCAGGAAAGTTGTGAGGAATTTCTGTGTTTGTACAAGGCCCACTTCCGCAGTCCCTGATTTTGCAAGAATGCAAGAAGATGCTCTAAAATGAAGGGATTAGCTTGGGTGATCGCAAGCTGAAGCATGACACCGCCAGCACGGACGCCCACCGAACCCTCCGCATCAAAGAAACCGGCGAACTGCGGCCAAGTGAGGGCCAAGTCTTTTGGGCAGCAGTCCTTGCGTTTAAGGAATTTCAGTTGTTTAGCAACCTTAGCAAGATCTGCTCTGTCGATCGGAGCACTTGCTGCTATCTGAAGCTGTCCTTGTTTCATTGAAGGGACACGACTCAACAGAAGTGCGGCGTGGTGCATAGTGAAACTGTAAACCTGCCAAATCAAGCAGGCCTTCCACAACCCAGTGCCCTTTTTTTGCCTTGAAACTCCACCGCCCAACTTGTCACGAAACAACAGAAGGACTTGTGCAGAGTCTATGCTTTGGCCGATTCGTAAGGAGACCTGTCCTCTTCCACTCTCCATGGTGACACATCCATCTCCATCAAAAAATCCCACCAAGTATTCAAGCTCCTCCTGAGTTGGTTCCTGCTTGGGTGGACCCACAGCCTGTAGTGGAAGTGTATGTGTCACGCCCTCCACTGCAATGGATTTTAGTTGTGGAAACTTGACTTTTTGTTGAATCTGTGTCAAACGATCGCAGCATCTCTGCCACCTCTTCCACTCAGAAGCTGTGGCAAAACATCGTTGCCACCATTGCGGATGCAATCTCCGATCGACATGGATCGCAACGCACCCAAGTTGGCAGAACATTGAGCCCAACTGAGCTGCCACAAAAAGGAAGCAATGGCTCATTACTATGCTTTGTCAAAGGATAGATTGTAACTCCCCGAGTGACACTACCACTAACAAGACCAACTCATATGACCAGTCTTCCACGAATTTCAAAAAAGTTCTTCTTCACCCTTTATGCAGTTGGGGTCACTGCAGGAAGTGAACATGGAGGATGACAGTTCCAAGGATACTTGTCACTACTAGCATGATTTTACCCGATGCATTCTGCGGCAAACTCACCTACCTGGCTGCAAATCCCGCAATTTCAAGAGGATAAGCATTTACAACATGTTGCCCATTCCATTGCTGTGTTAGTTGGCCCTGATTTCCGGAGTGTGTCTCGGAATCATCCATGATCGGTTTATAAGTTGAGAGTGCTTCGAAAGGGACAAATGTGAGTATGGTATGGCAGGATGTAACCAAATACCAGTTCAACACCACATGCGAAATAGCCCTCGAAACGGTTTAGGCCTAGGCTGAGTAGTACAGTGGTCAGTCTTTTTGTTCGGTGTGGGTGGTAGAGCGAAGAAAGCATTTGCAGTCAGTCCAATGGGTGTCAGACTGCAGCTGAGTTGCATCGGAGTGGTGTCACAAGAATATCCCAAGGATAGAATTGAAGCACTTTAACACACATTTCATCAAAACATCCGACTTCACACCACCTTCAATTCTTAAATCATTTCCACCTTCACAAGGTAAACACCATCCAAAGTCTTTGTTCCCCTCGCCTTGGCTGCCTCCTTCACGCAGGCTGTCAGCTGTCGCAGCTGTTCCTGCGCCTTTTTGGCATCGTCCTGGTAGGGAAGGGTCAAAAAGGGTGGGAAAGAGTTGCTTATGCACTATTCTTGTGGATTTCGATGAGACCGTTGTGAAATGATCAATGGCAATGGTTCACAAGCAATTGTAGCTATTTCCAGTGCACTATGTTTTTACCCTGGCAGTATTTCCAAGCTGGGATGAAACGCCAGGTAACAAACTTTCAAACAGGGTTTCACCTGAAAACATGGAATGCCCGAAGGCCGATTGTTGATGCCACCGGGCACCTCGAAGTGTTGATAGCTTTTAGCCTCGTCGGCCAAAGAGCTTTGTTTGCCGATGTGATCTTGAAGCTTGGCCTCTCAAGATTCTTAAGGGGAAGGGTAGTGTCTAGCATTGCTTAAGCGGGTGGCGAAAATATGGCATTCAATACGTACTTTGTGTTTTGAAAAGGCATGAAGCTCCATGCTTGGTGAACATGTTCACTGACTTCACCGGCACTGACTTCACTAAAAATGTCAGTGATCTGCTTTCCTATTGATTTCGGCTCCGATGTTAATCCACTGCAAGCGGCTACCACTACCATGCCCCCTAAGGAACTCATCCCAATCATCCCATCGAAGGGCACCTGCAAAGATCGCTGTTCTTCCATATGTCCTTAGTTGATCTTCTTTGTAAGAAAAATGCGTCAACTCCTTCAACCTCTTCAACAAACACATTTTCAGCGTGAACTCGGAGGAAAACTATTCACTTCCTGCCCGAGGTTCCTTTCTTCATCTCCTCTGCTGTGTGTTCACCCATCCGCGCTGCAGCAACACAGAGACGCTCTTCCATGACGAGGGCCTCCATATTCAACATGTGAATCATGGTTTCTCATCTTGAAAGTCAAAACATAGCACACTGGCCACATGGACTGGTAAATGCCATACTTGAAAAACACTTTGTACTTCGATTCATTTCGGACCTTTTTCGTGGTTGAAAATGGTTGAACAACAACCAAACAACTCTCCACACACTCCATAGTCAAAAAACTGTGAAACCTCTCAGGTGATTGGCCTTGAGGTGCTCCTTGCGACGGGCAATCTCATCTTCGTGATATTTACCTCTGGCCATAGCAATCAAATTGATGAAAGATCTCACTGTTTTCTTCATCGTTTTTGGTTTGGTGTCTGCTGGTTGGTGTTTGTTTGGGCCCACCCCAGATCTAGAAAACACTCAAAATAGGGAGTCTGCAAGCGCCAGTTGAGAAGAAACTTCGATTTGCAACAAGCTCATGGGACAGCAACTTAAAAATATGACGTAAAAACTGGTAAAACACTTAGGGATTTTAACATTTCAAACATGTGGAGTCAAACCCTTCGACCCGACCAGTGCTGAGAAGTGACACTTCTCCTCCATTCGGAGGATGTAGCTTTGAAGTGTGCCCATCTCTTCATGGAAGACCTTGTGGATGCACCGGAAGAAGACAGTCAAGCTGCATTTTAAAGCAACACTGGTCTGTCGAAACGGAAGTCTTAAACTACCTGGTTGGAGTAGCGTTACTTGATGTCACTGTACTTCACCCATACCAAGAAATACATCCAACAAATTCTGCTTCATGACATCCATGAAACTTCCTTCCATCCTCCATCTTGGAGGTTCTTCTTGGACCTTCCCCACAGTGAAAGGCCTCAATCTGCCGTTGCATCTCACGTCGTTGTCGCACCATGGCAGCGTCGTGCTGTTCCTGTTCGATCTGAGCCTCCACCTGGCAGTTGGCGGATCTTCGCCAAGGAAAACCAGGATGGTCTGGACAACTTGTTTTGAAAGATGATAGGTTCTCAGAGTTGAAGTAATAACACAAGACATAGGCAACATCCTTGGAAACAACTTTTTTGCATCAAGGTATCTACGAAAAGGTCTTCACAAGTATTGTTTGATTGAACCGTCCGCTCATTTCTAGAAAGAAAGTCACTGCCAAATCATCTATCAAATCAAAAACGTTGAATGTTGAAACCATCGTATCTGCAGCATCTTCATAACAACCCGATCCTGGTGTCGCCAGTGGTCGATGGACATGTGTCGATGTAGAAGCTGATTATTCTGATGCAACTTGGTCACCTCTTGGTCATGCTCCTTCGGATGGCTATGATCAAGATTTCTTAGATCCAAGTTGAGTTCAACATTTTGTGTTGCTTTTGTTGCTGCATATATTTCCTGGAGACTTGAATGCCAAAATCTTGAGCTTCGACACTCTCCGTGCAGTGATAGTAGCAGCGTAACGGTCTACTTCTGGGGTAATAGTTTGATGGGAGCAACACCTTATGGAGTCTCAAAACATCTTCCAAACAAAAAGATGTTTTTTTGCAACCTCGCTTAGGCTTAGGCCTCACATCGGATTCAAACAAAACCTCTCCAACCTCCCCATGGGTCCTGATGTTGCTCCATCAAGGCTTTGTGTTCTTGTTCCTTAGCCTTCAAGGCTGCAGCACCATGGGCACAAGCCTCGTGTAGAGTTTTCAATTCCTCGTCCTTCTCCAGTAACTCTCGTTGAACGGAACTCAAGCGCTTCTTTAAAGAGGTCACCTTAGAGGATGGATGGATGGATGGATGGATGGATGGTGGAGATGAGTGGAGATGTTGGGTTGAAGGGTTGGTTGGTTGTGATTTAACTGATTTATGAGTATGAAACATAATGCATACAAAAGATTTCGCAGGCATGAAGTGAATTGCCGAGCTCCTGACCTCAAAACAACAACGCAATATGGGCACTGACTAACTGATGTTCCGGGAAGTTTCCCTTTTCGAAGTACCATGATTTGTTGGCACTTTTCAGTTTTTTTTTGGGTTTGAAACCGCATCCCAACAAAGAACACGCCAAACATCAAAGGCACCTGCAAATCAATGTGTTTGGCCTCCGCCTGCAGCACCGCCTGGGCTCCGACAGCTGTTTAAACAATTTGCACGGAGGTTGGTTATATCAGAGATTTGATGATACAATGAGACATAGTTTTTGACTCATGAGCAGCTTCGCAGCCAAGACAACGTGCCCAAGAAAACAAACCAGGATATGCCCACCTGCTGCTTCTCAGTTTTAGCTTCCACTTTGGCACTGATAGTGCCCACCTCTCCACTCTTAGCATTCAATTTGCTTTCCGTGTCCTCCAAGTGGCCCGCAGGTCATTGGTTTTCTGGTTTAGAAAACTTGGAAGCTGGTTCTTCACCAGTTGAGTGCTTGCCCTCAACATATCCAAAACAATTGCAAAACACATCGAAAGATGCTTCTTGGAACAAACAGTTCGGAATATTGACCGAACTCCCCTTCCGTTTAGGGAGCGTTTTTGCCGCAACGTCGCCGTTGGAGCTCCTTGATTTGGTTCTCCAAATGGAAAATCTCTTCCTTTCGGGATTCCAACTCCTGTGGAGGATGGGGATGCAACAGCAGCAGTGAAAAACAACACATCGAAGGGACATCAAACAGCTTGGCCAAACAACCGTTTTTTCCTCCTAAACGATTGGCAACAAAAAAAGCCGTAATGCATCAAGTCTTTATGAAGCAAGTAAAACAAGGAGGCCATGCCGACATGCTACTAAAATAATTACGCATATAAATGAGATTGTTTCACATCATCTGAGTTTCTTGGCGTCCAACTCTAAAACTCAATTTCGTTCCGACTGCCGGCACCAAAAGCACCACCAGCACGCAAAACTCGCCTTGCGCTGCACACGCAGCTCCACTTCTCTGGCAGCCATCTCTCGTGACAACGCATCCTCTGACAACTCGGGCCAGTCCTGAAGGTGGAGGTAGGTAAGCGTCTGGTAGGGCAGGTGTTGGCGAGTGGGTGGATGGGGGCAAGTGGTGGTTGGTGGTGGATGAAGACGGCAATGAGCTGTAGGCGTGGCTTCTGCGCTGGTGTTTGTTAAAACTCCTGACTTTGCATCCTTTTCTTTTTTCTGGTAAAAATCTCTTGCCATACCAATTCCCATCTCCTGATGTTGAACCACTTCCATCGTCGCCTTGGCCGCTTGTGCCAACTCCTTCACCGTGGTCGTTGGCACTGTGGACTGCCGCGTCTGTGCCGCTGACGCAGCGGCGTGGCAGGCCACGTGTGGCGACAGGTGGCCACGGTCGCCGTGCTTGGGAGATATGCTCCTGGTGGCAGTGAACTCAATGAGGCTGCACCATGGTGACCGGATGAGTATCATGTTGAAAAACAATGTCAGAAACAAACGCTTCATGCCTAAACTTATCATATGCTAAGTCTCGTCAAGAAGGGCCATCTTCTTTTAGATCAGAAAAGGTCACCAACTTGGCGGAGGAAGGATAAGTCCACAGGCTTTTGGGAGGTTTACCCTGAATGTCCCAAGTACCATGTCAGGGTTTATCCTAAAAAAAGTGGCAATTTGTTCATAAGAACTAAGAACTTACTTGCTACACTCCCGTGCTTCGTCTGTCAGGATGAAAGAATGTCCTGGTGCTCTTGCGGCTAAGATGTTGCTCATGAAGTCTGTGCATCAAGTCCTGTCAGGGTTTTGGATCCAGCGCTCCTATCTCCTTGTTGGGCAAATGGACAACAGAGGTGCCCTGGAAGCTTAAAAGCTATGAAATATCATGAAATATTTATGCTATTGTGGATCATTTCCATCTACTGCAGTGGAACAGGTCTGAAAGTGATTTTTCCAATACGACCTCTGGAATCGAGACTTTCGGGCACCCTGTGACCGCGAGCACAACATCTCTCTCATGTCATTTGATAAGAACAGTACGTTTGGATACTTTGTATGGATCATGTCGCATGCTGACATATTCTGACGTTCCGGATGTGTTTCGGAACCAACTAAAAAAATCCCCAAAAAACAAGCATCTGTTTGCCCCACCGTGGAGTTCCTGGTCGTGCTGATCCAACTCCTGATGTGGTGAAGTGCGCCGTTTCTCCACTGGCAGCGCCAGGGAAGACCCGTGCGTTGCTGGAACCGAGTGTGCTGGATGTGGGGGCAAATGTTGTGGGTGGGTTTGTGCGACAGAATGTGGATGTTGCTGTGGATGTTGTTGTGGATGTTGCTGTGGATGTTGTGGTGGATGTTGTGGTGGATGCTGTGGATGTTGTGGATGTTGTGGTGGATGCTGTGGATGTTGCTGTGCATGTTGTGGTGGATGTTGTGGATGCTGTGGATGTTGCTGTGCATGTTGTGGTGGATGTTGTGGATGCTGTGGATGTTGCTGTGGATGTTGTGGTGGATGCTGTGGATGTTGCGGGTGTGCCTGCGGGAACTGATGCGGATGTTGTGAAGG
Organism: Breviolum minutum Mf 1.05b.01; assembly: GCA_000507305.1. Classification (NCBI taxonomy): domain Eukaryota; class Dinophyceae; order Suessiales; family Symbiodiniaceae; genus Breviolum; species Breviolum minutum. Next base: position 220,812 of record DF239177.1, on the reverse strand, counting down.
TCCATGTGGTGACATATATGGCTGGGACGCAAGATGCTGTTGCATTTGTTGTTGCATTTGGTGATGTTGTAGCTGCACCTGGGTATGTGCTTGGTGTGGATGCATCTGTGGATGCTGCGGATGCATTGGCGCAGGCATCGAATGAGGTGGCACACCATTCTGAGCCTTGGACCATCAAGAAACTTCAATTGTGTGTGTTTTTTTTTCTCACTTCTTTTTCACATCTTTGCCCTGACAAACATCTCCAATCACGTCAATTTTCTTAGGTTTTTCAGGACATCCTTTCACGCAGAACAAGGGACCGGATGTGGTGGAAGTTGTCGTGCTTGCGTGCGACCACGGTCCAAGTGCTGGAGCAATTGGTCCTTGTGAAGGGCATCATTGAGAGAGAATCCATAGAAGTTACAAATTCAGAATTGCTGTAGCCTTTGCATTCTCTCCCACCAGCAAAAATCCCTCGGAACCGAGCTGAGTCCAACTTCAATCATCTTCGCTCGGAAAGTGTGCCATGCCTCTTCTCACAAAAAAATGGTTTGGCTTCAAAAAATTATCAAACATCAAAACATCATCTTTTTAATATTTTGCATCCTCCCTTTTTTTCCAAAGCCCAGGTGTCTGGTGGCATCCGTGGTACTGCAGGTTCCATTGACACTTTGGGTCCCTCCACCGGCATGGATTTGCTGGGTCGCAGTACAGGAGCTGAGATCGGGGTGCCGGGTAAGGAGGCCATGCTTCGATTTTTCGTCGGATTTTCTTGGAGCTTTGCCAAGACCCGAAGTCGAAGCTTGGAATGTTTTGGGTTGGAAAAAGCTGGAAGTTTTGGTATGTAAGGTATGTGAATTAGAAGCATTAACCAAAATTTGGTATGTTATTGTTGAATAGTGTGAGGTATTGAGTTAATGCGGTAAGGTATGTCAAGACAAAGGGATGAAAATGAAGAGTAGGCACATGTGGATCTTTTTGACCAAAAACATGTGTTTTTGCAAACATGCACTGGTCTGGAATGGAAACTTGTGGTCTGCAAAATCTGTAGCTTGGTTTGATCTATTGCTGATGGCAAGAGCCCAGCACCTGGGTAGCTTGTTGGCTCTATGAGTTTACCACTTACAAATGCATCATAGCCCTGGCAAATGCTGCGTTCCTGGTTCTGGCTAATCTTCATCAACCTCATGTTTCACAATTTGGAAAGGAAACGAGAAACTACGAGCCCATTCAAACGGCTGCGCACGGTCCCTGCCACATGATACCACGCAAAAATTCAATAAGCCTCATATCCCTTCTAGTCTGTAGGGGCAGATTGTTGCCTTTTGTCTGGCGATATATGCCACCATCCATCCCATGAAGGTGAAATGTGCTTCCAATTGCTTCCGCTTTCAAAGGTTGTAGGTCTAAAACGCAGACATGAACTGGGTAGAATCTAGCTTCAGCGATGTTCAACCTCAAATCGACCCTGAGCCGTAGATGTCGTCCACTGAGAGTCGGGACTGCGGTTGTGCAAGAAGTCATCAAAGATCTTCAAATCTGTTACAGCCTTCGTAGTTGTGTGCTTTCAATGTGCTTTCTGTGAGTCTGATGTGGGGCCAATGGTGGTATGTCTGCAAGGTGATGTTGTACAGGGTGTTGCTCATGGAACTCTGCAATGAAAGAACTTCTCAACAGAGCCAACACTTGAATTACTCGAACGCATTGTCAAAATGAGGTGGCCCAACATGGGGCATGTTTACGCCTGCCTATTCAAGTCATACGTAAGACGTAAGTAATCTTGCCTTGGAATGGCAAAATGGATGTCATGAATCCTGCCATGCAAGGGCACTTGACTGGTTACATTCCTACCGGGTCTTGACCGCCGGCGCCGCTCCGCCGTTTGCAAGACCATCCCATTTTTGCTGGGACAGCCCACCGGTGGCAGCAGAGGCTTGAAGGGCTTGTCGAGACCCATACGTTCATCCCCTCAGCAAAAGGATTTTTTCCTTGAGACGTCGAAAAAATGGAGCAGGCAAAATCTGGTGAGATAATAGAACCATCGATTAGAAATTGGGGCTCATGATGGCTCATGGCTATGTCCTAGGTCCAAAGGAGCACTTGCAGCATCACACATCATTGATATCATATTTTCATATGAGATCTTGTGGACACCTCCTCTGAGTGTTAGGACATGCTGAGGCTTGGTGGATTCTTTTTCTTTCCCTGAGTTCTTCCTATCAGCTCGGATTTCAACGGCTTTGGTGAGTTTCACAGAAGTGTCAAACGTTGCCATGGCTTTTGAAATCACCTCTCGTTTGTCCCCAGCTCCCCTGAGGTTCCCCACGCAAGGAGCGTCGCTTGCGGCGTTCACGTCGCCGACGCTCAAACTGGGTCTCCTTCGGTGGAGTGGTGCTTTTCCGGGGCTTGGTGGTCTCGTTGGAATTCAACAAATGACTGGGAGAACCTCAAAAGAATGACTTTCCAAAAAGCACTTCCAGTTTTTCAATTGCAGCCAAGACCATCTTGAGCCATTCTTGTTGCATCCCATGTGGCTTTGCCAAGGGTATATGCCAAGGCCAAAAATTGGCTGAGCTGCGCTCGCTCAGGAAGACCCATGTCAAAATTTAATCGGCCGGCTTTCCCAGCGTCTCTGGGTTCGCTTTGTTCAGTTGATTGAGAACTTCTGCGTGTCTGGCACGGTCCAAAGGGTACCTGGATTCAGGAAGGACAAGTGCACAGTACACACAGTCGAAAGGAAGTGAAACTTGAGAAGGTTCAAGTCAAAGACTTTCTATTAATGATAGCCATCTTGTTGCTACCAATAGTTACCTGCCTGATGTAGATCTTTAGAAAGCTTCAACTTCCAGATCAATAGCTTTCACAGCCGTGATTTGTTGGACAAATGAGGGCACAGGAAGAAGATCACCATGGCTGAGAGAGCTCCCAAGATGCATGGAACCAGTCCATAGAAAATACGGATGGCCAACTTGGACGAGGCTCCTTGCATTTCATCCGCCTGCTGAAGCTGGATTTCGCAAAGCTGCAGCGACATGTCCAAAAATAAACAAGTCATGACTGTTGCATACTGTTGTACCAGCAGGTTGTCAATTCTCCAATTCTCACAAAATGTCTTTCAAAAAAACGGAACAGATTCATCAACGTAGTCCATCTTTCCACCCAGCTGTGCCTTGTAGCCGGAGAGATCGATGACAGTAAATGCCAAGGAGATCAAGGCGCTGGCAGCTAATTTGCTGGAAACATCCTTGGCACAGTTTTTGTGCATCGTTACCAAATTTATTGGTGGTGCAGTAACTGCCTTTGAAGAAAACTGGGGAGAAAGAATCGTAGGAGATCTGTGTGAAGCCCAAAAATGGGAGGAAACATGGACATGATATATTTAATATGTCCCTATTTTTGAAAGTACAGACGATAAGACATGGAGACAACGCTTGAATGTTGAACGTTTTGGAATCCTCAAACTAGAGTGATTTGAAATGTCATGTCGCCATCACACACTTTTGGTTTGACCCTTGCACTTGACACTGATCATATCAAAATCCATTCATGTTCTCTCCTTTCAACCTAGACCTGAGTGATTTCCAAAGCATTAGCAGTGTACGTACATATTATAGAGATATCTTCCTACCAAAGCACTGTGAACTTTTGACAATGATTTTCCTTTTCCCAAGGTGGGATATGTTAGTTTCCTGGAGGGTGCGTACATGTTTTGTTAGATTCCTCGTGTCGCAACCTGAACGACTTCATTGAATCTCTGGATGGTTCCAAGCTGGTTGAGTCAAGCCTCAAAGATGGCCACGAGCTTCCCTGGAGCCGAGTAGGTGGGTTACAAGGCGCGAAGTCATGAAAACACAGATCGGGTAGGACAAAACACATAGTTGGGCAGCAAAACGATCGACAAAAACATGAAGATTTCAATCTTCAAAAATGCTAAACATTTAGAATCTCATTTGGAGGATGGCACAGGCTTTGAAGGCACATGACATTGATCACAAACAGTTGCTGGAAAACCGCGAAGAATCAACGATGCCGCATGCAAAAAGACATCTGATGGATGCTTCATTCCATTGTTCTTCAGAGATGATATGGATGCATTGACACTTCAAATTGAGCAATGCACAACCTTTCGCAAAACAACACTTTGAAACACTACCATACCAACATCAACAAAACAATACTACTACATGGGGTTTGTGCATCATGCCTCTGTACGAGTCCGCCATCCCTTCTCCACAACCATCCCAACTCCATCCGACTATCCGTGATCCCTAGCGGACCTTCATCCTTTTTGCCATCCGTCTGCAGTTGCAACAAATCCGCCACATCTCCCAACATCGAGAAGCGGATCACTGGAACACCTCCAAAGCTGACACCTGGAAAGCATCGGCCAAATGGATGCTTGGCACTAGTGTTGATAGTCATGGCTTGAAGTGCAAGAAAGACATCAACTTAAAATCAACATATCATCCAAAGATAACAAAGAAAAACATGAAAAATGTTCAGATTTTCTGCCGACTTCTCTGCTGGTGCTCTGGCCTGCCAGGACAATGACCCCTGAGTAGATCCCCACGGCTCCGGGACTGACTGCAAGGAAGGCTACCAACAAGGCAACAGCCCTCAGTGCTTTTGGTGCAACTCACCATTTTGTTTTCAAGGAAGGAGTCACCTGAAGTTGGAAATATAATGTATGATAAAACTGATAAAACAATGTTTCTTCTTCTGCTTCTGATGATGAACAATGACGATGAACATGCACCAACGTGATAGAACTGGCACAAATCATTTCCTTCCAAAACAAATCAACTTTCAGATCTGCTCCAAGGCACTGGATAGAGGTAGCAATGGCCAAGGTATGTCGCTTATCAAAACGTTTTGAGGCCATGGCCCAAAAGGGCACGAAGAATCCACCCAGCAAAATATAAAGACCCAAAAGCCTCGACTTGTATCGATTCTGGACAGAAGATTCCATTTCAAGTGTGAAGGGATATTTTTTTGAAGATTCCACTTGAGGATTTCGGCGATGTCTTTTTTTGTTGGGATATAAGATAGGTGTATGTACTGTATGTTGGTTTGGGTTTTTGAAGGTACATATATGTATGTGCATGTACTGATTATGTGAGTCTACTGGGGTAAACTTCTGGGAGGTGGGGATAAGTTCTGTGAATGATTTGGCAGTTGGAAGGGTGAATGGGGATTCTGGGATGCAAAAATGTTTGAAGCAAACTTGTGAAAATCATGCTGGGATGATTCTTCGAGTCTGATTGCCAAAGAACAGGGACAAACCGCCTTCCTCCTCCAGCACATATCTCACGAAGAATGGATACAGCAAAGCATTGCCTTGATTATACAAGACTCCAAACACGGTTGGAAGACTATGTCGCAAACACTGATTTCAAGCTTGGTGCTGCCAAGTGTTGGAAAGTAAGCTAACTAGAGATGCGCTGTTGTGTTTTGGGGGGCTTTTATTCTAATTTTTGATGTAGTGAAATCAACATTTCCGCATACATAGATAGCCTGGCCAATAGCCTGCAAAATGTCCCCAAAACAACGCCAGCAATGAAAGGCATGACTCGACTGCTTCAACATGAATCAATCACCGAGATGCTGGTTGTTGCCATCGTCATCAATACCGTGGACAACCACAAGGTCCATGCAGCACGTAGCTTTGGCAAACGTCGTAGGAAACTCACAGTGGAGCTGGGAGATGTTGGTGAAACGGACAGAGTGTCAGGCAAAAGGCCTGAGCTCGGTCAGCACACCTTTTTTCCATCACAAGGTACCGGTGTCTTGTGAAAACAATTTTTACAGATCCTTTGTGTTGTTGTGTTGGGGGCCTACCCTTTCTGAATTCGTGCTGCTTGGTGCATGAAACCACTGCCGTCATCAAGATATCACGGCTGCTCAGACCCAGCTTATCCTATCTTTGGATGTGACCAGCCAAGAATCAAAAGCACAGTGTGCCGTTCAGCACGATTAGAAGAGACCAAAGGACAGCCATTACAGTGAGGCGAGTAAACTCGAAAAAATCATCAATTCAATTTGGCATTGTGAATCCTACAGTATCTTGATTGTCACTACTCCACCGAGGTATCAAAACGGACAAGTCGCCATTTTCATTTCTCTGAATATTTCGACACTTCAAGAAGCACAACGAAACTGTTCATTCCAAACCGCTTGATGTGAGATTTCTTTTCTTGGTCTTGGCCTTCCAATGTCCGAAGTGATTGGACCATCAGGTTCCTTAAATCCCCCCGACTCACCCAGTCATTCAAGGTGGTGAAGATGTTCATGAAGAGTGGTAGAATAGCCGCCAAAAAACTTCCCAACACCCACCTTGGCAAATGAATCACGGATCAGATCTGGCCCAAGGGTTTTTCTCCCAAACAAAATTGAAGGTGTGGTTGATTTGACTTGTCGTGAGTTCAACATGTTTTGTCAAGACATGGGGAATTGATTTTTCTTCACGCCCGAGGCTTTTGAAATGGATCAACAGGGTGGATTATACAGGAAAAACAATTTGGCTGGAAGCACCACTTTCAAAGTTCCATGGTCACCATTGAAATGCACTACTTTCGAGAACCTTCACAAATCTAAAACTCTTAAAATGATTTGTACGGTTCCAGATTTGTGGAATTTGAATCTCCTTCTCGGCGACATGAATTGCCACCTTCTCTCTAGTTGGTCGCCCTCCTTTTTTCTGTGCCGGAAAAAACTCACCAACGCTCTCCCAGAGAACATTGGATCGGCTGCGACCGTTTGGGGGGAGTTTGCAGCGGACGGATGGGTCGTTCGACGGCTCCGTCTCTTCAACGACGAGGACGAATGGCCCAGAGGAAAACAACAACACCAATTTGACAGAGTGGATTTTGTGGGATGACATGGTTACATAGTTGGAAGGTTGTTCTTTGATTTTTTTGTTCAAAAGCGCACGTCCTGAATCGCCAAAGCTTGCTGCTGGAACGTTATCAGAAACCATCAGCCCTAAACCACGGCTGTTCTCAAAGGAAACCCGTGGTTTCGATCAAGAAATGGTGATCTTACTTTTTTCTGAACTTTCAAGCAAATGTGGCTCTCAAACTCCTGTTGCATTTTCGAAAATCACCAAGGGTTGAGTTTCATGTTCTGACAATTCTGGTAATTATATCGATATTGGTGTGAGGACTGGTCAGGGAAGATGGGTGAACGAGCAAAACATATAAGGTGTGAAACAGGACCGCTTTGCACAACAGTTGGAAAGGCGACGGCACAACCTCCAGTAATCACACACACACACACACACAAACAAGCTCACTTTTTGGAACATCGACCAGATCATCGGGAACAAACATTTGGGTCAGGAAATATCGAACCCACTTTGGATGACATGAGTTGTGCCATCTAGATCGGAGTGTTTGCACGTGAATCCACAGCGCCTCCCTGGTGGCAAACATGAAATACTGTCAAATTTTGTCATAGCAACGATGTTTGAATTGTTTATTTGCTTGGGTTCATGCAAATATTGCCTTGAACGGATCAAAGAAGCGTTGCTGCCTGACGAACTCCTTCTCTTAAAACATCTTCAAACTACCGTGCATAAGGCCACCACAGCCTTGCCATTTCTGTACCAGTGTGGGGCATCCTCAACTTTGCCCCACAATTGCCACACTCCGATGCTTCCTCTCCAAGTGTTGTGTGCGAATGATCTATTTCAGTGTATTATTATGTACCTTTCGCCCAGTATCACAGCTTGAAGATAGATCACTTCATGACTTTGTTCCACAAATTTCATTTTGCTGACAGGATCGTTTTCCTGCTCTGGGCTTAAGGCACTATTCCAAGGACCTGCTCGCATAAAACAATTACTGCAAGCAAATTTCGCTATGAATCGATGCACCAGGAACTTTTTGCAGCAAGAACTTTCGGATGTGTTCCAGGTTCCGAAATCGAAAACATCTAGGAAAACACATGACTTCAACACATCATTTCGAAAGGCCAACACGTTCAGTGCAGTTCTGACTATGGAAATTTTGACGTCACTCAACCAAAGGGTCATCAGGGACGTGCATTCGTGGCCGCTCAATGAGTCAACGTGGGAGCAGCAGCTCGTTGATGGCCTGCAGGGGAGCTGCAACAGCATTTGTCTCAACGACACTCTTCCTTTGTGAATTTGTAAAGGAAACTGATCTTGGATGGTACCCATTTTCCACTTTCGTTAATTTTTGCAGGAGCAAAATCAGGGTAGAGGGTTGGGAGAGTACCTGCGGTTGCAGTGATTGTGGGATACATATGGATACATAGTATTACAATGGTTGAATGTTGTTGGTAGACGCCTGCCTATCATTGCTGTACCATCCTAACGGTGACTTCGATTAAAGTTTAAAGTCGAACATGAACTATCGCTCAACAAAGTAGTCCCTTACAAGTCAAATGACCATGCATCACCGAAAGTTATTATGGGGGCCTGGACGACCTCAGTGAAGTGCTTTCATTTTGGATCGTAACTTGTGGGACAACCGCAATGCGAAACCGAGAAACCAAGCGCCTATTTCAAATCGCCCCAACCACGTGCAGGTCAATGCGACGACGGCTGCCGTTTCCAACAGCCAGTACAAATTCCTGTCATCCGCTTTTTTGGATCTGAAATTTGGGGAAACCACGGATTTCAACAGAACGCGTAGTCATGACAAACCCATCAACACTCTCTAAAAACGATGATATTGTGACTACCAAGCTCTATCCCATCCATCACTTTTTGTTTTTAATATACTTCTTTGATGTGTTTTTGGTATATTTCGACGGGTCGAATTCTGGGTGGATCAGTCACTTGATACCATCACACCTTGGCCATGTCAAGCAGTTGTGGATACCTTTGTCCGACTCGGTTTTCCTGGAAGCAAACGGATCAGCAAGGGCGACAGGTGGGATAGGAAGATTCAGGAAGCATCACTGGAAAGCACAACATGACGCTATTTCATGCTACTTCCTGTTGTGTGATTGCTACAGTAGATGCAGCAACTGAATCATGGAAGTGAGACTTGGGGCTGCTGGAAAACACAATGGACTTCCAGAATTGCTTGATAACCATCTAAACCTGTTGGAACAACTGTTTTGTCCGAAAAAAAATGGAGCTGCTAGAGACCTTGTGAAAAACCATGAGATATCACACTCTTACCATGCATTATGGTTCCCCGCCGAGGCACAGGGATTTCGCTCGATACCACATGAGCAAGGAATGGGTGTAGTACAAGGCTGTCAGATAAGCCATCCTCGAAAAGGTTTTTTTTGATCTCAAAAGTGATGAAATTCATCGGCTTGAGTTGTGGACATGTGGGAAACCTACTAGCTATGCAACGAGGATGGTCTGAATAACAAGGGTTAAAATTCAGTATGATTTCTCGATAAAAACCTGCACACACCTACTGAAATTGATGAGGGCAAGGTGTTTCACCAAGCAGCTGTCCCCAGGTGAGTGTTGCCTGTGACTCTTCCAGTGCCACCGACAGGCACGCCAACACGGCACACCAACGGTAGCTAATGAAGCTCAGAATCCTCAAAGTTTGACGGGCAAAAAACATCTGCTGAGCATTCAAAAGGCATCTGATGATCTGATGAAAGAAAGCACTCATCTGAAATGGCTTGTATTTTCTCATTGAACCAGTCGGCTGAGGTTTGCTATGATTTGCCCTGAAGGGTATGATATCAACAAAAAGACTTCGCATGTTCGCCTTGTTCCAAGGATCTATGGCCGTTAGATTTGCCCAAATTCTTCAGTAAACGGCTTTTGGGATGTTTGCGACCTCTGAAGAGTGGTTTCTTCTATCTAATTTCTGATTTGTACGGAGGAATCAATGGGGCACTGTAAGGCGTGCCAACTCGCTGGGTTTCGTGTGTTGTAGGTCAAATTGAGATGATCTTTGGTTGACTTTTTAAATTGACAAAGAAAACCACAAACTGTCTGGCGTGTCCACTCTTTTTTCCCACACATCACTGACCAGTGACCAATCCACGCCGACTCTGGCTAGACCTTCTGACCAAGTGATCTGCAGACCATTCCTGTGAGGAGGAAAATATGGCAAAATGCACGCTGAAATGTCATCATGCTAGTTTGGAACAGTGTCACCACGAACAACGTATATATATATATACATATCAATCATATGTATGTCACGTCTGTATGTTTCAGCTTAACAAGTTGCTTCGTGCAACTACCAAAATCTGTACACTGTGATAATTTCTCCATGGCACAACACGACTACACAGCCTTCATCAAAACACATTTAAGAACAAACTGCTGCAACTCGCCCAAAAAAAACGGGGCATCCACCGTCTTGAAGTCAAGAAGCAATACCCATAGGCCAAAAAATCCCAAGGCAAAGATCAAAGGCATTAGGATCTGCGTGGGATGAAGTATGGCACGAATCAAATGAATCGTCGCGAGAATCACCACGGCAACGACATCTGTCCACATCTTCCAGGTATACCGCGTGCCGTCCAGGTAGAAGTTGAATGCAGCTAAGATTAGGAAGACCTCAGGCGAACGGTCAAATATATGACAAACATGGTCATGGCACCTGCAACATAAAAACACCATACACCTCCAAAAACTAGGACGAAAACACGAGGTCGAATTGTTCCATGGATTTTATGCTGGGACCTCAAGGTTGATGAAGCATCGACCTGCAACTCTTAGGTGCTGGTTTATATATATATATATATCTGCTTAGCCCTTCAGTTACAACCCTAACGGTACATGGGTGGCTCCTACCTTCAATCTGCCAGGAGCTGTTTACCCAAAGACTTAGATTACATGTGAATACTGCAAAAGAAGGGTGGTGCTCCCAACATGCTCCAGAAAGTACGGCAATTTACCGGCTTTCTGGGGACCTCGAATCTTTGTACTTCGATGTTGTTTCAGGTAACCTTCCGCTGCTACATTATCTCCGAAACAAATTTCATAACATGGACCATGACACCGTACTCGCAGTGCTGAGCACCAAAAGCACTCCGTGATCTGCAAATCTCCAACTCCAAAAGAGAGGAACGACAAACCACAAAATGATCGCAGCACAAACCTCGTCACTGTGATTCCATTGCATCACATGATTCTAGGGTTCCCCAGGGCCCAAGGAAACAAAAAGAGGAAACTGCTACTGCTATTTCCGTGGAAACTCTTTTTTCAATCAGGGATCAGGACCATTTGCAAAAAAATATCATTGCTTTTGTATGATGTAGACTTCAAACACCGTTGCCAGGGAAAAGGAACTGTGCCTGACAATTTGCCAGCAAATTCAACATTCTGGAGAACTCTTATGGAATACATTGAATACAGCATAATCATTGGGACTCCTGTAAGATTCAAGTGAAGTTGCTCAGAAGCTACTGTTTTGAACGCAATCGACAAACAGTAACGTACAGCTCTCAGGCACAATCAACGAGACGACACATCAGATGTTCTTAACAAATTCACATTGACAGTGAGGATCAGAGATGTTTCAAACCAATCATCCAATCAGCATAGTCAAGTAATACAAAAATACTTCTGCATTACCAATAATGCACAAGTTTCAACCTAAAAGCATTACAATGCCGCATTGCATCTCACAGCATGCAAAACTCTCACTTTTTTTTCAGCATGAACCAAGGTACAACGCGATCTCGTGGAGAGTAACGATTCAAATCCTCCGCATCAAAACCCACTCCCACCGACATGTCCTTCTGCTTCAACAAAGGGGCACAGGTGGGACAGTTGACCTTATCAGGTTCCTCCGAACTGTAATTTCCGACGCTTTCCTCGGAATTGTGAAACATCCTGCAGCCAAACTGTTGCGGAGCACTGAGACAGTGGCATTGTGAGATGCAATGTGGCAATGATTGACCAACTCTGCCACAAGACCCTGCATTTTCCTGAACAATGAAACCAAGAATCAAAGATGACCCCAAATGACAATGGACAATGTCGTGGCACAGCAGCACTGCTGGAAGTAAATCAGATACCATTCAATACGAGAAATCTTGCCTATCAGAGTGTAGAGATCCAGATTCATTTGTGACATGCTTTTCTCCAGCTGAAGTTTTGTGACCCCTCGTTTATGTTTCAACATTTTTCAACAGGTCCTACATGAAATTAGTTGTTGCAAATGAAACAAATCCAAGATCCAACATGTGCCACTGGTTAAACAACAATAGCTGTGAAAGTAGGATAATAGGCGGACGTTACATCATTATATGGACATCCTTTCTTCTGAAGCCATGTCTATCTGACTATCCACTTCTGAGCCTCCTGGAACCCTGTTCAAAAACCAGCTCGTTTTGTAACGAGAACGGAAGGAAGAAGGGTTTCCCAAAAAACAACCTTGCTCACATGGTCTAGCTCCCAATGTTCAGCGGAGGCACATGAGTTCTCTCAAAGATACCTCAATTGTGGCTGGAATGTCATCTGACAGGCCCTTGAGTCCACACTGAACGTATTCTGTGATTCTTTCGCCTTTTGGTGTGTGCCCAAGTTAGTAATTCTATCTATTCTGCATTGGTAAACCGATAAATGTACATGTGTACGTATGTATCCAGCAACACGAAAGGTAGCCATGATGATCCAGGATGGAGTTCGGCAACTCCAAAATGACAAATTCATCTTTGAAAAGACTTATGGAATTGCGTCATCTAACAACCGGTGATTGCATGAGACTCGACGGACTCAGACCATGACAGTGTGAGGGTTGTGTGCAAATCCACAGCATGCACTGTCGGCCCGGTGACAATCTGACGTAGGATAATTTAGATGAAACTCCAACTCATCTCATCCCTATAACCCCTTCACTCATGATTTCGATCCATTCTTCAACCTCCTCCCTGATCCCTAGAATCCCTAGAACCAACCTGGAAACACTTTGAAACCCCTACCAACCAACTCAACCTGACATCTGAATAGCGAACACCCATCCACCCAAACACCCTTTCCGAGGTTGAAGGTACTAAGCGTGTTTTCTCGTGATATTCGTGGCTCAGTTCAATGCCCCACGCCAACCACGGAACCCGTGCCACCGTCAATGACAATTGCGTCAGCAAAGCCCAAATCGTAGCCCAGGTTAAGGCCACCGACCAATGTCCTGGAGAACTATGAAAAAAACGCAGGGAAAGTTGCCGCCATTATCCTCTAAAGCAACATCTTCGGTAGATGACCTTTGCTATCACAAAATTAGATAAATGACATGGCCTTACAAATTACAAGCACCTGTCGATCAAATGGGATGGATCCTGGTGGCGCAAAAAGGTTATTCAAGTCTTGCAACTGCTGTCTGAGAAGGTCAATTATCGTTCTTGGGAGAGTACATGAACTTCGTCAAATGAACGCAAGATTTGGCCTGCTCCAGAGTTTGACAATGTTTGTCATGAATTAGGTGGAGTGATGGATTCTGACATCAGAATACTTTTCTTTCGTGCGTGAAAGTGATTGTGCCAATGGTGCACGGGAATGAACTTTGCACAATGTATCAAGGACGCATCGTGCGAAGGTCTTTGATCAAAGCTTTGGGATCCCACCTGCTGTTCCGCCTCACTCTAGGTGTGAATTGTTCATACCATTCAAGCCATTGCAACAGAATTTGAATGACATGTCACAAGAGAGTTGTTCCACAGGCTCCTGCTTGTGGTGGTGTGAAGAGTGCAATGAAGCAACCAGCCAAAAGCCAGGATCCCAGCAGCATGAACGGCCTCATTCGAAGCAAGGATACACCCTTCAACACCTTCAGGAGTCAAACAAATGAAGATCCAACAGTTGTAGTTCAACAATGGACGGCAAAAAACCGGGACACTTTTGGCAGATTCCTTTTGAATACGCATCAGTGTCAGGTTTGGGCAGAAGTTTTGAGTGTAGGTAAACTTGAATGTAAAATCAGCCAATATCTAAATGCGATCCCATCACTTTAGCATACCTTATGTCAAACAACATATGCAATACCTGAACTTGATCCCTCTCGCTGCTTCCTACACATAGCCACACCTCCTTCGACCCCAAGAAGTCTTCAAGCGATCCTGAGCTTCCACCAAGGCGGTCTCATAGTTGGTTGGTCCATGTTGAAAAAGTTGGTCTTCAAAAAACATGGGTTAGAATAGACTGCAAGAAAATAAGAATTAAGTCTCGATGTTTTTACAGATTTGGCATCCTTAGTTATCAAGTGAGTGCATTTAATTCCAAGCTCACTTTCATGGCTTCCCACCGTGGTAGATCATTCCCAGTATCCACAACTACTTCCAGCCCAAGCAACCCCCCCTCGCATGCTGCCGAGGTGCTGAAAAGTATCCTAACAACGGATCACTCAAGGCATCGAAGATTTGCACGGCAGAAGTCACGTGACCGATGGAGGTCAATGGGACATGGAGCTGATCTGCATAGAGTGACGGTAAAAATAGAGAGATCATCACCTGGATGAAAAGGGATTCTTGGGCAAGATTTTAAGGATAGATTTGGCGAGGGGAAGGGGTGTATAGGATGGGAAAAGACGAATCTGTAAAGTTGGATAGATTGAATGGAATACAGTAGATAGCCAGTGAATATTTGGATGTAGGTCTATGATCAACATCAACAACTCCAAAGAGAATCCCCCACCCCCAAAAACAAGGAACAAGCCATTTCCAACATCACTCACCGAGTAGCTGTGACTGCACCAAAGCCAAAGCCTGGAAGGCCATAGACCACGCACTGTGACCATGACACCATTTCTCAGTGACTCACCGCTCCGCCATTGCATGTCCATGTGCACCATGGACGAAAGGAGAACAAATTATGTAACCACTGTTGTGAATAGACATCTACTGAGTAAAAGACTAGGCAAAAGTGAGTAAAAGTAAGGAACATCGGTGTGCTTTCACTTTGAACATGATTTGATTTGGTGCATTTCCAGTGCCAGCTTTTCGCTCAACCAATGGGGCTTTAATTCAATCCAAGCACAGCAAAGCCTTAGAAGTCCAAGTCCAACTCTCCATCAAAATGCGACCATCGTCATGGTTTCAGTTGAAGACATGTTTGCAACAAACACCGGCGTATTCGTCTTGGTCTGTTCAATTCTTTTCTCACATCCGATTCACACTAGATTACTTACTTGATCCACCCTTCCAATGCAACAACCAAAAAGCAACCTTCCCACAGCTCCTCAAGCTCAAGAGGGTCATACTCCTGGGACAGGGCACCAGGAAACTTGGCCCACGAGGGAACTGTTGCCGAGAAGAATTCCAGAGAAACATCTGTGGTAAGTCGGTACCTGGAAGTCGTCTTCGTCCTTGTCCTTCTCATCTGTATTGAGCCTCCAGTGTTGGGCCAGAATCATGCCGGAATGGAAAAAATCATAGAAATTCATAGGAAAGACATGCCATGACACATTCCCAAACGTGGTTGTACCGCATGGAAATCATAACTTCTGAAGAGAAAACTTCAATTGACAGCACAAGATCAACATTCATCCCCGAACCAACTCCTTGAAAGTGGATAACATCATCAAAATACACTACAATTACAAAGAGAACTAGACTTTCCATATGTTTCCTCAACACTGAAAGGCAGCCTCTGGTCCAAATTTATCAATTTGAGATTTCCGACTCTGTGGACATCAGGTTTTCGCCCACATCGGAGGTCTCTGTCTGACAAATGTTTTGGGATTCATGGCTGGTTGAAATGCAGTTTGCGAGTAGGATCAGAAGGGGAAATGTATAGATCGAGATACATTCCTGGAAAAGGAACAATCGCGCTGTGAAATGGGGGGTTGGAAGATTAGTTCCTTCATTCGGAGGGTATTTTTGAGTATAGGATGTAACTGGTGATGGTTCACTTGTTGCAGTACTGGAATCTATGGTGCTTCGTGGCCTGAAGAAATAAGTTGGCACGTGCACCGAATCAATCCACAAATGTTCATACCAAAGGGGTACAAAAGGGTTCTAATTTGCATAACCGGAAGGGTTCCGTTCCAAAGTCCTGTTGGGTTTGCTTTGATCCAGTGGATTCTGCCAGAACACCTGCCTCCTTCTTGGCAATCTCCAGAAGGTCGACCTGAGACATTCAAACTTCCGAAGTTTCAGGAGGTCGGAAGTTGGAATCGGAGAAAAAAAAAAGATGACCGCTGTCTCCTTTACAACAAGTTCAGATTTTTTCACCCCAAAAATTCGTGAAACACGTTTTTTGAATATTCGATTTGAGCTCAGCTTGAGGCCATATTCATATTCAGCGGAGTCATCGGCTTTTCAGGTGACTCCTGGAGAGAGCCCAGAAACGTCCAAGAATCCCCGAGATGATGTCATGTGTGAAACAATAATGGTTATGTTATGTTCCAATACCTACAAGAAGTGGTTGCAACATCATGTGATACTCAATTTGTTCGCATTTGATATGTCATGTGTGGCTACTACTTGAGTTGCTTGTAACACATTGACTTTCCCAAACATCATCCGTTCCCTGTCCTGTCCCGGCTCCACTGGTCGATTAAAGCCTTGCCTTAGAAAAAAAAACACCCAGGTGAAGCGACGTTTCACGCCGTGGAAACTAACGTAGCAGCCTTCCCAGCTCTACAGGTCAAAGCTGTAAGCTGCTATGAGGAACTGCAATGTGATTGATTTTCGGGGATCAACATTGCCCACACCGGTGAAGTTGAAAACATACCGAATCAGAAGGGTCAAACAAAAACTACCAATCCCAAAGTTTTACTACCCAGTTGGCTGGAGATTCTGTGGCAAACTGAAGGTGTATGGAAAATGCTGGGGATGTCAAACCATTCCAACTGTGCGCATGTACATAGCACACTGGGGCATCTTCTTTGCAAAAAAGACCTTCCAAATTACAATCCAAACATGACAAAAAATACCAAATCATCATCAGCAAAAATTCATTGCCAATATCAATATTTCTCCTTGTGCTCTTTTCTTCTCCCCGCACCTCATCATACCTCATGCCCGTGAAACCAAAATGAATCAATCGCTGCCCATGGTGCATCTGTAGTCGGCTAATGAGCCAATGGATTCGTTTCGCTGACCGTTCTGGATCTCTGGAAACCTCACCGGAACGACTTGGAATCTATGAAAACCTTTTGCCTGGAACGCTTGCCACAAAAAAAGGAAACACATTCGGCGATTGCAGCTGTGAACTTCATTTCACGTTGGATTTGAGGATGAGAGGCAAGACGTCATTCACAAAAATGCTCCATCCATTTTCTGATTGGTACAGCTCTTGAGTTGTGATCTGCTTGTTCTCCAAAAAACAACATCACTATCTAACAAAAGGTCAGGGAATCCAAATCAAAGAGGCTCCAAAATCTTTATGTTAGAAACTTCTTGTAACCAACAACCGGATGGAAACATCTTCACACTTCACAATGTCTTGGATATTTGACATTCACCATCCTTTCCAATCGCCAAACCCATGACTCTCTCTATCTCCCCTCCACTGCTCCATCCTCGACATGCTCTCGCCATCTTTCTCGAACATCGTCATCTCCGAGGCATGGTACTGCCTGCAGGAACGCAAACATCCGATGGCAGTGAAGAGTGATGCTAAGAAGACAAAAGAACGGCTTCGATCTGTCCTTCTGAATCTTGTCCACGTTTCTAACGTACTTGCATGTGATGGAATCCGATATCGAATCAGCTTTAGCATTGCTGCAACTAACATAGTAATTAAACATATCAACCTCAAGTGCTAGCAATATTGACACACTACACCGCCAATGGATCCTCTCAGAAAACCGCCAAATGCCAATTGCGCCTCGACGGATGCCATGGCAGACTGCCTGCGATGGTACCAGGTTAAACGGCTGTGATGTGCCGAAGAAAACCAACCCAGTAACACAGATTGACAGTAAAACCGCATCCAACGATAGAGATGTTACGTAACATCATCAAAGTAGATCTAAACCAAAACACATGCATTCATAGGTCTTTCCATTGAACTTCTCTTCTCTCTCGTGCAGCGATATCCCATCCTATGCCAAGTGTCTCTCAAAAACGTGTCTCCATAACTTCTCTTGAACACAGGGCGTGGGCCGATGGCACTTTTTGTGTTTGAACCTCTCCAAGGTTTGTTTTCGTAGGCCCGCAGTACTGCGGAGCCCGTCAAACTTTCTGGACACAACGCACCCAGGTGCAACCGTGGCCTTTTTTGAAGTTGTATATAGGTCCCCTTGGTGGCAAAAATGGGTTCCACAACCAGATGAGTGATGATACAAGTTTGTCTCAGAACATGCATTCTTGCAAATAAAATGCAGATGTTGGTGAAAATCCATTAGATATATTGAATCGGACCTCAGCATTTTTGCACTCCAAGACTCCACAATTCTTGACTTCTTCTCAAATCAATAATCTGTTTGAAATTTTGTTTTTGAAACGTTGCAATTTGTTGTGGAAACACCACCAAGGATGGAGAGAGCAAATTGAACAGGTTGAACAGCGACTGTCAAACACAGACAAGTCTACCGCAGCTAACAAATCTGATGATAGACCGAGTGGTTTCGTCTGGAGGCTGCTTATTTAGAAAAATCATCCCCCATTTCGTGATTATTCTAATAAACTCATTGCAACATTGGCGTTTTTCTTGGTGATCCCTTCCAATTCTTGTCATTGACAGTCGTACATCCTGAGGACTCCAAAAGTTACCCTCAGATGTTCACGACGTGATGCCGTGGTGTTGGCGAAGGCCGAAAAGGGTTGGAGAAACACCGTCACTTCTGCGGTGGACAAAATGATGCTCCGATGAGTGCATGAAATCATGTCGGAAAGTTCTTTTTGTGTGTCAAATCATGTCAAGTATGTCTTGGTGAAAAAATCCAGCACAAAAGTTCCCATCACCGATCCACCACAAAAGCAAAGGAATCGTTTCATCCTCAAAAGATTGAAAATTGTTTTGCTCTTCTTCGGCTCCATGGCCGCTTTTTGATCACAAGATGATCACAGCTACGAGTCGTTGGCTCATAAACTCATGCCCAATCGTTGCTCACAAAACGGCTGGTTTCTTCCATCGTCAAGCGGCTTGGAAACCAGTCTGGTGTCCTGAACTTCGAGTTGACATGTACGATTCTCTACTTGCCATGTGCCCAAGAAAGGTCGTTGGGTTCGTAGTCCTTACAAATCCCTCTCCATTTGCCAAGAGTAACCGATTCTCAAGTAGGCCTACGGGAATCCTGAATATGATGATGACTTAATATTGTGTGTTATCGCTTGATGCATCTTGCCTAATACTTCCTTTGGACCACCAGCCAGCTATCACCACCAAACAACAAACCTGTGGACAATTTCTCCATCAACATCTGCCACCTTTGAACGACATTTGCATCCGCATCATTCCGCATCTATCTTAATCTTTGTGACAATTCCCTGCTACCTCCACCCAATACAACTGGTGACGCTGAGCAACTCCCGTGGATCGCGGCCATCTTTTGGATATCCAATGCAGATACCTCATTGTCATCAAGGCAGGTATTGAATGGCTGGAACAAGAATATCAAACCCTTTGCAAAGAGCTGGATCCCTACTTCCTTCACCAATCAGCAGTTTCTGGACGCTAAAGGTTCCACTTGGAAACACCAAATCTATTTGAACCACCTCAATGTTTTTGCAACTTTCATGAGTTTTGGGTGCCTTTGGGCAGGGATGCCTTCTTTCTCAGGGAAATAGAGTTAGAATGTTTTGACGACAAGATTTTTTAAGCGTGTCAAAATCAGTCTTCTATAAAAGACTAATTCCAACTTTGAAGTGATGTAAACACCTTAAAAACCTGTAAAAACAACCCCAGTTTTTTCGGGGGTGGGACACATTTCACATATTTTCACATTTCAACTTCCCAACTCTTCTGGCCGCCACAGGTACCGCACACCAGGTGTTCATCATTGGGCATGGCTTCTTCACCCAAGATCTCGCGACAAAGATCCGTGAATTTGGCCACGGAGCCTAAGGGCTTACCACCCAGGCCATAGGCATGCATGGCTACAAGGATGCCATACCTGAGATGGTGCTTGGAAAGTTTTCCATGAACTGTTGGAGTCCTTATTGCTGGGCTGCAACGCTGAAACCTCCACAAGGAAAGAAACGATACTCATATCAGACATACCGAAAAAAACAATAGTACTTAGTACTCCTTATGGTGACGATTATGATGATGATGATGATGATGATGATGATGATGATGAAGCTTACAGTACTTCTCAGCCAGAATCCAGCTGGGTCACATGTAGGACCCCACGTCGACGAAAGTTCCAGCCACTGAGGATTTCGGGATATTCAGCAGCAAGAGCACCTAGAACTCACTTTTTGTTTGGAAACCCCTTTGGCACCAGGATGTTGTTTCAACTATAGACTGGAGATGATTCTGATTGCAGATATAATTGAGTTGATAGAGGTCATTATCATGACCATTTTGATCAGATTGACAGTATCTTAGATACAAGTGATCCGTTTCTTCTGGGCATCCCATGATTGCATCACATAAATAATGTCTGACTGGTTGAGTTGACTCAGAGTTTCATTGCAATACAATATGCCAAGATATACCAAGTGTCCAACCGCTAACCGCGTATTTGACAGGTGCTACGCCAAGACACTGGGGCACCCCAGAACCTTGGAACCAAAGACCACTCGAATGGAAGGTGTTTGCGATCTTGGCATTTCGTCATTTCCTTCTGCTGAATCCAAGGTGCTCGTAGTTTGGCCGGTACTTCTGGCGACGCCCCTCGGCATCGTCACGTTGCAGTCCATGGCGTTGCTCGTACAACTCGAAGCCATACTGGTCCTTCCCTGACGCCACGTGCCGGAAGCACCACGAAGTGTTGAATGGCCGAAACCTAAACAAAAAAAGTCAGGACTCTAGGATCTAACTTTGTTTTGATGTCCGCGGTGTACAACAGATGCGATGAGATGCATGATCATAGATAAAACATATGAAAGTATGAAACATGCATATGTTTTCAATCCCGTGACTTCTCTGATGGATCGTTCCACGGAGCTGCCCAAGCCTTTCTGCATTCTCGCAGTGTTCTGGGTGCTATACTTCTTATAACCTGGGTAGGTGCATTTCATTTCATCATATTTCATGGGATTTCATGGGTAGTGTGCACCACCCCACCGAAAGAAATGCCTTAAACTTTGTTTGCATAGTATCACAATGAATGAGTCTAGAGTCTAGAAGGACGAAACTTGACGTCTGGAACAGCGCTGTTCCAATTTTCTTCGTGGCAAAATGAGCTGTTGCAAGATAAAACCTCCAATTTCAATCCAATCATTTCTTCAAAAGGCTACCGCTCCATGGCTGGAGCAAGAAATGCAGTTCAAAAAAAATCCTGGTATAAAATTCATCCACAAATGGCCTACATCCTTTACAAGAACGAACAAATCAGCTACGCTTGGTGTCAAGTAGCTTTGGCCACCATTGTTTCCTGCATCGAAATAATCCAGCATGGCTTTCGACAGCCTCGGCTAAGGCGGCGGACAATCCCAAATTGATGCCATGGATTCCAGAAATTGATTGGTTTGTTCCACACGTCCCTTCTTAAGAGGCACTGGTATCTTACAGTACTTGAATCCTCTCAAACTGAACTATAACCCTGACATACCATGACGTTTGCGAGGGAATCTACTGTGATTCGATGATCCTCTACTCCAAAAACATCTGCCCTCAAATCCAACATATCCCTCAGCAAAATCGCAGCCAGCGCCACTTGTCCCGTGCTTCGCCCTGGATCACCGTCACCGACCAGGGCTGCGAGTTGCAAATGGAGGTCACGTATCGTGCTGCGCTCAGCACGTCGCTGAGCACGTCCTGCAGGAGGAGGTTTGTTTGTGTCCGACGTTGTTTTAAAGCATCCTAAGATCAAACTACAGTGGGAGAGGTCTAACATGTCAAGTCATTGGAAAACTCCATACGGCATGAAATTGTTCCATTACATTCCATTATAGTATATTGTGCTCCTATTGCATCATCTCCGGATTATCCATGAAGCAAAATCGCACAAGCAACATATTCAAAGCATCTCCGGACACCCACGTCCACTCTGTGAACCATCCTTCGGTACAACTTTCGTCGTGTCGAGAGTGTGAGAGCAGTGTCTTGAAGAGACCAAGTGCATCAAACCACGTGCATTTGGTGTGACCTCAGTGTCGGGTGGATGTTTCTGTCCTTGTTTTGTGGATGTATCCCTGGCCTGCTCAGGTATTGTGATAGATATTACTTGGGGATGCTGGGTGCCCAATTAACGCAGATCCAATTTCAACTGGGAGATTTCAGCAATTTCTCGGGAATTCCGATCGCTCCAATGGGAGGCAACCTCATTGAAGCAAGCCGCAGTTGTAGGTGGTGCTGACAACCAAGTAGAATCGCAGTTGATCCATCCTCGGATTAATCATACTTCGTGGGGTTTCGGTAAAGCTGTAGCTAGCGCAAACAAACAAAATTGGTGATTTCTGATTGTGCCACAGTCCATCTCACTTTCACCAAGCATCGTGTGGTTTCATCCACCGGCAGTCTGTTGAGGCAACCATTTACGGGCACCACACGTGGGTCACGAGCAAATTCGGGAAAGCCCAGGCTGATGGCACACACCACGAAGTGCTCCTCACGGCCGATGAAGGGAGGGTAAACCGCTGTTGAAGTGTGGCATTCAGAGCGTTTGTCAAGCGTCCATCATCATCGTCACCACTACCTGACCCGGCTTCTTCACCCACCCTCTCCCAAATTCCACCAGCCTCCATTCCCTCATATGCGTGTCTCCTCTGGAAACTCGTCACCCAAAACCTCCTTGTAGACATCTCCATACTTCGCTACCGAGAACTCGGGATGGACACCCAGGCCCATGTCGTGAGCGCCTCAGGTGGAATCTGGTACGTGGAAACAAACCCTCCCAGGCGAAGCTCTCAAACCTCCGCCTTAGACTAGATACCCAAATCTGATTTTATATCACCTTTCCCGCCTCCTTTTTTTTTGTAAAACCAACAAAGGCACACAAACTCCATGTCTTACAGCAAAGTGTCACATGGAAATCGCTGTCATCGCAGATCCCATATCCAGAAATACACCATCGACAGGTGGATCTTCTTTGAGGCATGGCCCAGTTGGTGCAGTCACCAAGATGTGCAATGGTGCTGAAGCGATAGCACCTGGTGGATGAACGGATCTGGATAGAGATCTGTCAAGGGAACATTGAGGGTAGCGATAGACAAAACTGTAGGATGGAAAGGTACAATTACATATATGAACACACATGCACCTTTTTATGACATGTCCTTTGACTTTGCACACAAGACCCGAAAACTGTTCACCTTGTATACCACCAAAGACACAAGTAACCACTCTGTCTTGTACCCCCTCTGTCGTAGTGAGTCATGGACACGACTTGTATAGCCATCGACTTAACATATAGCCAAGCAGCTTTTGGTACCTTCCAATGTGGCTTGTTGATCCTTCTTGTACTCGGCCCTCAGCTGATCTTTAAATCAAGGTTCCAAAATGCAAGGCCTTGCGGGAGAAACATGGTAAGGCTCTGTTGTACTTGGTATCTTGTCCTAGTGGTGTACATGTCTGCAAGCAATAATCCAAATTGTCAATCAATCCATTTCCCCCGATCTCATTGCAATTTTTGAAAACAGTATCAAGTTCGTCCAGGAGTGGCGTTTTTTCAGTGATCCCGTGTGGCTCCCAGCAGAAAGCTTTTCTCGATAAAGAATCTTTAGGCAAGCGTCACTGCCTTCTCCATACGTGGGATCATGGAGCTCGGAAGGTCAGCATACCTTAGATCTGAGAAGCTCCCACATACCATGCAACATGCCATCCATGGGCAACAGAATGAACATCCGAAGTCAGCAACGAAAATGTGAAAGGACCCTGCAATCTTTCCATTTCTTTCATGAGAAATGCCAACTAACCTCAATACCTAAGATCCGTGCTCAATGGCATATCTTGAATGTCAAGGAACAGCTGAAAAGAATGGCCACATGATTGTCCCCTCCGAAAATAGGTGACATCAGTTCCGACAGGACAATCTACCTTCATGCCATAGTTGATCTTGTGATACAGCCCCGAAAAGAAACCTGGAGCCTGAACATGACCCCCTTTGAAGAGGAGGTTTGGCTCTGGAGATCATCATGTTTAACCAATCTTGCCCAACCACTAATCACCAATTTTCAACTGATGGTTGCTGGGTTTCTAAACCATCAACTGGCTGCTACCATGTGGCACGGTGGTGCCCGCATCGTTGGCATCGAACTTGGCCACCAGTTTCGTGGCCAGCTGTGCCTTTTTATCGCCTCGGAACAACCAACGGGTGAAACCGGTGATCCAAATTGAGACCACACCCCAAAGCAGAATGCAAACGGCTGCAAGCAAGAGCCATGCTTATCTATTACACTGAAATGACATCCATTTTCAAAATTTTCCGTGATCTCCAGACCTTCCCAGGGTTTTTTAGTCATCTTGCTGCCAAAAACCCACCAAAATCGAATTTCTTTTACCCCAAGAAAGAGATGGATGACCTCCGACACTAGACACAAAAACACACCTCCAACCTGACAACCCCACCTTGCACTACAACAATGGTCCAGGGCTGGGTATTGGCAGAGGAGGGCACGCTTCGCAAACCCTCCAAAATGTCGGTGACCACCTGGCATTGCGAAGAAGTGAAAACCGTTGAAAACTCATCCTCCAAAAGCAAACTCTCCCAAACACTTTCAAAGTCGAGGTGATCTCTAGGTGATCTCTATGGTTGCCAAGAATGGGGGATGCTTTGCAAGAATGGAAGATGTGTTGCATGGCCCCGGAAGAAAAAGAATTGCAAATTTGCCTGAAAGATCTCCTTGCAGTGTCTTTGCCTTATAGCTGCCAGGTTCCTTCTGGAGCAACAACAAGTATGGGAATCCCACCTCTACTTTGCTAGGGAACAAGGGTATAAGATGGTGTCACAAAGAGGTTCTGAACAACTATATGCGACCATGCCTTCTTGGGTACAGCACGAGAAGAGTCAAAGTGCTGCGTGCCGTGCTGGGAGCACATCTGCTGAACCTTACTCATTGGAAGCTGAGAGCGAGCGTGGTGATGATCTAGAGAAGACATACCTACGTGCATACACTAAGATGGAGGAAATGATGAATCGCTATATTTTATTATAATAACGCACAAACACACAAACTTCGTGTCGAGCCTGACCTGCCTTTCACTTTACAGCAAACTGACCCCCCACATGATACTGCAACTTAAACTTGCAATTGCAATCAACAATGCTTTTTGAACCACCTATCCAACCTATCCTTCAAACAAGATCTATCACCTACAACTTTGCCTACAACATCTTACAACTGTCCACCTTCAATCCTCATTTTCCCACCTTCCTTTGGATTTTTTTGCTCAAGAAGCTCCACGAGGGCGACCGCCAAGGAGGTGAAGAGCTTGAACTAACTTGGCACTTTCTTCCTGGCAAATTCAATGGCCATGGCAGTCTTTTTTGGAAGCATCTTACAGCACTCTTACCTGTTCGATATCATAAGGGGAATTCTCATCTCCAAGTGAAACCAACACGGTCACCAATAGCCTTTGGAAGGGAGTTAATGTGCATCTTCACATCAGCATCACTGGCAGTTTTCAAAGTGCTTGACGCACCAGCACCCATGGCGTTGATGGCTTGTGCTGGAGGTTTCAAAAGAGCTGAATGCTGCAGGCGAGATGTCTGGGTGGGCTTTTGAGGGTGGCTGTGAGGGTTGGAGCTTGGCTCTGCCAGGAGGGGATTACGAGTTCAAAACCACACATGGGGAGATTGGTTTGGAAGTCATTGAAGTCATTCAACCAGGGGAGGCTGGTACTGCAAAATGTTCAACAAAGATGAAGCCTGTTTTCAGAAATGCATTGGTCATGGGGGTGTGAGGTTGGGTGCGAACTACAGTGTTCCCACGATGACTTTCCCTCCCAAGGCATCAATTCTCGCCACTCCAGGTTTGTACGGCAAGGGTGTCGCCTACGCTCCTGAAGGTTTGCATATCGCATGAGGGCATAGGACCTGGCCATAGTCTGATCGAAAGCATTCACTTTCATTTGCATTTTTTGACGTACATCGTGGATTAAACAAACAAATCAAATAAAAACGTATATACTCGTAGATATACAATCTACTCTACAGTATAAGCACATATAGATAATTTATATCTCTTGTTCCATCTGAAAACACGATATAGAATTGAAATAGATAATTGAATCCAAACACTGTTTCTTTGTCCCAGCCATTGTAACAACGCCATGTGCCGTGCCTGTTGTTGACCTTGGGGCCTGGTCGAGGACTCTGAAAACTTGCCATGCCCTCTAGTTAACCACAATTTCCAGCGCAGTTCAAACAAGGTCGAACGGCATAGTGGCAACATGATGTTCAGTGCTCTCAGATTTCAAAAAGACGCAGCGAAACGAAAGAGACGGTTGCATTGCCAAATGACAAAGGATTGATAAAAGCTGGATTGCATACAAAGTATCTTTTCAAATCTTTTCATTATCATTTCATATCATTTCCACTTTCGCATCATCATGTGCTGAAATCATTGGAAATTCTTCCCAATATCTTATGATGTTGGCACCTTACCATCTTTACCATTGTGATGTCTACACTTGCATCTGCTGGTGGCACCATGGGCCCGCACCTATCCAGTGGGGCTCCTGGTCATAGTGTGGGCCGGAGCCTAACACTTTAGCGAGTTGGCAAACCAAACTGCGGAAAAAAACAACTCGGGAAATAACAAAAAAATGAAATCACCAGCGACATGGTTGCTCATTGTTTGGAACGCCAGAAGATCAATGACACGCTAATCTTTTACTGGAAAAAACCCTGGTTGTGGGTTAAGGTTGGAAGTGAAACTGAAGCACTTTAGCAGTTTGGAGATGCTTGCCTGGTGGGTGGCTTTGCTTCTGTCCATGCCACCTTTCAGTACCTTAGATCTGGTGATGGATGCCACCAATATATGGACCCTAAAATCGGTGGTTTATTGGTCCATTAATTTGAGTATATTGAGTTCCTTTTCCAAAGGGGGCAATTTGAGGTTCTAAGACTAGTTTTGAGAGGTGAACAACTCAATGATTTCAATGTTGCGCACATGTTATTGCAAATGTCATCTTTAAATACTGACTGTTTCACACACCAAGTGGATCCAAATGTGGTCAAGGTTTCCATGCGAACACACTGGAAACTTCTTGGACGGAGTGCCCATCTGCTTGAGACGTGCAGAACAAACCATAACTTTCGCAACTGGTGATTTACCTCATGCAAACAAAAACCATCACTCAAGTTAACTTACATGTTCGAACATACACACCTAATAAAAGCTACACAATCATACAAGAACCTATCAAAACCCAAGAAGTGTATTTGTATCCTGTCTTTTGGCTCAGTCACTCCTTTGCGTTCCAACCCTTAAGCCACTGAGCTTCCCCTACGCCACCATCTCCATATGCCCTCAGGCGGTGATGATTCGATCGTAACTTGACATACTGACAGAATGTACAAGTGAAAAAAACTGCAGTTGCCCACCTCCTGCTGTGGCGGTCCAGTCTGTTCCCACCTCGCTATGCAATTGATCTTAGAATGTACAGGCTTCAATAAAAACATGGCTATGCTGCAGGAGAAGTGTGGGGAACCACTTGGCGGCTGGCAATGCTGCTAATGGTGCCTGGTGCCTCCTACCTAATGGTGCCACCCTTCCCACCAATGACTTCGATCAACACTCAGCAGTACAGCCTCGGAAAGTCCTGTGCCTCAATAGCCAAAGACACAAAGGGCATGGAATTGCACCGTTTTTGAAGTAGATATCGGAGTCAAAATAGCAACGAATCCATTGCTATGCAAGCATGGTAAACGAACACGTGACCATGAAAAACTGCAAGTATATATGTATATCATTTATATATCTAAATATGAAAAGGCAAATATATCCATACATGTGCCACATCAAGGCACTAGTCATGCTACCCAAAAGTTGAAGACTCGTGCCAATCCTAAGGGTCCCAGCTCGATCCCAAGGCTTCCAATGACGTTCCCCTGCCTAGATGCAGCTTCCAAGATGCCCAATCGGCAAGATGCAGAACAACTCCAAAATTTGGGCTTTAGTTTTTGAACGGAGTTCATTTTTTCATAGTTATAACAAATGAAGGCTTGGTCGGCTTTTGGCATGTTGAACTCTGTGTTTTGATGTGCAGCCCCAAAACTGGAGGCCTCTGCAGGTCTGTTGGACCATCCTTCGGTCCTCACCGGAGAGGCCTGACCGGAGTTTTTCAACGGAAAGGGTTGCGGGTTCCATGCCATTTATGATGAGGTCGTCAAGACCTACCAACATTCATGACACATTGGAACCCGTCTTGTTGCAAGCTCATCTCCTGTGTCTGTGGAGGCTGAATATGTAAATCGCAACGTCTTTCTATGACAGTGAAACATGTCACGATATCAAATGTTCTGGAATGATCAAACCCTAGTCGATGATTTGCAGTTGCAAAGTCCAAGATGCTTGGTCAAACATGTTTCAAGCACCCCTAGCTGGTAATCCACTGCAAGTAACGCACAACTATCCCCAGTTGCTTCTGCCCATATGGAGCCTGTGCTTGCTCAGTCTCCTGAGATACATTAAGAGTAGAGGTTACTCTGACTCTGAAAAATTGGCAACACCACAAAAATGAAGAAACAAAAAACGATCATTTGATGTCACCCTGCTCAATTCATTCGAGTCGAGTCTGTAAACAAAAACATTGGTGGAGAAAGTCCCCATGGAATTCGATATGTCCAAACATCTTCAGCCTCTCAACCGTCTCAACCCACCTTGAACTTGCCACCGAGCAACGTGCTCCACACGCCCGGGTGCCACTGGCGACTTCAGACCTGCAGTCCGAGTAGGTCTGAAGCAACGTGTCGCAACATGCAGCTTTTGAAATAGACATTGGACAGATGGGTGGTCTCTTTATGTGTGGCCTCAAAATGATCTCAGGAACTATTTCCAAAATCTCAGGAACCGATTAGAAGATCTCAGGAACTATTTCCAAAATCTCAAGAACCGATTGGAAGATCTCAGGAACTAATGTATGTTTTAAAGGAAACAACCCTTGCGTGTTGCCCCCTGGATGGCACAGAGATACAAAAACTGCTATTCAACTATGCTGCCGTGGTCAAAAATGTGGGGAAATAAAAACAACAGAATCGATTAGAAGATCTCAGGACATATTGCCTATTGTATGTTTTAAAGGAAACAACCCTTGCCTGTTGCCCCTGGATGGCACAGAGATACAAAAACTATTCAACTATGCTGCCGTGGTCAAAAATGTGAGGATAAAGACAACAGGGCATGGCACCAGTGGCATACCCTACCCATTACACTTTAAAACTTTAAACCAGCAAATTTCAACCCACAAAATGCCGCAACAGCCGCAACTTTTAACATGATTTTCCCATCAGAGGAATTGCCATCGCTTCGGTTCTAGCGCATCCACGTTAGCCACGTCGACGTAGGCACATTTGCATTTCACATTGCCCGGCCCTGTAAAGCCCGTGCACTTTCCTACATGAGAGCTGGCCAACAACTATGCCATTCCGATTCCATTGATGGATTATCGACTTAACAAAAATCACGTCCAGCGTCCAGTAGAGTCTGAGTACAGTGAAGTCACTATCATTGCTTATCATCACATCACCCTCACCGTGCACAGGATGTTCCACTCACAGGGTCAAAATCTCACTTTACCCCACCAGCCACCAGCTGCCTATGTGTTTACGGTTTCACACACTAGCTGGACTCGACTGAGTAAAAAAGTGAGGACAAAAAGCGAAGCCGTGACTAAGCTAAGCTG
Organism: Breviolum minutum Mf 1.05b.01; assembly: GCA_000507305.1. NCBI lineage: Eukaryota > Dinophyceae > Suessiales > Symbiodiniaceae > Breviolum > Breviolum minutum. The sequence continues at coordinate 191,036 of DF239177.1, read as the reverse complement.
CTGCAGGCCCTTTGCCATGATCTTCTCAAACGCGCTCCCTTCACTAGTTCAACGGAATATGCAGGAAACTAACTTGGAGTAAAGGTGAACTGAAATATCAATATCAATATCTATCATCTATCTGCTTAGTGGCTTAGTAAAGAAAAATAGTTTGATACCTGGCCTGGCCTTGTCTTGCGTTGTCTTGTCTATATCGTCCGAAATCCTGAAATCCTACTTGAAACATATAATATACCTGGCCGTTTGTACCGTAGTCTGCTCATAGGTTCCCAAAAATCTAGTCTCACAACACTATGACCACAGCACTATGGGCCTACATGCTGCCACTGCGACTCACCGACTCATGATACAGGGGCTACAGGGGTCTCACAACATCCTGCGCGCTCATTCCTTTCGGTGCTTCTTGGATTTCTTCTCCGACTTGTCCTTTTTCTTGTCTTTCTTCTCCGACTTGTCCTTATTCTCAATCTCAGCTGTCTTTGGTGGTGTGGGTGTCCCATGATCCTTCTTGCGCCTGCTATGGCCTGGCTCCTCGCCAGCACCACCACCAGAACGACGTTTTGTAGGAGCCGTTGGTGCAGCAGGCTTGAGCACGTCCTCAAGTAGGTTGACCAACTTCGCCTCAAGTACCGGACGACACAACGCAAGTTCAAAAAAAAACACAACATGCTACCGTGACTCAATCCTCAGAAATGTTGAAATCTGAAATTCTGAAATACTGCACTCCTACATCTCACATCTCTCCGACTGCGACTTATGATATTGCGATAGATACGCTACAATGATAAAATGCTGTACTGTATGATTTGATAATTTGTCACATCGTCACATCATCATCATCATCTTGTCATCTTGTCATCTTGTTTTAAAAACCGCCTACTGGCATGAACAAATTCCCTGGTCTGAATTATTTGATCTCAAAAAATGACGTCGATGCAAGGCAAGCTAAGCTAGTACTAACCAGTCTTTCTACCAAGGAAGCAACATAGGCAGCCAAACACAACGTAACACACGTCCTTGGATACCTAGCCTAACAAGGGAGCAGGTGCGAAGCTGGACCCAAAGCGCGCCAAGGTAAGAAGCAAGCAAGTAAACCAGATTTTGTTTTTTCAGATGTCCACAGAGTCAAACAAACAGTTTAGTTTGATCTCCTGTGAAGAGCAAAAATGAAACTTAATGTTCGGGGATTCGGGAAATATAGAATATCAGAATATCATAATATCCTTAAATGGTTCTTTTCTTACATCATGAATGTTTGATTTCTTGAGGGGAACTTGTCAAGCACCAAAGCTGCTAGGACCCTGATCTTTTTGGCGGGTGTCAACACGGATCTTTTGGCGGCTGTTAGCTCTGCCTGGCTGTCACCATTGGAAAACAAAGGATGGGCAATCTCGAAAAAACCCAAGTCCAAGTTAGGCCTTAGGCCTCGGACTCTGACTCCACCGTCACCTCGGACTCTGACTCCACCATCACCATCTCCAAATCCGTATCATTATCAGACTCATATTCAAACAATTCTGAGTCCACCTCCAGGTCCTCATCCTCCTCCAGCTCCACCTCCACAAAAAGTTCGCCATCCACCACCTGCATCTTCCGCTGTTCCGTTTTGACTTCCTGAAAGACTCTGAGCACTTCCTTCACATAGTCGTCACCACCCAGCTTTTCTTCTTCTGGTTTCTTATCCTCCTTCTCGTGGACGAGCGGTGATGTGGATCCGGAATCACACTGGGTGGAGGAAGGCCCTCTGGTTGCGTTGGCTTTGCCACTGCCATGTGGAGCGAACACTGCAAAGACAAATCTAGCAGGTAAGGTAAGTCAACGTCAAAAGCACCAGAGTTTTAGCCAAAACAGCTGTTGATTTTTCAAATGCAATTTATGACGAGTTGAGTCGAGTTGGTTTAAAAAAACCATCCATCCACCACAGACTCTTTCCACTGAAAAGTACTGAAACAGTGAAACGGTACGTGTCAAATCAAGCATTGGCACCAAGTTGCGGATACTGACTGCAAATCTTGCTTCGAAACCCCCAAGGTGCTCAGCAAGTAGTCCATGATTTTAGAAGTCTCCTTGCGGGGATCTTTGCGGGGACTGCCGAGGAAAATGTCAGCGCACAAAATGGTCCCCACAGTCAAAGCCACGTTGTGTCGCAAGTCCTGCCCAGCTGCCCCACTCAGAACCAGGGGCCAGGATCATGATAGAACAAGAAAGAACACACACACAGACATTCTAACATATACACACACAGGAGCAACTCAATGACATGACATGAACCCATATCGATCCATGGTCCGTGATCTCATATCGTATAACAACTCAGCACTGAGCACAGCAAACCAAAACCGAAACACCTCCACTGCCGCCCTTCATGGTCCTTGGCCAACGTAACAGATGCCTGGATGCTTTGCTTATGTGCTGCCATGATGGAGGAACAACTGCTTGCAACCACTAGCCTCTCAAAGTTTGGAAGGTCGTCTGCAATTTCTGTACGGAGATTTACAATGACCTCCATGTCGGCTGCGACTTCTTCAGAGCCAGCAAAAATCCACTTGCAAGGCTCCATTTCCCAATTTTTGGCACAGTCCCTCGCTTGCCTGCAGTCAGCTTTCATCTATAAAAGCTGCAAGCAAACAAACAAACAAACCAACAAAGTAACAAACACAATTTAACACAATTAACACTCCCACAGCCCGTAGCCAAGTGCATTCACCCTTGTATAAAAGCAGCAAAGTTCAGTTTTTCCAAGACCAAGAAACTTGTACTTCTTGTACAAGGCTTCCAACTTCCCAACATTCTGCATGAAGGCTTTGCACAAATCGCCCAACTTCGAGTCAATCACCTTCATGAACCTTTCGCACGCTGACACTGATTCAGGAAGAATTGACGTCATGAGGCTCTTGTTGGCACAGTCGGCCTGCACATACCATTGACTCAAATCAGCAATGGCTGCCACACCACACTCATTGCCAAGGCCTTCAATCATGGAATCCAGTTTTGACGATCTGTTGATCAATCCGCATGTGATCACTGCGTCGCGCAAGATGTTTGTTGGCTCCTTCAGAACATCACCTGACAATGTGGCAATGTTCTTGGCACTGTCTGAATCCAAATTTTCCATCTGAGATTTGATCCACTTCATGCCCATGTTATTGACCTTCTCCAACAGGCGTAGAACTGCCTCTGTGCAAATCACTTGATAGTCTGGCTCATCAGACTGTGGGTCTGGCAGCTGCACAAACTGGATCCGGTGTAGGTCGTGGTAGAGAGGGCCAACAAGTTTGAGCAAGTCACAATCCTTCACATCCCCAGACTCGCCAGTGACATCCCGGCAAGCCAAGGAAAAGGAAAGCACCCTCTCCAAGAATTTGTGCAATCCCTCCACAGGGACATTGGACTTTACATTGAAGATAGTCAGCAACACACCTAAGGTGGAAGGATTGGATTCAAGATTCATCTGTATTGTTGCTGCCGTTGTTGTTCTTCTTGCAGTTGTTAGCTTGTTGATTTTGAATACAATTCAGATGCAAGTCAATACAACTAGACTATTACTGATACTGTATCATCATTGTATCGCTATCACGCAAACGAGCCCCTATCGTTCTCAATATGAAAACTGGGACAGTGACTGCAACCTTCATGTAGGCTGTCTAGTGAATCAATTCTGTTCTCGATTGGCTATTGATTTTCACCCGCGGCCTATTTATATAACTAACTAAGACAAAGACTAAGACTATGACTCTGGCTATGACTCTGACTGACTACACAAATCTTGGAGCTTTGCAAGACAAGGCTCGTGCTCCGTCAAGGGATGCCAACAAATCCTCGTCCTTCTGTGAGTGTTTCACGACCAACTCTTCCTGACGCCAAAGCGGATCAATGAAGGAACGCAGATTGCTAAAGGTTGTCTCCCCACGTGCACATGCCCAAGCGGACACCGCTTCAATGGCGGACTCCAACTCAGCAATTGTAGTCTCTGTGCCTCCGATCTGCTTGAGGTCAGCAATTTCGCTCTCAAAGTTGTGCACGCTAAGACTATGCAACATCGAAATCTTCGAGGGGTCACAAGGGAATAACTTCTTGTCCACGTCCCGGACGGATTCAAGGAATGTCTTCAAATCAGCAGTTGCTTTTTTGCAAGACTCGATCAAGGCCTCTTCATCCAAAGCAGCCTTTCCCTGCGAAAGCACCTTTTGCCAATGTGTCCTCAAAAGGATGGAAGAGGGCGATGGCCACCCAAAAAAAACACACTGAAGCTGAAGTTACGTCCACCCAGAGTCAAGAAATTATTCGTTCACATCCCTTGCTACCTTAGTTTAAATTTTGAGACGTACAGCCCTGCTCAATCTAAGGAAAGGCTCTTCAAACTTGGGTTCTGCCTGGCTGCAAGGGTCATACGTGAGCTGTAGGCCACACAAGGCCCGACCTCCTTCAGCCACTGGTTGTCCTTGTTGGTCAAGCCAGCTGCCATGTCAACCACCAACGCACAAGCAAGAAGCTTTTGAATGTCGAGCAAGGCTTGGTGTGAGAAGCCAGCGCGCAACACTTGTGGATCTCCAGAAGGGACGCCAGTCCTGGGTGGGGCAGGACTACTGCCTACTCTGGGCAAAAGTTGTGTGATCAAAATTCAAAATTGATCAAAATCCCAAGATCCAAACAAAGGATTCCATGATGGATTGCGAAGAAAAGAAAGAAGCGAAACACATGTTCAAATGTCAAATGCTATGAAATGTGATAATGTGAATGTGAACCTACAAGCCTGAAGGCCTACGTAGCCTACAGGCCACACCGGTCACCTTTCTGATTACACTTTCATACCGACCTACGTCAACTAAAACCAGTTTAGGAACACAGGGAGTTAACACTGATCAATGATCACTGATGACTCATGACTGATGCACTGATGCCGCACCGACCATACCGTACCCATCAAAAACCGGTCCTTATCTCAGAAATCGTGAGCTTGCATTGCGGAGGAGCATCTCTGAATGCTTTCAGAATCGTTTCATCCGCAGTGCCAGCACCCTTGAATTCATCCACAAGACTGTGCAGAATGCCTGGCTGGGACTTCAACAAGAGTGAATAGAGCCACTCAGGGCTGTCATCTCTGCAAATCGCGGCCAGAGAGATCATGTTGCTGTCTGGGAGGAATGCGTCGTCCAAAGAGAGACTTCAAAAGGTCCAACGGCCGGTGAGCCTGAAAGGACGGTCTGAGTCAGTCAGGACTTCCAAAGACAGAAGCTAGACAAACTTATTGAACTAGTTACTACTAGTAACTAGTAATACGTTTTAACTTCTAAACCTAAACCTTCAATCAGACATGCAAATGTTTTTTTGGAAGGCCACCGGTATAACCCCGCCATACCTGCCTCAATGAGTTTCTGGCCCATGGCAACGACAATGCCCGAAGCAGTCTTAGTATCAGGAATTTCTGCAGCTCTCCAATTGCATTTCCGGCCTTCTTCATCCTGCTCTTTCATCTTGCCTTGCCATAAAGCAGGCGGGCTGGCTTGCTCCAAGCTCTGAAGGGCTTGCTGAGCACTTTCAAGCGGTGTTGCCTTTGGTTGTCGATTGTTTGATCTGCTCCTGTTCTTTGCAGTTGGCTTTTCAGGCTTTTCAGGCTTTTCAGGTTTTTCATTCCTCTCAGTAGGCTTCACAGGCCTTCCTTCATCTTCACCATCAGGATTTGTCCTTTTCCGTGTTCGTGGCGGACTCCCACCAACAGAGGATGTGTCAGCTCCGCCTCTAGGTCTCTTCTCTCCTGATTTATCCAAACCAAAAAAGCTGGAAGTGCTGCTGGCATCATCATTGTCTGACTTCTCCGCCTCACTGGTTTCCTCTGCCTGGCCCAGGGCTGCCTTCAGCTCTGCCTGCGGGCACCAGCACACATCGAGGCGATCAACATTCTCACTCTCACACAGACAGGACAAATCAAAACCAGACCGGACCATTCAAATGTTAATGTTAATAGATAATTACAATTATTATAATTATAATTATAATCCTAACTTATACTTATAACTACTGTTATCATCATGTCATTAATCATTAGGATAATAATCGTGTACTGTAAAATAAAATCATTGCTGCTGCCTGCTACGTAGTGTTGCCCCATTTCAAGACCCAAGCCCAAACCAAACAACCAGTCCTGAGAGACTGCTTGCACAGCCAATCCAGCAGAATTCTTAGCCTTCGCCGCTTGGAGCTGGTCTTTGGAGAACTCACTGCCGTCCCCGTAGTCTTCCTGCCGAATCTTTGATGACGAAAGCCTCTTGCCGACTTTGATCTCTTTCTCATCATCCCCGTTCCCGTTCTTTGGGACACAAACGCCTTCAACGCCTTTGTCATCCTTTTGAAACTTCAGGTTCTTCTTGAGCAGAAAGGAACGCCTCTGTGCATCATTCTTGAACTTCATGTCTGGGAAGTTCACATCACAGAAGCGCTTGAAGGATTGCCATGTCATGACCTGAAGATTTGGAGCAACAACAGATGCACGAAGAGTCTGTGATGGACGCGCCAATTGTAGAGTATCAGTACCACCACCGCACCATTAACATAACATAATGTAACATCACCTGTCACTTAACGATAAAACTGACGAAAACTGCTAATGTGAAACATCTCAAAAATGTCAGATGAGAAATCATCACAAGGACCAATACCAATATCAAAGCAATGGGCTCGGACTACTGACAGTGACAGTGAATTGACATGTACAAAATCAAATTCAATTCTGAAAATCAGCCCCCCCAGCCTTTCTGAAAAGGCAATAATATAGTACAGTACAGTCAGTATAATACATACATATATGTGACGGCAATATCCTATATGGTGTTATAGTCTTAGTTATACTGATACTGTTATACTGTTATACTGTACTGTTATAAGTGAGTCATAAGTCACTGTATACTGTATACTGTCTTTGAGATCCGATGCCAATGGCCCACTGTTTGATACCTTACCTTGCCGTGGCCAAGAAACAGATGAAACGTCAACGTAATCGGACTCCTTGCGCTCCAGCAGTACCTTGAGGTCTGGCTTCTCGTGGCGAAACTTCCGGGATGGATATAAGTTCATGAACTGCACAGCAGTGGATCTCATGCGAGCAAACCTTATCACAGCAATCGCAAAGTTCTGTGACGTTTTTAATAAATGGTCCGGTCGGGTCGTCCCGTCTATCATTTAAGAATCAATCCGAATCAATCCCGTCTAGGTATTTAAATAAATCACTTTGACTTTGACTGGTTCTTTGATAGCTCACAACGATTGCCCTACCGGCCCTACCCCTGATAACTCCCATGGATTCTGTCTGCATGGTCAAAAAATGTCCAAATATGTCCAAATGCAACTTTAGGCACTTGTCAGCGAAGTCTGGGTTCGAACCCAAGTGGCTTATGAGGTCATGCAACTGCATATTGCCCAAGCTGCCACGTTTCACATAGAAGCAAGATTTACAAATCGTCATGCTATCCTTGTGCATGGCCACTTGTCCAAAATGCCCGGGAGGGTTGTCCTGTGGATATGAGACAATGGAAATTCAATGGAACCGGTTGTTCACTCCTTCCGAACCTTCATGTGGATTCTGGATTCAAGTGACATTACAGTGAGTCAGTATTATTACTGCTGCTACTGCTACTACTACATTACATTACCGTTGATAGATGGATGGATGATTGATCATTGATAATTGATAATGGACAAATAATCTGATAATCTGATAATCTAATCTGATAGATGACTGAAGGACTGATAGATTGATAGATAATTAATAGAAGCCCGTCTGTGTCCTTGTCCACATCACCTGCATTTTGGTGGCAGGCCACACACTTGCATACATCCTGAACCTTGGTCAAGTCCATGAGGCACAACACGTCTTGGGAACAGCGCCCCTGATGCACAAGTCGAGCTCCGCTGGTCCTTGAGCAACACTCTTCATGGGGGCAAACTGGCACTGACAGGCAAGAGTCAAGAGGCAAGAATCATGTGATCCACGGTGGGCTAGAGTTACAGTTACAAACAGAGTTACAGACTTTGCTTTACTACATTGATCTCTCGTCTCCGTCTCTACCGTGAAAAAAAAGTACTTGGACAAACAGGCATGCGGCGGGATGGAGTGACAAACCACCTCTTTGGACCAAAAAGGTCATGCAAATGAAATCTGTCAAATAGTCAGGACCAGGATTCTAGTTGAAAAGAGAACTGTCTGCTCACCAATCAGCACTTGTTTTCAAAGCTACTTGCGCTGGCTTGTGTGCGGCGATCACAATGGCAGTGCAGTGAGTCTCAATGCTGGACATCATTGATTCACCAAAGTACCCAGGCAACAGGCTTGATTAAGATTGAACTTGCAGAGTTAGTTATGGGGTTTAGGCTACGGGCGGTAAGCTATACGCTATACGCTACGCAAAAGGTATGGGCCTATGGGTGTCGGGAGTCAGGAGTCATTTGGATCGAACTGATTGATTTGGTTTGATTCAAATTATTCAACAGTCAGTGCTTGGAGATAAGTCTGGAGTCTGGAAGCGAAAGACCGTGACCCAAAAAAGCCTGAACACTGAGCACACACATCAGAATCAGTCTGACTCTGCCGACCTACTGTTGTTGTCTTGGGCAGAGTTGGGCTGTGTCAAACTGTCTCTTTCTCTCTTTACCCTGCTGCCTGCTGCATTTGAATCTAAACTCTAAACTCAAAACTTGCAACTGCAATGTCTAATTTCCTAAAATTCGTGCCCACTCCTGCCTGCCTGCCTAAGTCATGACTACTGTAAGTACTTGTACTTGTAGCCCATCACCTCGGCTCACCTAAAACCAATGTGCGCTCAGAATCTATATAGTCATAGTCGTCTGTGGGCGGATCGGAGCCCTCAGAACTGTCAGAATCTGAGCTGGTCCATGGGGAGTCAGAAGAGTCCACATCCTCATAATTTGGTGGCGGCAGTGCCCTTTCAGCTGATGACAATGTCCGGACAGCATGGCCGTCCGAAGTGGGAACGACCCACGTCAATAGAGCAAACATCCCTGCGGCCAATACTGAAGTTGTCATCGCATTGCCTCACAGCAGTAAGACTGGAATCGATGGCAGCTCAAGGATGAAAATAAAAGAGGCCTCGGCCTAAAGACTAAATTCACAGAAAGGCAGCCTGGCATATGTAAATTCATAATTCTGTCCAACTTCTACCAAAAAAACTTGTATCTTGTCACTTGTCACTTAAGTAAGACTCAAGTCAAGTCACTTAACTTAAGTAACTTGAGTACAGGATTGAAGAAAAAAATCCACAAAAAGCAATGGATGACAGAATTGGAGTTGGGCCTACGAAATGGGGTCCTGATGTTAGCGCTGGCGCTGGAACAAAACCTAAATGACTTGACTCTGACCAATGGCCCCAGGCAATTAAAAGATTACGAAACCATGTAAGTTACAGTCACACCATCATGAGTCTCAGTCTCAGTCTCAGTTGTGAATCATGATGCGCGACTCACTGACTCAAACAGAAATTCGCTGTGCCCAATCCATTCTTTCAAATCTTGCCACCCCAAGCACCTGCTAGTCTGTTGATGAAGCTGTAGTTCATCTCGCGTTCAGAAAATCTCAAGCGCCTCACATCGAATCCTTGAATTGCAAGCAACTCCTGAGTGAAGAGCTATGGAAGAAGTCTGAAAGGGTCGTCCAAGGTCTGCTGAAGGGTTTTGGCCCAAAGGGTCCAAATCCAAACCTGTCTTGATTTTAGGGCCCGAGGGGTCTGTTCAAAAGATCTTGGAAACTCCATCGATTCTGATTCTGGTGATTCTGTATTCTGGTTACTATAATTATGCCGCACTGTATTTTGCAACTAGACTATGACTTGACTATTGACTATGACCATGACTATGACTACAACTATATAAATAACTAACCTATACTGTACTTATGACTTATGACTAGACTATAAATCTAATAATAATACTGATACCGATACCGCCTGATAGTAGACTCATATCATTATATTCTGATTCCTTGTGGCAATGGCATGCCCACCAGTTTTCAACATGACTAAGGAACTTGTGAACATACAGATTGGTTGACGGTGCAGGAATGCACACACACACACACACCAAAACGCCCAAGGCCGAGGGGCTTCTCCATGCAGAAACCGTTCCAATGAGAAAAACCAGAGTTTGTTCTGCGTAGTGAGGGCTGAAATCTTCGAGAATCGGCTCAGGGATGCACGCCCCAAACTCCCTTAGCTGACTTGAATACATGCAACATCAACATCATGAACATAACAAACGCAAGAACGGCGCGGCAGGGCGTTCATAGTTTTGGCCTGTGATGCATGATTTGTCATGCGCAGAGGATGCTGCATAGAACTACGGTCTCTAGAACTAGCGGTCCAAATCCAACTCAATATCCTGAATCCTGAATCCTAGCAATCATCTGAAAAAGTCCTGGTCTTGGTTTTGTCCAGGCAAGTTGCGGGCCAAATCAAGAATGTAGCATTGTGATTTTGGTTTGCCGTTCTTCGCCTCAGATCTCATCTCAGTCATTGCAAGAGACGCATGGCACATGGTACCTTGCAAACAAATGCATCAATTGGTTGCCCATGTGTGAATATGAAGTTTCATGGAGGTCTCTTTTGTGGAGGTCCCGCCCAGGAAAACCTAATCATAACAACCTGCCGCAAACACTGCCAAGTTGCTCTGATATAAGCCCACATGATATTCATAACTTCCAGCTCCCGTTCTGTCAGGTTGCTCACAACTTCCTCCGGCAGACTGTCTGTGTAAGGATGTGCGCCTGCCAAGGCATATGTGCACAACCGATGATTGACAGCTAGACGGCTAGACTGACTCTAAAACACGTGATTCACATGATCATGTTCAATTAAATGCATTCAGGACTATAGACAAACAAGAGATAAATCAAGAACAAAACGCATTGAAATTGAGAGAGAAGGCATTGGCAAGGGTGGTATAGACTGTCTAGACTGCCCACCTTCATCCATCTTCAGAGCACTGCGCCATTGATTGATTTGTGACTTCGACTTCTCAGTGAGGGCCTTGTTTGACCGTTTGCGTCCTTCCTGGTGGCTGGATAGGGAAGTCAAATGTCTGTCAACTGCCAGAAAAGGATGCAAACCCTTGTGGCCCACCCACAAGGCCGTGAGACACATGAATCCCACAATATGTGACATCCGGCACCCGTGCTAAAATGATCTCAATGATATCTCAGCACCATGGAAAGGACTTGTTGATAACAAATGAACATAATGATTCAAAATGATCAATTTATCACATCACGTATATCTCAGGAACCGTTCGGAACCGTTCGGAACCGTTCCTGATGTACTCGCGATGGGCCCAAAATAACCATAATTGGCCATATTTGATCATATTTGCTGCATTTTGATGTGATCCCGAGTACATCAGGAACGGTTCCGAACGGTTCCGAACGGTTCCGAACGGTTCCTGAGATACGCGTGAGTGAGGATTTAGCCTTGACTAATAAATACTTACTTGGACATTTTGTGGGTCAAGAATTTGTAGGAAATACACGCAAATGGAATTATGAAATTGGGGCTTATGTGATGATATGCCGGTTGTTGAATGCTGCTGGCGCCCATTGGCCCATGGTCTTCACGGTAAAAATCAAACATCAAAATTCTCAACCCGTCACCCTGTCCTGGATCCTGCAAGGAATATGAGGGATCAGCGTCTCTGCATCGTGCTTCAACTTGTTCACCCAACGGACCGTCTGCATCAAACCGGATTCCTCATGCATTTTTGACAATTCATTTTTGAAGTACGATGCCATTGCCTCAAATGTGGGTCGGTCAGTCAGATCCTTGCGGCCACCGAAGATATAAATCCGTTGGCGGCATTGTGGATTGCCAAAATCACGACTCCTCAGTTAGGTTAGTTGGTTGAACCAGGCTGCAGCTAAGGCTGCCTCAGAAGCTTTGTCTCTCCCAAAAGAATTTCTTAATTTCTTCATGATTCAGATTCAGGAATCCTAGTGTGTGGGGTACGTCTGCCTGCGCTGGTTACCTATAGTTCTGAAGAATTGAATTTGCATGGCGGGCCCATAAAAAAAAAAAACAAAATCCTGGATCAACGCTTGTTTTGGGCAACATGATTCTGGTCACCCAGTCAGATTCTCTTAGACGCCGAAACCGAGACCTATAGCCTATAGCCTATAGCAGCAACTATTGCAACTCGTCTAAATGTAAAAACACATATGTCATATGTCATCATATGTCCTCCATCTCTCACTCACCCCCTCTCAATTTCAAGTCAAGGGCAACTGCAAGCGATGTCAGAATATCAGAATATCATATCACAAAGCATTACCTTCCATCAGTCCATCGTTCACCACTCGTAGGGCCCCTGGCCCTGATACTGATAAAATAAAATAATAATATAATATATCAATCAAAATATGAAAATATTTGATATAAAATCATCATGATAATGATAATATACTAATATACTAATATAATATAAATAAAAAATATAAAATCAAAATCTATTATTAAATTATTATATTATTATATTATGTACACCGCTGGCTCCTAGTTTCACCAGGAAAAATGCCTGCCACGACACCGCACAAGAACACTGCGCACATAGTAGCCAGGATCATTGAACGTCGCAATACCTATCTCCTCTCCGTCGAGAACGCCATAGAGCATGAAGTCCATCGGGGTCTGATGACAGGAAATTCGGAAATACATACAGACATACATACATACATACATACATACATACATACATACATACAGCACGCAGTATAGACTAGAGATCTCAGATACATGCGAATGTTGGCATGAAAGACAAAAATGCATTCCCTCCACCCTGAAAGTAGTCGGTCTTTGGGTCACTTGTTTAAACTCGATTCAGAGTCAAGTCCACCGGCTGCCATAAGCACTTGAAACAACCCAGCCCTAAAAACCTTAACTTAGACCTCAGAAAGAACTCAGGAAGGCAATGATAATTTAAGTTTTGGGGGGTCCCTTGTTAGCGGACCCCTGGAATCCAGATTTCGCAGCGAAACTTGGATTTTGGGGGTCCCCTAGTAGGCTATCTGCATGGCATTCTCAATGCCATTTGTTTTGGTGGACACGGACTACCCTATTATTAGGGGGCCCCAAAAATCAGAGTTTCGCTGCGAAATCCGGATTCCAGGGGTCCGTTGATTATGGACTCCTAAAAGCTGGCTTTGTTTCACTATGTGTAGGGCAGAGAAACTTATCTTTAACGGTTGACTTGACTTGTTCTGTAATCAGGTCCCAGGCGCTTATGGTAACCCCTGAACTCACCATAAAAAGTTAATAAGGTAACTCATGCCAAGATTGCCAAAAATAAAAGACAATTCAATTCAATAAAATTCAATAGTTCAACACGATCTTATCAAGAATGGATTCTGGAGCCTGGATTGGCGCATGATGGCTGAGTAAATCAGAACCCACCCACCTGGAAGCAATTCCGAAACCAGAGCCATTCATTTTTCATGGCTTCACACAAGATGTCGCATGCTTTGCACGATCATCCATTAGACAACTGCAAGAGCTCAGTCAACAGCTTTTGACTTGCATTCTTCAAAATCAACGATGGGTCTGGAGCAGAAGATGAACTGGCACCGGTGCCACTGCCTTCAAGAAATTGCACAATATCAAGCAAGCCTTTGACTCCCTGCTCCATGCGAGCCCCTGTCGTATCTGCTTGAACGAACGGTATGATGCAAGCTTCATGAATGGAACGTGAAGGCTTCTTAGTGTTGTAGAAATAGGAGAACCGAATTGTGCCTTTATTGATTTTCTGGTTGCAGTGGTAACAAATGGCCCTGTTGCTAGGTGCGATCGACGCTGCATCAAAACCAACTGCCTTCACGAAAAATGACCCCTTTGGAGCTTCCCCCCGTGTGGCAAAACTCTCGGCGGCTGCAGCTTTTTGTTGCTGTGTTTCCAAAAACAATTCAAATTCTTTCTCAACAACCTGTTGTTCAAGCACAGCTGTTGCAGTTGGTGCGGCCATAACCTCAACCTCTTCATCTGCTGATTGCAATGCATTGAGATCAGAGTCAGAGTCACCAGCATCAGAGCTTGAGCTTGATTTTGTTGATCTCAAGTCCAAACTTGAAGATGAATGACAGGATTGAACACTGCTGCTTCTGCTGCGTGCTTTGGCAGGCCCCTTTTCTTGGCCCTTCCTTGGCCGCTTTTGTTGGCGCCTTCCTTGGCCAGCTTGACATGGTTTCCCACGTTTGGGTGGTTGCAAACCAAATGGAAGACTGATTGGAGCTTCCTTCTTTTGCCCCGAACCTGTCTGTGTCTGTGGAGCACCGGAAACTACAAAAGTGGCTGTGACATGCAAAGCACGAACTTCAAGATGCTGGACACTATGCCAATGGTGTGGGAAACTGCTGGACAAAATGTCAACCTGGAAATCTGTCAGTTCCAATCCTCCATCGCAGGTAGAATGCATCTCCAGAAGGGATTGAAACAGCTGGTGTGAAGTCACAAACTCAGGGATTTCTGACCCGTTTGGAACCAAGCAAAATATGTGCCGGTTGGTTTCAATGGCTTGTGCCAGGACCTGTCCCAAAGGCTTCTTGCAAAATGCACCTAGGAAATACATGGCCCCGGTCAGGTGGAATCCTGCTGGAGTCAATGGAGTGATCTTGGCCAAGGTTCCAGCTGCAAGACTCCTATCAGATGTTTGCTGGGCAAATTGCCTGGCACATGCTTTTGCTTGCTCATGAAATGGAGCCCGCACACAATGACCAAAGCGTGAAAAACATGTGCAGGTTTGCACACATGGCAATTGGGATAAACGGCGCACGTCTTCTTCCCACTCTGGGGCATGGACTGACTCAGACAAGGCTGCTTGGATGTCTTTTATGGGAAATTCAGATTCGTCCACATGCACAAATTCTCGTTTCACTGCCCCGTCAACATCCTGGAGCCCCAGACCGATTGCCGTCCAAGACTCAGCACTCTTGCTGACCTCATTGTTGACGGCAAGCCTCTTCGCTGAAATCTTCTTCTGGTATTTTCGTCCTTAGTCATGATAGCAGCGGAGGTCGCAGTTGCAAAGGAGAACAGATCACGATCAGATAAATCAGTTTGTATAATTTTGAACTTGGAATCCTATGACCTGCGCCGATCTACGTAACCTAGTCTAGTCGTGCACTGAAAAGGCAGAGCTACTGTACTGGATTTTGAAACCATAAGATGGCACGCTCCAAACCAAATGCTGCATTGAAAAAATAAACTGAACCGAACTGTTGAAACTGATGGTCCGTCCGTTCCAAACAAAACACACCGTAACACAACAAAAAACAAATAGTATCTGGTCATGGGCTGGAAAGACAAGACTCCTGCTATCTGTTCCAATCTCTGCACTGTGGCCGGCAGTGGTGCTCCACTAATCATTGCACGCCGTTCTGCTGGCAGTGTTGTTTGTGACGAATTTGGCCCACGCAAAAGCGGGCGCTGGGCAAGCTCATCACGACAAGACTGCTCATACTGTGCTTTCAAAGTGTAAGCTTGCTTTTCTTCAGGTGACATTGACCGCCACTCGGCACTTAGGTTCTTTACCTGTCTGCTGTACTCATCTTTGTTCAATTGAGCTCCAAGCTGCATCTTTTCACGTTGGAACACATTCCAACCAGCGATTTTGCGAACCTTGATGCCAACTGCTTTGTGCAATCTATTCTGAAAGCTTAACCGCTTTCCTGCTTTGAAGTCTTTCTGTCTCACACCAACCTTTCGGATCATTTGGGCAATGTTGTACTTTGGTGGCAAGGTACGTGCATCGACCACTTCCTTAATATGGTAATGCTCCACCTGCAAGGAATGCAGAATGCTTTGCTCTGCTGCGGCTTGATGGCCGGGTCGTCTGCCCCGAAATCTATGAAACATGTGCTGATGCTGGCCATGCAAATTTTCAACAGTGTCTGTGGCTAAAGGACATGTCACCATCACATCACGAAGCACGCGCTGGAGATCTCTGACCTGGTTGGCCTTCTCCTCAGGCTTCAACACAGCAAAGTCAACAGACTGCAGCAAGGGCTTGCTGAAGCCAACATCAACACAACCAGTGCACTCTTTCAGGATAGATCGGAACTTGGTCCATTTGCAAATGAAATCTGTTGGATTGGCACAATGAACCAAGCTGAACAACACAAAAGGGAAGGTCTGTACTGGGAAGCACAGCCGCCGCCAAATATCCGAAGCCCCAAAAATAACCAACTGGAAGCAGGTTGCTGCGAGGTGAAGACTGTTGTCTTCGACACCGAGGCAAAGATCTGCAAGCTCCCTTCGCTTCAATTGAACAATGAAATCTTTGACAGCAGAACGGCCCAGCTCTCCAGACACCCATTCTTCAAACCTCTCTTGGGCACGCCTCTCTAGACCTTCCCTCGTCGTTGTGGCCAACTCAACCCCAGCCAGCTTCTCAGTCTTAAAACGAAGCGCGTTCAGGATATTCGTTCTTTGCAGGAGTTTGTTCATCAGAATATCAATGGGGGACAAAAGAATGTCCACCAGCCTGGTAGTCACTTCAAACTGTTTCTTCTTGAAAGTTTGCCGCACCAGATTCATTCGCTTTGCATTATGCTCCGCAAAACTGCTTTCTTTGTCCAAAAGCTCTTCAACAATCTCGCCCAGAGCTGACATGTCCACACCTTCACCGCCTGACTCTCGCACTGCTTGGGCCCACTCATCCACCGCGGTCATGACCTTCTCCGTGTCACCTCAACACAAGTCACAGTCTACCGTCTACGGTCTACCGTCTACGGTCAACAGCAACTATCTAATTATCTATCACATATAATTTATAAATCATACCGTACCATACATGAATCTGTATAATTTATAACTTAAATTAATATTTTTATTATCAAATTATAAGATTCAGTATTCAGAATCTTGATTCCAATCTTCCATACGTTACATTACCCTCCTGTTGCTTTGTTACAGTTACAACTTGTAAGTTACAACTTACAACTTACAACTTTCAACTTTTACTATTACCAAAACTTTACTACCTGGAAAGCCAAGCGCCTTATTTTTAAGGCAATAGGCAAATAGCTGCTGGTTTTAGGGGCGGTAAAGTTGCCTAAAAAATAGGACACTTGGCGTTCCAGGTATGCATAATTTGATTACTAACTACTACTAACTACTAACTACTAATTTGACCAAAGGAAAATAATCTGAAAATTGATCATGTCATTGTCATTGTCATGTCATGATCTCAAATTCACATGAAGCAGAAGAACAGCCAAACTCAGACTCGGATCCAAAGTCCTGAATCTGAATTTCTGTGTTTGTTTGTTTGTTCCCAATGCGCCAGTGCCAATGACTCAATGAATGACCATTTACACACCGTAAACCCAGGCGTCCACCAATCACACTAGAGTGACAAATGACTTGACTCAGACAAATGATTGATGTGATGATGTGACACATTCACAGACTCATTGACATTGACGCGACGCAACTGCATTAAGAAGCATTGCCAGCAGCATTGTTTCAATTCAAAACTTGTGACGCAAATGGATGGATGAGGTCAAAACTGAACCCCAAAATCAAAACATGAAACCAAACAAGTCGCATTTGATCAGCGGCATGGTCTCCAAAGCCCGAGGCAAAATGCGATGAAGAAAAAAACCATCCCGAACGAAGTTGTTGGAAACAGCTGCATGTTTCCACCTATATAGCAATGGAACAGGCATGAAGGCAAGAAGCTCAATGTATGACTGAACCAAAACACCCATAGCCTCTTCAGGGCCACCTGGGCAGCAATCTGGGCCTGTGCAAAAATGGACGAATTGCTCATGAGCAGGGTCACCATTGTCCTTGCTAAGGATTTTCTGGAGAGTCTTGTACCGTCTTGACATCTTTCCAGCACGACCTCCCCCATCTGAAAACAATTTCAATCCATTGATCTTAGCCTCCTTCCAGATATTTGCTTCTGCAGGCAGCTCTTGGACCAGGAAAAAGTCGAAATGACCACGCACAATCTTTGTCACTGCAGCGTAAAACCGCTTTCTAAATGTCCGAGATTCGAACAAGTGGCCAAGCCTGACAAGGGTGGACCAATACGAATCAAAACCCAAAGCCAGTTGTTTTCTCGTGAGACAGGCTTGGTGTATGAGGCAGTGAAGCTGGAATGCAGCCACACAATGAATGTTGTTGGAGTTCGAATCAGTTGAATTCGAGCCATGTTCTTGCACAGCTCTCGTCATTTGGCTGAACATGGAATCATTGACTTTGTTTGCGTCTCCAGCAAGAATGAACACATGCCGCCTCACATTCATGAAAATGTTTGGGTCAAGGCCGAAAGCTCGAAAACGCCAGCCCACCAAGTCACAAAAGACAAGAGTCCACGACAAAAACTCTGACAAAACGTGTGCTGCAGAGGCTCTGCTCAAGGCAACCAAAGGCTGATGAATCGTAAACCACCTGGACTCAAATAAATTGTCCATGTGTGAGCCATCATGACCCTTCTTCACTGCAATGATATGTTGGTTGTTGTTCAATACAGACCGAACTTCCGTTGAGCCACGGAGACCAGAAGACAGCCTGATGTCTGTATCATCTGCAACGCTTATTGAAATAACATGTCCAAACTCCGGTTTCTCAGAGCAAGACTCGTCCTGATTCCCCTCGCCACCTAGAAACAGTTTTGTCACGGCCGTCACCAGGCACTTTAAATAACACCAAACTGCACGCTGCCTTCCTGTTGGTTCCACTGATGGTTTCTGTCTGTTTCGCTGATGTAGGTACTGGTCGCCCCAGACCCATGTAGCATTGGACTTGAAATATGCGTGCTGTAAATTCTTAACAGGGTCAGGGCGAATGTCTGGCTCCCTGTCCTCCTCGAGATTCCTTTTCTGTCTAGACAGTAATGCTGCACAACGGGCATTAGCCGTTCGAAGCCGCTTGCGCAATGAATCCACTTCTTGCTGTCTAGCGCCACTGGTACTGCTGCTGTCACTGCTGTCACCTGAATCGCTTGAAGTCACACCATCCTTTCCAGGCTGCAAGCGTGAAAACAAATCAGACAAAGGCATTGGCACAGCTCACATGGCTTCGAATCTCATGTTGCGGAGCTAAATCTACCCTGCTATTGTTAGGTGGTGTAGGTTTAGGTTCTACAAATTTGACTATTTCAATTTCAACTATTGCATTTCATTTAATGTCGATGTCGATCCATCGCGATATTGTTTTGAATCTGAATCTGCATGCATATCAGAAAGCATAACATTACTGACATCATGACATTACTAACATGTGATGCATGGCAAAGCATGTGCATGTGGCAAAACATATTGTCAGCAGTATATTGCCACCAAACAAGTTATAGTAAACTCAGGCTGCAGAAGGGCGTGGCAATGGCCGATTGCCACTCCAAAATTTCAAAACCCTGTGACCCTGTGCGTGTTTTGAATGAATGGGGATTGCCACATTTTTATCCCGCAAAAGAAAGAGCACATTGGAATTTCGAAGATTTCCGATGTAATGACTCGGACTCAGACTATATAGTCAGTCTGAGTCATGTATATATATAGATCTTTATATAGTCGTGTGCGCAGGACTGCAAGTGAACATCAACCCTGGGAGTAGCTTGCACATGTCAATGAATGCGGCGCTAAACTAATGCGACTTAGTCTTAGAGACAAAACCTAAATAAAAGCTCAAACCCTGACGAGGCTTGCCTTGTACGTGTCAAAGAACTCCCCTTGGCAGTGCGCAGGCCAGTTCGCCGCAAAAGACTTGACCTGCGGACTGAAAACCCCCAAAGACGAGCTGAAACTGGTCCGAACATGGAGTCATGGCATGGTGTCATGGAGAATCAAATCAAGGTCAAAGGCAACGGCCCGAACCCCAACCAAATTCAACCAAGACTTGCGTCACGGACCGCTACAGACTGAACCAGGATATAGGACCATTGGGCTCAATTCAAAGTTGAAAAAAACAAAAGACAAATTCCTTCCCGTCCCTTCTGACCCTTCCTTTTAAGAAGCTTTCCGCTCCAGCCTCCTCCAGCAAAAATGTTTTCGGGTGACGAACTTTGATGTGCTTGCAAATCTCAAGTATGGGGCGGCTGGCTGGGTCCTGTTCAAAGGGGTGGTACCCTTCCTGCCTCCTGCGGTTGTTCAAGTAGCTAAATGGTGTGCAGGGCGGCCCCGCCACAAAAATATCCTTGGAGTCAGACTTTGGACATGGACTGGACTATCAGTGATCAGGCATGATTGGCGGAACAAAGTCCGAAGTCCGGTCAAGTCAAGTTGCTCAAGTTTTAACAATTTCAAGTTCAAGTGTCGTTTAACAGTAACCATGCTGTGACTACAAGTGTCTAAGTACAAGCCTCCAGGACGACGAATGTCTGAGAGGAAGTGCATGGGACGGGCTACTTTTTCCTAATGACTAATGACTCATGACTCTGACTGCCCCAGTCGGGTTTCTTCGAGTTCAGGCAAAATCGAATCGAGAAAGATGAAGGCAAGTTGCTTCAGTATCGTCCTGCCCGCCTTCCTGCATATTCACCTCTGGTGGGTTGCACCAGTTCTTGTGCAAATAGCAAAAGCCACCTGCATGGCCGCCTGCACAGTCATCGTAGAGATGCCCGCCTTAGGAAATGGGCCGCGGCCACACAACTGGAAGAAACCCAGAATGTCTTCGCAGAATCTTAACTCTTAACCCTTCAATAATCCGTGGAAAATCGCAGAACTATGAACCAGAAGGATTCTTGAATATAACGAGATATGCTATCATTGAATAGGCTGAATAGGCATTAGTTTAATGTGATTTTGAGGTGCAATGTCACTGTCAATGTTGTGACAATGTGGCAATGTATCACAAATCACAATGGTGTAAATGGAAAAACAACAAGGCCGCGAGGCCCAAGGTTAACGCAATTCCTGACAACCAGCCATGGTGATCCATAGTACATAGTGTCAAACAGAATCAAACAGATACAGATTCTAGTATGTTTGCAGGAAACCTTGCCCCATTGCTCACAAGTTGCATTCATAGTTCCTTTGCAAGAATGGCAGCAGAATTTTCTTCTCCGACGCCAAAATCTCCTTGAAGCTTGTTTCTGTGTGCAAGCAAAAGTCCCGCCTGGGCCGGGCTAGAATGCGCAGCAAAAAACAAACGGCAGACATTCTGATATTCTGGTATGCTATTTTATTCTACTACAGAAATCGAAATTGCCTAGCCTACCGCCTACCGCCTACCATTATACTAACAGCCTAGTACTAATCAGTATTGAACAAAATAGTTTTTCAGTTTGTTTTACCGTTTAACCAATTTTTTTCATGACTTACCGTGACTTACCCGTAGTACTTGCTTACGCCCCCGGTCCCAAAAAAAACCTGAGGCCATATAACATATAACCACGTTCAAAAAACGAGGCCGACAATATCACATTGCATGAATCATTTCAGTTCAATCATCATACATACCGACCAGGTTACCAGGGCAACAACTGACCGAGACACCACGAAATCTGCTGGTTCCAATTTGGCTGAACTCCATGCGTTCTAGTGACTTACAGAAGTTACAGAAGTGAAGTGTATATAATATATACGACAACGAAAAAGACTCAAAGACCGAGACCGCAAGTCGAATCATTGGTAGTTTCCGGCGACGATCAGTGATCAGAATCAAATCACATCGTTCTGAACTATGCCGCATGCCTCTGACTATGACTATGTCACGTCACTATGTCACTATGTCCTTTGTCATGGACCATGGCCATGGCTCATGCTGGAAAAAGTTTCGTTGTTTCGTCGTGTGCCTTCAAACTTTGAACCTCAACCTGCACCCTGCACCGTGATGCACCGTGAACCTGCTCACACTTCAAGCTGCAGAGCCGAGAGACATGACATAGTTGGCAGACCCAGCCCCAGAACACGCCGAAGAAATTAGGTACCTTAACAAACCAACATGTAGCGTCAGCATGATTCAGGATGCATTCAGCTTCATCTTTACAGGCTTGCGGCCTGCGGCTTTACTAACATCTAACATCAAAATCAACGCGTGGAATCTTGACTTGACTCTTGACTAGTGACCAAGCCCATGCCACAAACTTACATTACATATGCGGGGCTGCGGTTGGGGAAAATAAACATTCTTTACGTTCACCCTTTAGGCGGAATGAATGCTGCATTGCCACAAAAAAAACAAGAACTCCGAATCTGAGAGTCAATAACTGGCGGTATTATTATTATTAAATTATATTATATTTCTTTCCCTGGCCCACGTTTCAAAAAAACATTGGGAGAATCATGGAGAATCTAGCTGAGTCGCTCAGAGCGACCGTTCGGCGGGGTAAACATCTGTGGTTCCAAGCCTGACCCTTCCCAGTATATTGTCATGGGTTGCAGGAAGGTTGGCTCCGTGGCTACAAGGTCACCATCCGGGTCATCTACATGTGAATCATACCCAGGGTCACTTTCCGTGTCCTGTGACAAGTGTGATGTCAAAACGGAATCAGAGTCGGAGTCGCAAGCCTTGCTACTTGCGGCAGCATCAATGTCCGCATCGCCTTCCTGCCAGCAGCTGAAAAT
Source organism: Breviolum minutum Mf 1.05b.01 (assembly GCA_000507305.1). NCBI lineage: Eukaryota > Dinophyceae > Suessiales > Symbiodiniaceae > Breviolum > Breviolum minutum. Next base: position 168,484 of record DF239177.1, on the reverse strand, counting down.
TGGTCATGAACATTGCTCAGCACTCATCAGTAATCTGTGACTTGACGATTTCCTGACCCTGCCACCCACTGTGACATGTTTCAAAAAAAACATGTTTGGGATGGATTCTACGGCTACCGGCTACCACTAATCTCTGACTCCTCTAAGTAGTGTTGAAATATGGGCAGTCTGAACAGTTATTCTTGAAACCAAATATTTAGGCATAGACTGTCTCACTGGAAGGCAAGAAATACAAGCAAGTAAAATGCTTTAACCCCGCCTTTGGAGCATCATCTGCGAACACCCCTGGAGGGTTGCCATCAGACTCCTCAGCAACTCATGGCCCACATGAGGTGTTCCGAGACATGCTGGCGACAAGAACTCAAGACTCATGTCATGTATTAAATCAAAACTCTAGCCTATGGTTTGATAATATGATATGTTAAAACACTTGCAAATAGCAAAGCTGATGGTTCTTGAGATGAAAACAGCAACACTTGTCCGAGGGGTACCGCATGAAATTTGGCTAGGTCAAGGCCAGGCTAGGCTAGCCAATATATACATTGATTTTCAACCACAATGACCCGGGACCCTAAGTCCGATTCTAGATCTCCACATCTCCATGACAAGACATGAACTACAAGCCTCTCCGCCTCCCCGAGGATTGCGTCAAGTGTCGGGTGTCTTCATCTTCTTATGGAGCATGGAGCCCAGCAATCCCATGCCATGCCCAGGGCTTAGCTCACGCTTTGCCATGTAAAGCTCTCTCGGTTTGCGATTGCAGGCTTCTGAACCAAAACTGGCCCAAAACACGTAGGTACCAGCTGCAAATCTCATGAGCTTAATTACAGGGGTACTTTAATTCCAAATGAAAGAAGGCCCCATACCAAGTCAAAACCTGACTAAAGTTGTGATGGGGTGGGCCAGTTCGCATCATAGCTCTGATAGTACTCAAGCGCAAGGCCTGATGTGTGCTTGGGTTCGGCATGAAAAAAAACATTTCTATTATACTGGTTGTTTACTAGGTATCCTGGTATTCTTATGAAGAATGGTTTATAATTTATAATTTATAATAGTCCTGGTCGCATTGTAACAATCCCGTGAGCATAAACAACTATTTCTTTTCATTGCTCATATGTGCATACCCAGAAAAACCTGTTGTGGAAGCTGAAAACTACATGTAATGTGTAAACAGTTCCTGAGATCTTCTAATCGGTTCCTGAGATCTTTCAATCGGTTCCTGAGAATTTTGTAATAGTTCCTGAGATTTTTTTAATGGTTTTACCAGTTTACAGAAACCCTACAATAAAGAGACCACCCATCTGTACAAAATAGACATCAAAAAGCATTTCACCAGCTGAGTAAATAAAGAAGAATCCTCAAAATACCAAATTCTGTTCATCACCTTCAGCAAATCCACTGATCTTTTTTGACATGACATGATCTACACATCTCGGCAATGTTGCAACAGTTCCAATGCTGCCGTGCGGCGCCAACGGCTGTCCCAAAACCTCCGCGTAAAAGTCTCTTGAGGCGAGGTTTCGTGTGAAGAACACGAGGTGCCATTCTTTGAATTGATGGAAATCAAACAATTCTTCAAAGTTACAAATCTAGGATGGTATTTCAAAATGATGACATGTAATGAATCACTTTGTTATATGACCATTTCAATAACCTACTTTTACATTGCTGTGACATGTGGCAGTCTTGAAATGCCTTAGGGTTTTTATGGCCTTTCTGTACCTGTCTCCTGTCTCTCCCACTTTCGGGCCCACCTTGGCGTTGCCATTCCGGCTCCGGAGCCTCAGGTCACATCTCATCACAACCCTTACCATTTTGTTGATTGTGGATATTTTGAGGGTGTCCCTTAGGGAAAACAGCATTTTTTGCAGGTTTCTCTGATATCCCATCTTGTGAACAGGTGGATTTTTTGGACTGATGAAGTCGATTTACCATCCATTTGCCAAAAGCATCCAATCACCGGGTGCTGTATATTGAAACATTCCTGAAATAAGGTGTTCCGGTGTTCCCTGTACACCTTTTGGAGTAATGTGACATGATTGATGTCACTCTACCTTCCCTTTTGCAAAGTTACGATTTGACCAACCGTGATATCTGAAATTTGAAAAATTTGACGAGCTTCGACAAATTCATATCAACGAACCATCTGAGAAAGAATGGGACATTGGTTTCAGCTAAGTGGTGCGCACTGCCCAGCTAGGAATTTTGATTCGCTTTTGATCAGTCCAGTTCTCGAAGAAACACCTATCCACTGCAGTGGGTTTAACTGTTTCACAACAGACTGAATCTGCTGACCAGTGGCGCTCCCACATCATGGAGGAGCTGCAGAGAACTTGATCCAACAGCCGCAAAGGATGGTTCAGCATGCCACTAAAAACAGATCTACTTCCGCATCCAACCATACAGTCTCGTTCCCTGCAACATAATCTTCGCTGGAAAGAAAAACATCACGATGAACATTCAACCTCCAGGTTGCGTCCCTTTCTTCAACTTCATCTTGAATCATCCAATTTTCAAAACTTGGCGGACAAATGTTTTTTTAACGAAGGGCATTGGTGACATTGTGGCAAAAAAACAAAGGCCCCAATGAAAAACCCCAGGGAATTCCATCGAGGCCCATGTAGCGACATGGTGTAGACCTACGACACTCGTCTCGGAAGGAGTTCCAGGTGGGAAAAGCCTGGAAAACATGGATGGTGTGTGTGGATTGACTGTTGGTGATGGTCCCGTGGCTCATCAAGCTGATGAAGAAACTGAAGACACAAGTTTCAGCAAACAAGAAAATGGGAACAAGGAAAAACAACAAATAAACAGATGCATTCATTCCGTCATTTCTGATTATCTTTCAAACAGTGTCAACTGCTTTCAAAGAGCTACAAGCCGTAGATTCCAAACTGATCAAAAATTGCAGTGCTAAGCGATGCTTTTTGACTGGATCTCCTCCATCTTCCGAGGTCTAGGAGGTATCGACGGTGATGGCAATTTGGTGGCTTTGGATTTAATGAACAACAATGAAACATGTGAAGTCATCTGGTCATCTTGGGATCAGGATCATTATGATGATGATCATCATGATCAGCATGAGCACAATACTGTTGAGATACTAATTAACACGCTAAACAATGAACACTGTTTGCATGATAATAATGATAATGCGACAAAACTGCACCAACCTCGAAACTGCTTGGTATTATTTCGTCATTTTGGGAATGCGTCCCTGTTCATCTCATGGCACATGGACGTTAGACACGCCTTCGTCGATATCTCCTGTGGTTCCAACGAGCTTTTCTTTGGCACCCCGCAGGGAGACGCCAAGTGCTTTCAAAAGTTTTACAAGCAGGTCGGTAGCCAAAGCGGAAACCTCCATTGGGCCTGTTTTCCAAAATAAATGGTACATCAAATCAAAATCAAACCGGTTCCCTACACGTGTTTCCTTGGGTCCTAAGGTCTTCCTACCAGCATTTTGCGGATCCACTTCTACGCAAACTTCGGATGTGTTGTTTCACACTGTTGGGCTCCCGGTGCCACTGCAACGCCTATGCGACTGTCAAGCCTAAGCGTGTGTCCAGCAGCTGACGTAGCGCGTCTTGTGCCAGAATCCCGAAGAACTCGTTCCTCGGTGGTTCCCGTTGGTAACAACGTGGAGTGACTTAGAAGTTGATGTTGATTGCAACATGTCCATATTGTCCATCTAGACCTATGCAGAAGCTTCCACATTTTTCTGGAAAATGCAGTCAAAATTGTGTGGGCCTAGAATGGTTCGATGATGAACTTCCATCCATGCCATTCACCATTCCGTGGGATATCGTTGGCCAAAGCTCAACTCTTCTCTTGCCCATGGCCATGGCTGTGGTTGCGCAAACTCATCTTCCTGGATGCCATGGAACTTGCGATTGAAAAGAAATGGCATTGTAGCTTCCCCACTCATATCAATGGGAAATCAACAAACATCAATCTTTTCATACATCATATCTTCTTTCTCTATCATGGTAATCATTCACTAGAAAACATGGGTTTCTACATGGCTACGTTGGATTACCAGAGTGTACCTCACAAAATGACTCATCTACAAATCTTGACCTTGTGGGCATAGAAGTGCTGGCCCGGTCGAAGGAAACAATCTGAAACAACATCTCCAAACACGAACCTACAAACCATGCATCCTCAAAGTACACCCTTGAAGCTGCCACCTGTCCTCGTCTTGGACACTTCGTGACATCCATCCACCCAAACATGCGAAACAAATTTCGGGAAGTTGATCGCCCTGCAAGCACAGAAGAGCAAACGAGATGTGTTGGAGGTGCTGTGGCAATCTTGGACCATCCTATCCTATGGCAAATCACTACAGCTATTCTATGGAATCCGATGATGGGGAAAGTCAATTTCCAACACTGAGAAAGGCATGAGACGTACAATAGTGACTAGTCACTAGTGATTGCAACTGACATCGGTTGAACGCACCACAACAGCAGAAATACAAATCATATTCATCTTCTTTCACTCGATTTGGAGTAACTTGCCTCCCGAAAATAATGCATATCAACAAATCAGTCGCATCTGGTGGAAACTTCTCTTTCCTCAGAAGCCTTCCATGTCACTACTTGCCACCACAGCTGCGCTGCTCTTGGGCGCCTCCTCTAGATGTAAGGTCCGACGGATGGTCGACTCGACTTCCGAGAGCAGTTCCTCAGTGGTGATCTCTCCCAACGGTGGCGATGGAAAGTGTCGACGTAGACATATTCGGATAGCATCATTTGGATCTGTATTACATGACACTGTCCTCTGCAGCAAGTAAACTAATTACTGCATATGATGCAATGAATCCAACGAACCGTAAAAGACGCAACCGATGTAGATTAACTGCTAATATTTCAGTTGTTTGCCGTGATGCCTCGGGCACCATAACAAGCAACCGTGTATACACTATGCCTTCCGGTCTACCATTGAAAGCATTACGAAAACTCCAAATCTTTCATCAGCATTTTTGGGTACAACACAAAAAAGGCTTAGCCTCTTCCTCCACAAATTTCATGGCTTCTTTTCCCAAGGTTTTTGTTCACCCTAAATGCATCATGCCACCTGCATCAGGACACGACGTTGTTGCTTCCATCGTGGATCTCTATGCGGGACTCCTTGCAGGATACCATCACCTTGGGAGAAATCATCACACGCCCTTACGTGGCGGGGTTAGGCAAGGGCAACTGTATTTCAGTTTTGTGTTGGCTTCTCAATGTCAAACCCTCCTAAATGGGAGCAGTCAAAAACTTGAGACTAGAGCCGTTTCACATTTTCTGCTTGCTAATTGCAGGGTGGAGTGGGCATAATTCACTCACCTTGAAGGGAAGTGTGGTCACCCTTAAGAAGTTGCAAAATTATTTTTCTAACTAATACAGAAACAGTACCGAGAGGACATCAAACTTGAAAATGACTAAACATCTTGATTTCCAGCATGAATCTCCTCACCTTCAGGCATTTACTTTCAGGTTCGACTGTCGAAATCACAAAGCCCAAACTCCATGTGTCATTCCAAGGGACGCCATCCGGGACCTGCTTCACGATAACGTTCTTCAAAGAGTTTGTCCATGTGAGTTACCAACACCAGGAGTCCTTAGGTTTTTGGACTCGACATGTGGGAAAGCTTTGAGTGCTGCAACATGACAGAGCAGGGTGGAAGTCCGGTTCTAATTTTTCTGGAAAAAATCGCTCATCAGTGTGTTGATGCATCGAATCTCGCCAGAAGTTCACTCTGTGTTGGCACAAGCAGTTGCAGTAGGCCGGGTGGGAGTCATACAATGACATCCGGGCGGTCGGAAAGCTGAGGTGCTCGCGCAGCAGCTTTTGAAGCAGCTTGAGAAATAAGTGGATGGCCATTAAGCAGTTGCCTGGCGAACTTCTGTGGCAACCTCCCCAGCGAGAGCCTGGACAGCTGTGTGCACAGCCAGTTGTACAATCTGTTCTCGCCGAGGTTCTCACAAGATCTTGGCAACCGCTGTTTCTGATAAACAAATTCAGAAAGACTCCGGAATTTTGCGTCCCAGTTCGTTTTCAGGATTTTCACAATAGCCGTATGCCAGGACTGCACCAAATTGTTAAGAAGCGGATGCAAATTTTGGATACGCAGCTGTTGCTCTGGCTTTGCAGTACGCTGGGCAGCCAAAAACCTGGCCAGCCGCTTCTCTACACCCGTACCAGTTCTTTTTGGAAGTGACTGGTGCTGGTCGAGGTACTCCTTCAGCTCCTGGCACCTTTGAGAGTGCCAGAACTTGCGCCCGCAGTTCAACCACGATAAAGCTCGGTTGCGGATCAGAGGTGATGATGAATTGCGCAGCCTTTGCAGCCGCTGTTGGTGCAATGCTCCTTCCTGCTTTCTGCTGTTGTGGTTGTTGAGCCATATGGCCAGTGAGATCTCAAAAGGATCTTTAGCACGCCGGGCTGGTAGCCGCCCATGCTGTTCCACAAACGTCTCCATCTGCTGCAAGCGAATTTCCCAATGATCTGTTCTCATGAGAATCAGCGATAGCCGGCCGGAGACTTCTGCTATGATTGCATCATATCCTAGTTCCCCTTCCCTTCCCAGCCCGCAGTCGATGAATTGGATTCTGTGACTCACATCAGCACCGAATAGCCTGTAATCTGCTCGCACCAGTGTGGCCAAAAACCGTTCCGGCTGGCTGCTGTACTGCTGGTCAAAACTGGAGCCGCGGTGTTGGAAAGAACCTTTGACTTCCAGATTGGCACTATCGCCAGAAATTCTCTGTGGCGAGGAGGCAGCTTTTGGGCTGGTGGCACTTGTTTCTTGTGAACTCCCTTGCAATACCCAGGCTTTTCTGGCTTTTGGTGGCTCTTTCTTGATATTTGTGTGGACTGTGTCGCGGAAAGGCTCTTGATGAACATCGGTATTGCCATTCTGCCGCCCTTTGCTGCTGTCGCCGCCACCTCCAGCCCTGGAGGCTCTAGGCTTATACGAATGCTCACTGCAATCATTCACGCTGCTACAGCCCTGATATGACTTCCTGCCTGCGCCATTGGTTTGTTGATCCTGCTGATTGGCATCCTGCGGCCCAACATCACTACCACGACGAGTAGCGACGAACGCCCTAGTCTGACTCGGCGAATGCTCATCATAAGACTTCTCCCTGCTACGGTCAAGGAATGACTTCCTAGCCGTGGTTGTGTTATGTTCATCCCGCACAATCCGTCCATCCAGCAAATGTGGGCCAGCCAAGGAAGGTTCTTTGTCAGGTTTGCTGGCCCTAGTTTCCACGCCTGCTCCTGGCACTGCCTCCGAAATCAATTCTGCCGTATCAGGCACCAACACTGCTGGCAGAATTACGTGCGCCAGGGTCTTTTCAGGATGATGGCGCAGCACTCGTCCTATTGCCTGCACTATGCTTCTATAGCTTCTCCGCGGCTCTACAAACATACAAGTGTCAGCATTTGGAATGTTAATCCCCTCTCCCAAGACCTCCACTGTGACAAGTATGTGAACCGGCTTCTGCAAAGCTCCCGCAAACTCTTCAATCACTGCATTTCGCCTTTTGAGCGGGGTGTTCCCATTGATGTGCCATGCCGCCAACCCTACTTCTTTCAACACCATCCGAAAGCGCTTTGCTGCGGCAACAGAGTTGCAGTATGCAAGGACTCGCCTGAACTTCCCAGCTTGCTTCAGTAGCAAGTCTGCCAAGCACACATATGCATGATGGGCAGTCAGCACTGGGACTGTAATGTCATAGTCACACACGACTTCATCTTCAATTGCTTTCCCCATCGGATACCGAAAATCAACATTGACATTCTCTCCGTACGTGGCTGAGAACTGATACAACTCACGCGATTTCGGCAGCCTTGCTGGCAATGGATGATGAGCCTCATCCACAAAAATTGAATCAAATTTGACCTTCTCCAGCAAGTGGACGGAGTCTGTCACAGCTATAAAACCCTTTGCCTCAAAGTCAATTTTCTTGTTGTGACCCATCCCAACTTTGCAAAAACCAGGAAAGTCCGGCGCAAACTGGTCCAATAAGGCACGCAATGGAACAATGATCAGCACCTCAGTACAAGTGGTTGATGATACACTATGATCACATGTAAAGCTTTGCAACTTCATCAAAGGATATAAGATATCAAGGTTTTGAAACCGGCCAAGTCACCTTCCCAGAAATGTTCGATACCAACTCCTTCATTACTCTCGTTTTTCCACTGCCGCATGCCATTTCTACCACTCTGGCACCGTGAGCACATGCGTCCAAGCAATCTCGCTGGCATGGTCTAAGGGAAAACGGGCCAGCATTCGCATCAGTCCGCAAAGGAGGCATTGCACCAAGCCTGGCTGAAACTGTCTACTTTCCGAACAAAGTTGGGTGACCACAACAACTTCCATGCATTAGCACCATGATTCCGCCGGTAGATAATAAAAATTGATATACATGGCATTGAGTTGATCTGTGGTCAGCTACATCCAAACAAAATCTACTTGATCTTGCTCACTTAAGAAAATGAACGAGTCAGCAGTCACCACACACCATGTCAAGGACTGTTATGAGGGGTAGTTTAGTATTGAGGAGTTTTCACATACTCTATAAAAGTCCATAAGCTGTATACTCTTGAGGTCTGATGTCTGTTGTATCCTGTCTTGATGAAAACACACGCAATTCTTTGTCAGTCCAAGTCAAGCATATTGGACCACAGTTTTGTTTTGATGTCCAAGCCTCTTCACCACTTTTGCGCTAATTGTTTTATGCTGAGCATTGGATCTTTGAAGCCACGCTTTGACCTCCTTCGACAAACGGCCTCTGCTAGTCACCACTGTAAATCTTGTAGCCTTGCAGGGCGACACGACCGGTGTGACAACGTGTTGCAGCACAGCATCTTGTGAGTTGTGCAGCACTGACCATGCCCTTAGAGCTGAGCACAAACCCTTTTCTTTCCTTGCCTTGTAAATCCAACTGGCTATGCGCAAAAGGCGTCTCACCTTCTTGAAGGCCACGGAGGAATCGCAGCAAAGGATTGCATGACTTCCGTCCAAGCTGAGCAAGTCAAGACCTGTGCAAATCATGTTGAAAAGCAGGCAAAGTTACCATCATGTTGCCAAAAATAAAATGCAACACGGACTGATGACTGACAGTACTTCATGGTACATATTTGAAGCACTTAACCGCCATGCAGGGATAAATCGGATCTCGAGCTTGCTACACAAACATCCCTTGCAAGCACTACATCTTTGCCTTGTGGCCGACATGTCATGTTCTGACGCTCCCAAAACCATGGAGGCAGCTCCTGCCAGCTCAAACTAGATCTACAAACAGCTGAATTCTGCACTCGCAAAATGTGGTGTTAATGCATCTTGCTGTCTCCTGTAACGGCACGGCATCCAACTCGAGGGCGGCAGCCCACACCAAACGTTGCCGCTCATCCAAATGGGGCCATGTCAAGGCCTCGTGGCCCAAGTTGTTCAAGCGCTGCATGAAGGCAACGTCACGAGCATCCAACATACCTTTGTCGCAAGGAGGGCACCCCAAACATATCCAAAAGAAACCAGCCTTGCAGCATGAACACATGTGTGGCAAATGATAAACATCATCACTGCTGTTGAGAATCTACCACCAACGCCTCTCTTCGCCATCGGCTCTGGAGGAGCCCGAGTCCTATGAGTCCTAGCAACTCGGTTTGAACGAACCATACCGGAAGCCATAAGCAAGGCTGACTACCCAGTCTCATATACGAACGTCATGTGATGGTAAAACAGCGGTGCACAAACAGTGGGGCACTGTCAACTTCAATTCCTAAGAAAAACGACATCATCATCATCATCATCATCATCATCATCATCATCATCATCATCATCCTTACCCGCCCAGCTTCTTTTTCAAGGTCCTTCCAGGTACAGATTTTGCAAACAACAAATCTCGAGGAAACAGCACCAACACCGCAAGGAGGACTGCAACGAAGCACTGCCGTGGGTGTCGTCTCCTTCCTTTTCCTCTGCAATGCTGCATAAGGCCCCTTGCAAGAAGCCAAAGCAGAGGAGACATGAAGAACCGGCTGCTTGAGCCAAGGTGATCTGAACAAGTGGAAACAAGTTGAAGCAAGTCTTCAGCATCTCTTCGCTACGAGCACACAAAACGATGGCGTTTCTGAACCTACTGGCAACAAACACCAAAGTCTAGGAATGAAATTTGGAGTAGGCATTCTCAAGGTATAGAACCCCCGGAAAGTTGGTGGCGGAAAATTTGGAACATCAACACGACCACGTTGGGTACACGAACACATGACTCACATGACAACAACGTTGAAGACTCGGCTTCAGACCTATCTGAAGCCAATCTATGGCAAGCGAACTATACCAAGCAATATGCCAAACATCATCACAAATAATCAAATTTGGAACATTCACTACCTAGCTTTTGCAACAAACCTATCAACTTTCCACGTACCTTCGTCTGTGTTTTGCACAACCGAAGCTTTTCCCTGCTCCCAAAATCACTGCATGCCAAGGCGTCGTTGGGTGGATTCTGCGATGCCTGAGACCTTGACCCAAATTGCACAAGTGATTTTGATTTCAATGTTGATTCCTGGGATTGTTTGAACAAATCCACCTGTTGTGAATGTCACAATTGTACGCAAGCATTGGCACAGTTGACAAACGGAGGAAAAGGGAAACTCTTACAGCAAACCTTTTCTCTCAAAGTTGCTTCCCGAGAGATGCTTATAGCCAAATATGTCAGCCCAACTCAAAATTCCCAGCAATTGGAGGCTAGCATTCAGCAACCATCACTTGGGTTCAAGGCCACTTGACTTCACATCCGTGACCTTATGTGTTGCTATCTCCAAGTTGGAAAACCCTGGGATGCCCGACAAAACGATATGCATCATCTTTGGTGTGACGCCCGGCACGGAGAACCCATAACAATGTTACCTGGTGGCGTGTGGCTTCAGTAACAGCTCAGGATGACAAACACCCCGCATCAAAACATCCTTCCTGAATTTTGCTTCAAATGTATTCATGATGCCTTTCTGAGACTGCATCAGTTTTTGAGACATCCGGTATTGACATTTCTTTTGCAAGAGCAACAAAACATTCAACAATCTGGAAGCCGCTGAAATTAAAGTCAATTCAAATAAACAATCGCATTTATTGGTTCATATGGAACGTTAGATGTCACGCTACCTCCTTCAAAGTTTCCAACTTCCGGCATCATTGATGTTGCCATGCCAAGCTACATTGCTACCAAGCCAATCACAGGCTCTGAGCAACAAGCGTCCCATGTCATTTCCTCAGTTGCGGGCGAATCTGTTGGCATGAAATCGAACCAAACATGAACAAACAGCCAGGGTTTCAGACTATTTGACCGACCTGATGGATCTAATCTTACTTTTAAAACACCAACTTTCCTTTACATTGCATTGTTTCTACCAAATCTCAGTTTCATTGATTCACATCTTATTTGATCAACTCAGCTGCGACTTGCCAGCTTTTTTTGCGGAACTTTGGGCAGGGCCTTGGGCCGGTTCCGAGTTCGGTGTCTTCAAATGCCATCTTTCTGGCGATGTTGGGTGCACGGCTGGGATTAGGCACAAGCTCAGTTTTTCTGTCGTAAGAATTCGTTTCTATAGACACCTGCTAAGGTCGATAGAAATCATGATTTTCTTCAAGGAGTTCTACTTAATTGTACTTACAGATGTACTTGAATGTACTTTAGTACACCTGCAACATTGAAGTTTATTGATATATTTTCATCCCAAGCTCCACAAGCACCCACTCTTTGCCCTTCGCCTTCTGGCTAAGGCAACACAACAAACCTCACCTTTCAGTTGCAAACAGCTGATCTGAATGATAGGCTGTCGTGAAAATCCGAATTCCACATATCCCAGGAGCACAGCGGCCAAAGCACCCGCGTCTTGACAAACGCGGCATATCGATTCCAATTATATAAAATTAATTTAGAGATTCCAAATCATATTAATACTGCTGGAGATGAATGATTCAGAATGATGCAAGTGGATAAATCACAGAAGTTCATGGAATTGAATTGACGCTCACGTACAGTAAATTCAATAAATGTACAGCTTACCATAGTATTGCATCAAAATTTGGCATGAAGCATTGAAGCATGGTTGGCTTTGGAGGACGGAAGTTTTCGGATTAGAAGTACGCCTGTCTCAGCTCTTGGCTCATTTTGTTCAGAGTGCACTCATGGTCCGTTTCGCAAATGACCAGCCGTGCTCAAGGGAACATAGTCGTACAGGCTTGCTGCTGTGCCATCTTGGCAAGCTTCCAGGTTAGGCTACGTCAATGCTGCCAAAAATGATCTTTGATCTTTGACCCCTCAGAATCTGTTGGTGTGATGTCACGTGTCAGAGCAGCAACTCTCTTTCAAATCATTACTTGAGTGCCCATTACATTTCCTGCTTAATCTTGGAAGCACACAACGCAGCCTCAAAGTGAAAACCCTCATAGAACTTCCTCCGCATTACAGTTGGTAGTTGGTTTCAGCGGGGGTGATAAGAGGTGACAAGAGTTGGATCATCGCTTCATTCGTGGCCCAGTTCTTCTTCCAACTCTTCGACACGTCGTTGCAGGGCAATGATCCTCGGTGTGTGGGGAATTCTGTTGGGGAGCATTAAAGGTGGTTGGGATAGATCAGGACTCCAAGGAATGGGTATAACATAGACAAGTCGAGCCAAACACCAATTTTTGTCAACATATTAAATGGGATGGTATGTTGAGACTGAAAACAAACTACCTTGTATCGTGTACCATTCTCTCTGATGACTGTCATGCAAAATCTGCAAATGTCTCTTCTGCAACAATTTCTCCCAGTGACTGCTGATGCACCGAGGTCTTCTCACCTTTCAATGATGTCACCTGGCTCTGAGGAATGCAGCGAAGCTCATTTCTGAGAAATGTAATGAATATCTTCGCACGTGTTCGCATTGTTTGTCATTTCCGTGTTCTCATGCCATACCATATGATTTAGGAGGCCTAAACTGTTTTCTTCCATTTGATGGGCATTTTTAAATACCAAGCCATTGATGATTCTGATTACACATGGAAGCGTCTCACAGCGTTGGGGGGTTGCGCTTCGCCTGCTGCTGAAGTCGGACATTCTCGGCCTGCTGAAGATTGGACTGAACCTGGCGACATGGGAAGCAGTGAGGTGTTGGGGCACCTGGGTGAAGCCCTCTCTATGGTATGGAATTCAGGACCCGCAAAAACAACAACATGAAATTCCTTTCAGTATGTTATGAACATCTACATTCTACATGAATTGTAAAATTTTATGTTACAAGCTCAGGCTATAGAATCCTTTGATCAGGAAAAAACAAAGACATCATCATCCCCACCAAAGTTTGGCCCTTTAACACCTCAAATTCTTGAAGCATTCGTTGGATATCCGCCCCAAAGTAGCGCTTCACATCGTTCAGCTGGGACTGCATGCCTCCGAAAAAAAAAAATCACAAAGGTTGTTTGACAAGGGCGAGGTTGCCTCTGCTGGTAAACAGAACACGGTGGTAGTGGTACCCTGAACAAGTTGTACAAGTTATATGTAGCTTTCCCTGCTTGAAAGGGTTTTTTACCCTTCAATTCAATCCCGAAAAAAAAACATCCTCGGGTATTTTGGCATCTGAGAGCCACACCGCTGGTAGAGTTGTTGTTGCCTGCTTTAATGCTGTGCACCTTGGTGGATGAGGTCTTTCTGAGGCCTTCGGAATAAGGAAAAAAATGTGCAAACATGCCAATAAGATGGATGGATAGATGGAATTAGCTAAATCAGGTAGGGTAGGATGGAGGGATGCCATCAGCAACGCAAGCAACCAGGTTGCATACTTAAACGGAAACTTTTTGTGAATTGCATCCTTGTCTCACATCTGAAGAAACACACAACATCAGTGATCTCTGCCCAAAGACATGTCCCTTCTCCACGCCCAATGCTTCGTTCTGCGACTGCAAGGTCGTCGCCAAATCATGGACCTGTCGATTCAGTGCTGGGACTAAGCAGCTCCTGGTGTTGGCTCGTGTTTAAGTACAGCTTCACAAGTCCAGACTCTGAGGACTGACCTGGAATCCATACATCAACTCTCTCAATCTCTTTCAGGCTTCTTCATTAATTTCACTTCCAGAATCACCAGAGATATATAACCCTGAATCGTTTAGTTTAGATGTAAGCAAACTCCAACACACCCTCTCAAATCCGTCCACTCTCGGGTTCGTGTCTTCCTTTTGGATCCATCATTGCACGCTGATCCGGCATGTGTTGAGACAACTGGCGCTCTGAAGTTGGTGCAAAAGCCAACTTCAAAACTGAAAAGTTTCCATCATGGGCATGTTCGGGTTGAAATTAATAAATCAATAAAGCTTAATAAAAAATATCTATATTTCTTGATGATTTGTTGGAAATCCTTGATTTCCGGAAAGGCAGTTGGCGTTTGGCACCAACTAGAAATAGGTGACCCTTTCTTCCCAGCTCTTGGTCTTCTTGCCGTCGTCTTCCTCATCCCATTCATCCCAATCGTCCATATCCTGGTTGGTGGTTACAGCAAGTTGACACACCCTTTGTTTTCCACGGTTCTGTATTTAATGCTCCAACTAATATAAAAATAACAACAACACTTAGGAAAACCTAATCTTTTTTCTAGCGAGTCATGTTAAAAAAGGGGGAACACAAATCAAAGCAACCTTGAAAGATTTAAAAACTCACGACCCAGTCTCTGGCAAGTTTGCATCTTCAGCTGCATGTTGATCTTGATTACCTGAAGCCAAGGGTAGCTAAGCAATAGAGAATAGTAGAGAGATGAGCCACCCAGGTTCAGGATGGTGATTCATCTCAAAACGATAGCCCAAACAAACCCAATCGCACCGCCAGCGGACACCCCAGGAAAGAATAACTGCTGCGAGTTCGGCCCGCATGACCCAATGCAAGTTCCCCCAAACCTCTCCACCAACCCAATCAGCATGAATTTCCATTTCATCAAGATCATCAACCATCAACCATATTTCCACATTTTTCTCCCTTACTCCAAATCTGTTTCACACCGAAGTCACCGAAATCCTTCTGTGCTTCTTGTCTCCTCTCTTGTCGCTTCCTCCGTTGGCGTTTGGCTGGAGCACGCTGCTCCTCTTCGCCCGTCTTGGCCACACGGAGTTTCAAAGTCAAATCCTTGGCATCGTTCCAAGGCAGCAAACATCATTGATGTATTCATTTAAGCGTTGTGCTTTTATTATCATGGATTATCATTACGACATGAATAGGGAACAGCAATGTGAATATACTATTCACATTGTTGTTTTTGTTGGTCAATCTTTGACACATATATCATATATAGTATTCATCTATGCCCCTACTACTGGCTTTTTATAGTGGGCTACCGAGCAGCTCGAGCTAAATCGCGATCATCTATCAATTTCGCTTCTTTAATGGCTGCTTTCACCAACTCTTCGGGAAGGTTGAAACCTTGCCGCTCCAGCTCCTGACAGAAAGGTTTGCTGAAAGAAATTGCTTTAGATGTCAAATGCCAACGCATTTTAGATGATTTTAATGGGTTGATCCGGGTTGATGATGATCCAAGAATCATCACCATCATCATCATCATCATCATCAAGATAATGATGATCATCGTCAATGTGGGTTTAGTTTTTGGATGATGGGTTTCGATTCCAACTCATTTACACTCCGCACCCCTGCACGGTGCCTTTAGCTGATCGATGCTGGATATCAAGTCCGCAGCAGCAAAGGCTTGCCTTGTGCGGAGGTGGAGAGTTGAGTTTAGCTGCTAGGAATCTAAGAAAAAGGATGATGTGAAACATACCTTCTCCAACTAGGACAACCAAGTATTAATTCTCCAGATTCCTCTGTTTAAGGAAATGTTGTGGAGCTTCCAAACGTGATAAGTGCACTCAGAGCAGTCTATCAGCAGTTTTTAATACAAATTCCTGTCCGAGGCACTTTACTCTACACATCATCACGTAACAGCCCTCCACATATCGTAAACCAACGTTCTGTTTTTGGCCAAGATGCTTTGATGGTTCATAACCTGCAGCGAGCATCTTACTTAACAACCGACGTGCTTCCTTCTGTTGATCTCCAGTGGCACAAGCTGCGATGGCTTCTTCATAGAGTGAAGGACTTAAGGGAAGACCTCTGAAGCGAAGTTGCTCCAAAACCTTGCAAGCCATGAGTCAAGGAGATCTGTTGAAACATCCATCTTCGTGAAAGTGAACAATTATTGCCTCAATGGATCTGCATCAATGTTTGTCCCAACTCTTGGTGGCAGAGCCAAATACCGTCCACATCGGACCACAGTCTTTCATTGTCTGTTCGAATTAGAGTAGCATGAAGGACACTTATGTACAAACATACAGCAACAATGAGATCATCATCCTTCTACCCTATCGAAGTTCCACTACCAACTCCTCTTCAAAACTTTAAACGCACATGCACCACACATAACTTGAGCAAGAATGGGAACTTCGTCATCTACCCAGCAAAACTATTGAACACCTACACAGAATCATATGAATCATGTGATTCATGGTTCTGCAACAAAAACACACACAACTTGGAACATAACGTATCGTTTTCATTCATTTTCAGCTGATCTATACATTTCACCTCGGCATCTTCCAATCAAGCTACTCCCCAACCGACCACCCCTCTGCACCTCTAAGGCTTCTTGCCATCGGCCATCTGCAGCACAGGCATTCAAGGCCACTATGCCAGCATGTTCCTCAAGTTCAACGCTACCCTGAAACAAGCTGTCGTTTTGCAAAATCCTCGTGTGACATTTCGATGTTGTGCTTTGATGATGGTCGGTTTACTTCTTACATCCAGTGATTGATGTATTTTGTTCTCTCTCTGACTGTGTGTGTCTGCATGTTTTCAATCTCAAGCAGAAATATTTCCATGTTCTTGTGCATCCCTACAATCTTCATCTTGATATTTTCCATGATTTTTGCCCGTTCTCACTCCTATGAGTACCTTCGACTTTGCCAACTTAGGGTCTAAAAGCTCCAAGGATTGACCTTTCAAGGCTAAAGCACCGGAATCGCGTAGCTCCTAACAAACGTCGTCTTGGAAGTTCTGGCCCAAAAACTGCTGCCAAAAACATCTCCATCAAACATTTTCCATCATTTTTCAACATCACCAAAAAGATCAACGGACCTTGCAAAGACAAAACCATTGTATCGAACAAGAACATGTTTGAAATAAGAAATAATCAGCCATTTAACTTTTAACCATTTCTTTCCTTTCAACCGCTCCTGGAAGATTTCCAGGGCCTCGTCGGGACGTCCGAGCTCCGTGAAGGCCGCCATGGCCGCCACGGCCACGTTGAGAGGCGCCGGGGCGCGCAGGGCGCTGTAGGCGCGGGCAGCCATGGCGGCGTTGCGGGAGCCGGTGATGATGGAACCTTGGAGGATGGGATTTGGATGGGGGGTGAGAGATGTTAAGATGTTACATGATGTTACTGTGTCACGATTAACAATAAGAAATACCAAGTGCAAACAAAACTGTATTTGTTTAACAGTTTAACATGACAGTTTTATTAGTAAACACTTGTCATGGTCTGAATCACAATTGTTCTACTCTCAGGAATCTAGATGATCGAAGTTACAAGAGATGGCGTTTGGAGCACAGCCGCTGGTAGGCTACCATATATTATAGAGCTAAAGAGTGATTTTATCAAGCACCTTTGGGATGGGTCCTGTGGAAGCGTCTTTGTGCGCATACCTATCAAGGTGAACACTCTTTCACCTTAAACTGTGTTCTTAATGAATCTTAAGGACTTAGAACTGCCCAACTGCAAAGAGGATTGTGAAAAATTGCCCCGAAATAAATAAATCGCTCCACTTGACTAGCAAAGTCATTACATTACCCTCAAATCCTGTTGGCGCTTCAAGGCAAATCACTGTAGAGTTCCTCGCTGACGTCGAAGTTTTCCTCCTTACCACATGGTCACCCAAAGACATGCCAACGATCCCATTGCATTCGATATGTGCAAATCAAACCACCATTTCATGCGTCAAGGTCTCAGTTGGTCCCTCAACGTCAGTGGAAGTAACTTTTCATGTGCAAACATTTTGATGCATACGGCATACGTTTGTTTTGTAAACCGCACACAGCAGTCAAATGAAGTTCCCAAATCATGCGATACAACCAGCAAAGTCATTTGCTGTCCTTCATCTTTTCCAGAAGCCTCTCCGCTTCAGTGGCAGATTCACTCAAGTAGCCACGGACCTCAATTCTGGGAAGCCTACAAAGGTTCACAAGGATCCAATTGTCTGGTGCCTTTTGTATACTATCAGTTTCACATCAAAATCAAAATCGGTTTCTTTCTGGGTTCTATACCACGTAATCAAAACCCAATTACTGATAATTATTACATATTTACTATTACTGTATATCTTGATATGTCACTCCACTAAACCAACAATTTCGTAGAGGCCAATTCTTATTCATCAAGAAACTCCTTCTTCGTAGAGCATTTTCTTTTGCGTCTCCGTGATTTCACCATCACGGCTCAAAGGCAAAGCTTCTAGGATCGCATTGCAGGATCCTCAGTGGCAGCGTAACTGTGGGGTTGGATCCAATCGGAGGTAACTGGGCACAAAGCAGTAACGTGGCTAGCATAAAAAGATCGAAACAAGAGCATATGTGGCAAGTTGAACCGCTATGGCAATATGTATTTCAACTTATTTCATGCGTGTTTTCACCAGGCATCGTCCACTGGGCTGATAGCTTTTCTCCAAAATCTCTTCCATAAGTTTCGTCGCCTTCACGGCTTCAAACCGATCCGCATGTGCTCGCGCCGCCAAGTTGTGACAGATTGGGTCCTCCGGAGATGATGAAATGCCGTTTTGCTTGTTGGTTGCTTAGGGGGTGTCGGAGCTTTCCCCCCTCAAATCTGGTGAGATTGATTTCCAGAAGTTTGGGTTGCCACTTCGATTTTTGGATTGATTTGTTAACACAGCAAGGTTGTGATCCTTTCGGAAATGAGTTTTAAAAAGAACCCGAAATTTGAACCCTTCAACAAGCAATATCACCAACAGTATATACATTACAAACACAACTGCAAACTCAAAGTTTCATTGAAGGTTGTTAAAGAACCCTATCTCCCCTGAAGTCATCTCATGATTCCACCACATCTTGAACATTCACCTCTGAAGATCCAAGGCTCTGGTTGATACTTGTGTCGCTTCAACATCCTCAGTAGGTTCAGAATAAAACGAAAAGTGAAAGGGACAATTATATGACCTACTCATAGCTAGGATTTATCAATGATCTGCCAATCTGCAGCCTTGATCTTTTTTTTTTGGGGGGGAGAAATAGGGATACCGGGATAACCAAAAAAACGGCATTGTTATAATTGGGCAGAATTCAGGTCAAATAAATCTGAACAAAATGGAATTAGAAAAAAAACATCTTGCGCAACTTGTGTAGTTATGAGTTATGAGTCTTAGTCAGGCTCTAAAATCTACCAGCATCATCCTAACTTAAAAGGCACCATCCTCACATGCAACGTGAGCTTCTCTTGGAAGATCTTCAGCTGCTTGCCGGCGATGCCACGCTTTCGAGTTTGACTTTCGTCCTGAATTTGACTTTTCCGCCAGTCGAGTGGATGTTGAATCGTGAAGCACAAATTATATAAAAACGCGCACCACATGGCCACACAGAAAAGCCGACAACCTCCCCAAACAACTTCGATCCACCAAACCATCTCAACCAGCCAACTAACCAACCCAAATCTCTCAAAACCTCAAGCGAACCACACCCTAACCACAATCTCACCATTTCCATTTTTTCCCTGTCCTCCGTATGTTGCTGATCCCAAGCCTGCATGGCGCCGCTGTAGGCAGCGTAAGGCACTCGGCCACTGCGTCCGGGCTGTGCTTTCAGCTCATCGAAGTGCTGCAGGACCAACTCCCAACTACCTTGCCTTGGTGTTGAGAGTTCGTGACTTGCAACAAACATTGGGGTGACGTTGTTGTCGTTGTCGTTGTGGTTGTTGCTGCTGCTGGTGTTAATGGCAGTCGCGGGGTGGTGATCGTTGTGGTCTTCAACAAGGTGGCAGGAAAATCGGTTGAGGTGGGACAGAGAGATGAGATTTATGAGATGAGATAGAGTGTTTTCCCGAAAAACTGAGGGGACTCTGCGGATTTCAGATGTGATGCCCCAAGTGCATTGGCCCTTTACACGCTGACCCGGTTGGGAGAAAAAGAAATATGGGCAGAATGACAACTTAATTGGCCGCAGTCCGAGTGCTAAAACAACATCTGCTAAAGGTCAGTGATTGTAAGACTTCAGAGGTATGCATTCTCCAGCTCTAACATGTTCAACCAACCTGGGTACAAATGCAACAAAAATGTGTCCAAACATCCAGAAGCTGTTGCATCCCATGAGCCGGCTACATCCAATCATTAGCACACATTCTACTCAACAGCCAAGGAACTGAGCATGGGCCTGCATCACACCCAAATATGCAGCAGGTGTTGGTGACAAGTTTTTGCTGATCCTTGGTAGCTGAAGATTTCTGATGCCCTTGAAGGTGTTTGTCAAAATTGAAGCAAGGAAGTATGCAATTCTTGCCTCCGTCAACCGCTCAAAACCGACTCTCGAATACAGTAGCAGCATGATCCTTCAGGATGATCAAAGGTTGTGGAGATAGAGACTTTAGAGACTTCTAAACCAAATTCCGAAGCATCTAAACCAACGTGTTGGAGATGGCTTTTTTGACGACTTCGCGGGGTTTGGAGATGGCAACACGTGACTGGTGTTTTAAAAACCAAGTCCATGAGCCAATCCATGCTGAAAAAACTGGGATGTTAGGAAACCCAAAGAAGAACAACCCTGGACGGGAAGATATCTTGATATATATACATAGCTGGGCATGTGGTGCTGCCCAATTCCATGTCTTTGAGAGCAATCTCATCCAATTGCACGATTCATGCCTTGTCTGCCCCTTGGCTGACGAGTTTTGATGTAGGCCATTGGAATCAAGGATGATACAACTGATTTTCCTTCATGTCAATTTGATACTCATCTGCACCTTCTGTGTCAGATTCCAAAAGAGGAGTGAGTACGCTCCCCTTCTTCTTGGATGCTTCTGGAGTCTTCTTCTTCTCCTTCTCCTGTTTTTTCGCAGCTGTTCTTTGGCTCTTAAGTCGAACTTTGAAGGTCGTGACACCAGTGACAGGCTCGACAGGCACAATTGATGCCTTGGAAGCCGGTGACTTCACGCTACCAGCTGCACCCATGGCTAGCAGGGTGGCACTGGTGGCACTACACTTTTTCCCATAAATGAAAAATGCTCAAGAAGATCTTGAGCCAAAACCTGAGTATGACGGAAGTATGACGGATATTATAACGACCCAATTGCCATTCTTCAACCTCTTCAAGCTCTAAGCTCTGCAAATCAAAAAGCCAAGGTTCATCTCCTCAAAGAGCAACAGTCCTCGGCGACCAGCTCGAGTCCCACAGGCAGCTACGGCATTGCTGTAGGCAGTGGCGCTGGGAGTCTTGCCAGCCTAAGTCTTAAGTGCCATTGCTGAGTGCAGAGGAACAGCTGATAATTATCTTGGATGGTTTGCGTGTCCTGCTCTCTCGGAATTGTTGGAAATGGCGCACCGCACAACCAGAATGCCAACGGGGACCTCCTATATTGGGATATATTGGGAATGGTAAACCCGCGGCCACCTCCACGATTTTGTTGATGATGAAGATAGCACGCTTGTAGAGCCCCGCGGCCGCACAGGCACGCAGCACAGCATTGTGCACTTGATCGTCTGCTTGAAAACCGGAGAATTTCCTGGGGCAAGAGGGCTACAAACAAATTAGTTGGGGTGCGATGCGTTTATGGGGAGTGGTCTCCAGGAGAGGGATTTACTTGAAAGAGTATAACATGATCGATCCAACAGGTGACCGAAAAATATTACACAAAACGACATGAAGTTTTAAACATTTTTTTCTCAGTGATATGCAATGACCACCTTGACACATCCAAGTCTCATCCGCCCATAGGCTCGCACTGCCAGAATTGGAGCATATCTCCTTGGTGCCAAATTTTTGGTGAAGGCGCAGAATCTTCCAGTGGTCATGTGACAAATGTGAACATCAACAATGCTTGGTGATGCCGGAAAAGTGGGTGACGTTGCTTCAAGCATCTCCATAGCTTGAATCAAACTAGTCCAAGTGAGAAGATTGCCACGAAGACCGCGATTCAGCATGTCCTGCACTGTTGGCCAATTTGTTGAAGACAACGCCGCTCAAAGTGTCGTGTTGACAACAACAACTCCATGCTTTTTGTTAAATTTACATTTCGGGGGCCATGAGATTTGCCGTCATCTTTATGGCCATTGGATTTCCATTTCTCACGGCATGAGCCTTCCGTGAGTTGAAGAGCCTTCCAAAAATCACGGAAACACGACCCGCTTGAAGCCTGTTCAAGCTTGAAAGAAACAGAGTGTCACAGAATCCCTTCAACCGAATCATAACATCATGAAAATTCTTTATCTGAGGGGCTTCCCCCGCTTCCCCATTGTTTAGTCGCCTCGTTGAGACGCAAGGCGATTTCCCACTGTTGCTCTCCACGGCAACAACTCATCGCTGCGCTGTAGGTGGATTCTGTGGGGATAAAATCTTTAGAGACCTCGGTGGTTCGACAAAAACCAAGCTGTAACTGGTGTGGTGACATAGCGATTCCCGCTGGTGGAAGAAACACAACTAATGATGATTCTCAGGTACCTCAGAAAGGTAGGCTTTATAGGTTTAAAAAGCTTCATTAAATAAAAAGCACCCAACTTGGGGGCAGAAATATTCTATACAACTCCAGAAAAAAAAGAGAAGCCATATCCATATATATATCCATTCTGTTGTTGCATTGGTTTTCAGAAACCAAAGAAACACCTACAACTTTTTCCCTTAATATGCAGGACATAACGACATAAAGGTCACCCAAAACTAACGACATTTCACCGTTTTGTATCCAAAAGGCCAACTCGTCAAAGACATCTAAGGCATCATGCCACCTTCGAGCACGAGCTAAAGCACCTGGAGAAGGCACATTTTTTAAAGAAATCATCCATCAACGAAACATCAATTTCTCCAATTGGCTGGATTTCTTGGTACTTTGCGGCCAGTTTCCGAAAAATGCGGGCACTAATCACTAATCTAGTTTCATCTTTCCGTTTCCATGGCCAGGGCACTAATCACGGTATTGTAGCTGATGAGGTTGGGTCCTTCTTGGCCAGTTTTTCTGGCTCTTTCTTCCTTGGTCATTTGGCGCCAGTGAAACCGGTCTGGCTTTCCCGTACTTCTCAACACGAACGGAAGTGGAAATTTGCCTTTCCAAAAATTACGATTTAACAAATCGAATCAAATAGACACAATCATCAAAATACTTCTTCGCAAAGAACCCATGTTTCATCATCTTTCCTATTCATGTTTGAAGCTACCTCAAGTGGTGGAACGTCGATCCTCTCTTGCACAACTCCAAGTTGACATTGGGTCTGCTAGCAGGGCTTCCATGGGCAACACATGCCAAATGAACTCCAGCCTGAATCCA
Source organism: Breviolum minutum Mf 1.05b.01 (assembly GCA_000507305.1). NCBI lineage: Eukaryota > Dinophyceae > Suessiales > Symbiodiniaceae > Breviolum > Breviolum minutum. The sequence continues at coordinate 144,928 of DF239177.1, read as the reverse complement.
CTACTAATTTGACTTCAACATGAGACTACTAGTTACTAGACCCTCGTAGGCGTTCAACATGCTTAAGCGATACTAGCACCCAAAATGGAAAAACACATTGTGAAAATCACCCACACCTCAATGGGTAAATAAAGTTCCCTCTATCATCCTCCACTATCATGCGGTCTCCCTGAGTGTCATCATGTCCTTCCCATTCATTGAGAGCTCAGCGTCCAACTGTCTCAGCAAACCCGTGGCCATGGCCCAATCGCCCGTCTTGGAGAGACTATTCATGGCTGCGCTGTAGGTAATGACCTCAGAAGCCCCGATACCGCTGAACATAGTGTCACAGGGGCAAGTCTTCAATTCTGACCTTTGCTTCGTTGGAAATCAACAAAAAGGCATCTAGCGAGCAGCAAAGGTCAAGTGAATCTCAGACTTTCCTCAAGCCCAAGTGATTCAGCCAACCATCCCAGGTCCCTTGACTACCTTGCGACACCAAGTGACGCTGGGCCCCAAACGCCGATCCATGTCTTCGAGCAGTTTCCTATGAATGCCAAGATGGAGTGAACTATGAAACATCATGTGGCCACTTGATCCAACTTGTAACACAGGAAAATGCCATGCAACCTTCCCGTATTCATTCGAACATTCGAACCGCCCGGTGAACATACACGAAATTCAAGAAGCTACTAACCAAGTCATACCAATCCTTACTAGTTGCAACAACTTCCAACCTCAAATGACTTTAAAACAAATCCATGAATTTTCACCAAATCCAAGTTTCAAGATCAAGTCAGGTTGATGTCGACTGCCCAATAAGGAGATGATACGTGTGAAATCCCTGGGATCACGAAGCAAACCTTCCAACTCCTCAGGTGGTTTTCAGGGGACGGTTGGTATATGTTGGTATGATGGTGGGTGGAGTCTTTGACAAAAGGGCCATGTTTCCCATGTTTCATGTCCCATGATTGTGGAAGGGTGGAAAGGGGGATGTAGGAATTGAAGTGACTTAACTTCTGGCTTTCCATGCTTCTAGAGCCATCTCCCCATACCCAGCACCATTGCTCCCAGCAAGGATCCGCGGCCACTTTCCTTAGCTAAAGTGAGAAGTTCTGCTGCAATTCATATGGCTTGGGTGGTTTCGAGTTTTTGAGGCTGCAAATTTGCACCACTCCATGTTGTTTCGAAGGTATCTAAGCTTCTGAGTGGAAAATGGATTTTGAGGACCATGATAAAGTAGTGAATTTGACGACCAGCAGGCAACTACCAGGACAAAGTGGTGAATCATATCCCAAATACTGTATATACAAAACTACAAGACATAAACAGTCACTGAATTCCCATTTCAATTTCCACCAACTTTTGGATCAACTGCACCACTTCGCATCCTTTCCACGGCATCATCCAACGTCGATCCAAGTCTCTGCAGTTCGGAGGTTTTGATGTTCGGATCTCGCACACGCTTCAACAAGAACATTCGCCTGGCTGCCTTTGAACCACTCATCCTGTGTGGTATGGGAACATTCCATTGCAGAACAAGGATGGGTTTGGAGTTTGGGTGCAGTTGGAGGGAAAAGAAAGCATCATTTCCTAGGCTGAAGGAAAGGTACAACTGAGGCCAGATTCTGATTGTATCAAATTGTTCTTATATATGCATTCTTGGGGTGCAGGAAGGCACGTCAACTTCTTGCAGCAAGCCAACCATGCTATCAAACTTGAGAGGGCAATCAAGTCACATCAGATAGATATCCATGCAGTAGATATCAACACATCATCTATACAAGAAGACACTCTTAGGATTTTCAACATGTTTGCGCTCTCCATCACTCAGTTCCCTTTCAGCTCCTTCCATCCGTCTCCATTTGACCATCATCGTTCCGTCTTCCAGTGGACCGTTGCTGTCGTTGTCGTTTCAAATGTCTTGGTGGCTCTTTCGTACGCATGATGGCCTGGATGCATTGTAGCAACTGCGGTCACTGACACCACCTTGAAAGGGGAGGTCAAGGGATGGAAGTTATTGATGACTTGAATAGTGAGGGGATGCAATGCTCACGTTTGAGATGGAACTATTTGGGACGATTTTAACTCCTTACACGTACAGTAGAAAGAACGTCTTGAACACTCAACCCCGGTACCCTATCCCAACCCCCCAAAACCTTCGCCACTCGGGCGCTGAAAGTGCCATTGAAGGCCAGCTGCGACAGTCGAAAATCGTTGAAGACGATGCACGGAACGAAGACCTGAATGAATCTGAGCTGATTGCCGGACGGGCGCAAACAAACAAAAGCATTACAAAATCTTCATAAAGCACACCGCTGTGGGCTAATGTTTCAGTGTTATTTTCATCCTTCAGCTTTTCTACTTTGGTTTCTCAGAAGGGTCAGTTAAACAGTCAAATTTACCATCTGGTAAACTAACATGGCAGTGCCAGGTCCATTGCCCATAGAGGTAGGTGCGTGAAAAAAAGTCCATCGCCATATTGGTTCATATGAAATCAGCCCACCCTCCACGACATTGGCGGCCATGACGCTATCATGGCACACAGCCAAATGCATCGCCGCCAGCTTTCTCCGTTGCATGACATGGTGCAGGCCGAATTGCTCGGGTGAAGCGAGGATCAACACATCGTCCCCCCGGCGCGGTTTCAACGGAGAGCAATTGATGGAAGCAAGAAAGCGTCAGGAAATTGGTATGTGCTGGAAATCTAAAAGTTAAAAACCCTGCAGGTGCTCGTTCTGGGCTGCCACTTTCTGATTTTGAAAGTCCAACTCGTCGCACAAAGGGAAATTGAATTTTCAGTTGCATCAAAAGATTCAGTGCAGTACTAGGCACCCTATTCGTGCTTGTGCTCGATGGCTGATGTGAAAAAACATGTGGCCCTTTGGGCTTCAAACAGCTGCAGTGAAAAATGTGCTTCTGCCCCTGCCCTGGAACACACACTATTTCAATCCAAAACCATCGGTATCTGGACCCATTTCGCAAATGTCTATCGGGGAACACGATGATGAAGACAGAAAACGGCGGGATAAGATGGCATCAGATTCCAATAGAAAACTCCCTGAACTGCTCTCATCGGTTCGAAGTCAATCCTCAAAACAAATATGTTGAAACAATCATCTTCCAACTCAAATTCCTACAAACAAATGTCAACCCATTCCTGATCCCTCATGCCTTGCCCTTCATGCCAGTGGGCTTACGTCCAGTGCCTTGAGGTCATGGTCATACAACAACTTACGGAGGTTGGGGTGAGAAAATGAGAATCACAGGTTAATGGCAAAGAATCCACGATGTGCTTTTAGATGAAAGCATAAAGCATCAGTTGGATTTTGAGAGACGTATCTTGGAGTTGAATCAAATTTTTCAAGAACAAACCACAACCTCGAATCAACAAACCAAGGTGCTCATCATCATGTCGGTCCTTAGGAACAAGCTGCACGTAACAAGGTGTTGGATAAAGTTGGCAGATCGAAAGCTCCACTTAAGTAGAATCTCGACTTTGCTCCAGCTAAGTATGGCTTTTCCCCAAAGATCTGCAAAAGCAACAAGTTTCTGATGCATTACCTTCTTATTTGGACAACCAAATTCCATCATCAAGTCAAGGGCTTCACCGTCTGCAAGCTCCCTCCTCTCCTTTTACTGTCCGAGCATCATGGTTGAAGCTGCAAGTTGCTGGGCGCTTCGAGCAGTCTCTTTCGCCGGAGTGAGCCGAAACAGCTAAGACTTGGCGGTTGAGGAGCAGTTGTCAACGGCACTCATGTGGATCGAGGTAATCAGAGAGCACAACCCAACAAACCTTCATCCCATCATAAACAATGACTGAATTGATTCGGCTCGAGAAAATCCATGTCTGCCTCAAAACTATTCAGCCGTTTATTTTTACAGTGCCTCTGTAAAAATCCTCCCTGTCCAACACATTGCACCCCAAGGTTCGATGCAAATGCTCCCCATCACCGAAGCCCGGGGAGTCCACGAGGTACACGGGCCTGCTGCGGGTGTGAGGCAAATGATATTCTCTGAAATCTCTACAAACGCGCCTTATTCTGAAATTTCTATAAATCTCTCTCCCTACCTGTCCAGGTGCAAAGACATAAACAAACAGGTTTTTCATACTGCCGACCACGCCCTCTTGTAAAAAGTCGAGCATTGATGAACATAGCCGCAATGAAAAAAGAAGATCTTACACGCACAGAGAGCTCATGTCTTCTGCTGTTGGAGCCGGTCTCTTAAAGTTGGACATTTGACAGTTTTTGAGTGATGAATACGTGGCCACAATGGCTGCTTCTGTGGTTGAATGTGCAACTTATTCTTACTGCAATCCCATCTCAAATGGAGTGAATCCCCTCAAAGAAAATATCTCTACCTCTACTATATGCAATCTGTACCGCCTGGAAGGTAGATGGCACAAGCTGAACAACTGTTTGGAAGATAGACAGCACCATGCTAGAATGCATTATTTACGTCCCCAACAGCTAACAGAGATGGGCCCATCCCCCTTGAGTGGCCTGAAACGTAGATCGCCTCGTGGATGAAGTTCGAAAACCACTTCATCCGTGCGTCCCTCCTGGTGTTGGGGGTTTGCTGCGAGTGGATCACGAGGGGCCAACGAGACCAATCATTGCTGCCGGGTGGTTGTATCCACAGCTGGTTTACAAGTTTAAGGTGCCAAGAAAGAGTGGGATGTCCACATACCTGAAGAGCACTAAACTTTTTGCCATTCCCGCATGTTCAGAACCGCCCCACTACAGCTTCATGCTCCAACATCCTTCCACTTGAAGGATACAGTGTACTTGTCCTTCATCAATGAAATGCAACACCGCACCAATGTAACACTGCAGAAGACTTTCGGGATCGAGCGAGCTACTTCACGCTGTGAACAGTTTCACGTAGGTAGGAGAAAACCACCCTCACTCAGAGACTGTCGGATGTGTGTGCGCAAATTGCGGCACCGACACACCACCTTTCGGAAAGCAAGCTCTTCTTTGAGATCTTGAATCTGACTGCCTGCCTGCTCCCTTTCCTTCTTGCATGAGATTCTATCGGGCTTTGCTTGAAGTGCATGTATCCTCTTTGCAAGAAGCGAGCCCTCTTCGTCCAAGCGAATGTATCGGCCCTGCCATCCGTTGAGATTCATGATATCTTTCCGCACCTGCTGGTGGTTCGAGGCATTCAGTGATTGTGCCAGTTTGGCCTGCATCTTTTTTAAACATAAACCGCTGCTCAGCAAGAGCTCCAAAGTCCGTTTGGCAGTTGGAAGGTCTTTGCAGGTAAGTCTTGTGACATTTTCATACTCGTACCAGTTCCACTTTTCCAGTCCATCGCCATGCAAGAACGAGAGTAAATGCTTCAAAATGCAAGGGTTGACTTGACCGATGCGAAGCTGGAGTCCAACACTAAAGGCATGATTCTCAGGGCGCAGTCACTTCCATTCCAAGGTTACAGTGGGCTTGTTCCCCATTTATGCGATGCAAGACCCCACCAGTGCAACACCCATGGAGCAAGCTACCTTCAGGCTGAAGACACTATGTCGGCAGTATCAGAGCACCCTCACTCAGTGACTCTCGGATGTGTGCCCGCAAATAGCGGCACCGAGACACCAACTTGTGGAAAGCAAGCTCTTCTTTAAGATCTTGAATCTGATTTTGTGCCTGCTCTCTTCCTTTCTCGCAAGAAATTCTGTACGACTTTATTTGAAGTGCTTGTATCTTCTGGGCAAGAAGTGATCCATCTTCGTCCAAGCGAATGTATCGGCCCTGCCATCCGTTCAGGTTCATGACATCTTTCCGCACCTGCTGGTGGTTGGAGGGACTGAGAGATAGTGCGAGTTGGGCCTGCATCTTCTTTAGCAGTAAGCCGTTGCTCAGCAAGAGCTCTAGAGTGCGTTTGGCAGTTGGAAGGTCCGCGCAGGAAAGCCTGGAGCTACTGTTATACTCATAAAAGGCCCACTTCTCCAGTCCATTCTTATGAAGGAATGCTACCAAATGCTTCAACACGCAAGAATTGACTTGACGGAGGTGAAGCTGAAGTCCAACATTGTAGGGACGGACACTTATCGAACCTTCCGCATCAAAGAAACCAGCGAACTGTGGCCAAGTCAGGGACAAGCTTGTGGGGGAATAATCCTTACGCTTGAAGAATTTCAGTTGTTCGGCCACCTTGGCTCGAGCATTCTGAATCGGAGCACCCACTGCTGCTATCTGAAGCTGTTGTTGCTTCATTGATGGAACGCGACTCAGCAGAACTGCTGCGTGTCGCATTGTGGGACCACAAGCTCGCCACTCCAAGCATGCTTTTTGCAGCCCGGTGCCGTCCTTCTGCCTTGTGACCCCACCGCCCAATTTGTCACGAAACATGAGAAGAATCTCTGCAGAATCTATGTTTTGGCCGATTCGCAAAGAGATCTGCCCACTTCCACTTACCATGCTCACACATCCATCTCCATCAAAAAATCCCACCAAATATTCCAGCTCCTCCTGAGTTGGTTCCTGCTTTGGTGGACCCACAGCTTTCAATGGAAGTGCATAGGCAATACCCTCCACGGTAACAGATGTTGGCTGTGGAAACTTGATTCTTTGTTGAAGCTGTGTCAAACGATCACAACGTCTCTGCCATCGCTTCCACTCAGAAGCTGTGGCAAACCATCGTTGCCACGATGGCGGATGCAATCTTTGAGAGACATGGACAATAGCGCAGCCAACTCGGAAACTCATTGATCCCAAATGAGCTGCCGAGAAAAACCACGCCTCAATACTACTGCTTGAATTGCACCACCAGCAAAGTACCCAACATAAGAATCAACTAGTATTTACGGTATCCTCCATTTGCTTTCACCAGGCTGATCCAATGGGCTCTCATCCCATCAGGTGTCATAGCATGGTGAGAAGTCTCCTCTGCAAGGCCAGCCTTGAGGTGTCGAAGACCAAAGACCTGTCGAGACGCTGAGATGCCCGAGAGCAAGTTAGGACTGTCAACAAACCCTGATGATATGGAAGTTGTTTTTTTTGAGGAGTCGACCTGAGCACTTCCACACATATCCCATCTGCAAGGCCACGATGAATCTTATGATGCATGAAAACCCTGTGTGCCCAAAAGAATCCCTTAGCAGGGCAGTCTTTGAATCCACTATGCCTATATTACATCCCTTCATCACATCACCATCACCACGGTACCGCCCAAGCATCAAAGCCAGCTGCCCTTCTTTTCTCCCCGCGGAGTTGCCGGATTTTTGGGGCTCTCCACGGTGGGTACCACGGGCGTAGTGACATCGCTTGGTGTAGCGATCTCGAACTGTTTCCTGAACATGCGCCTTGGTGGCAGCCCGTGAATGATGAAGGTGGAGGTATAATTCAGGAGTGATGTTGTGGTGATGCTGTGACATGTTCTAAAACTCGGAATTCCTGAAACCATAGTTCCGGAAAAGATACAACAAGTGCTTAAAGGTGAGTATTGGTCTATTGTTGACTGACTAATTCACTGGTATGATGATCCGCAATTAGATGCACCAATCTACAACTTGCAGTCTCCATAACCTTCGCCAAAGGCACAGGTTTTTTTCGAAGGTGAGACTTCCAAATTGGTGACGATCCCCGGTGATGCTGGGAATCACGATGCCATCTCCATCTTCAAATTCATCCACAAATGCCTTCCGCTGCGCTCAAGGTGGGTCGCCATGGTTCGTTTCTTTCAGGTTGATAGTTGAAAGAAAAACGCATCACTATCCATTTCCATAGCTGAGACTCAACTTCAAACCAAACATGAACCAGTTCAAACATTGCAAGGCAGGTTTCTTTCCTTTTGCTGGGGCCATCTATCTTCCAAACATATATTGTTGACGGGCAGGTGACGGTATCCTTCTCAACCCCTCCGGCCTTTTTGGCATCAGTAAGACGTCCAAAGCCCATGGGTGCATCGGCATTGACCTCCGCTCGGAGTGGTGTAGTATCTGCTGAACCGAAAGGCTTTTTGGATCGTAGGTTTAGACAATATCAAGAGTCCCGTAGGCATTGTGCTCCAATCTGCTAGTCAAATCTGACATGTCACTGGGAGGTTGTTTATCCAAAAAGAATCCATGCCCCGTACAGATCCTATACAGACCTAGTTGTTGGCTGACCTTCTCTCGGAAAAATCACATCAAGACTGCTATGTACAGTCTACATAGTTGCAATATTCTGCCAATTGAACTGCAAATAAAAACAAAGATTGAAACCGCCTCCGTCACCATTTGGCGTGAACTCGAATATTTGAGCAACATCTAAGACTTCTATAGACTTCTAGGAAATAAGGGATTTTTTACAGTCAAGAAAACACCCCACTCCCAACCGCACCACACCGATTCACCCATCCCCATCAACTCTGAACTCCAAGGGACGTCGTTGAAGAGGATGGCCGTTTCAAGACGTATGAGCTCATCGGATCTCCAATGTTCAATGGCCAAGGAACTACCGGGAAACCTGTGGAGAGTCAAAGGCGGAAAATGTCGGGTTGAAACACGGTATTTGAGGGGTCTGATGATGAGTGATGTGAATGTGGTGTTTGTTAGTAAGGGCCCAGTAAGGGGATTATGATTTTTCATGGCAATTGAAGAATCCACGTATCACGGGCATGTGCATACTGCAGTTGTGGCGGAAATATGATTGACTGACATGCTGTAGTGCATCAAAGGGTGTCAGCAAAAGATGGCTGTGCAGCGCATGGCTCATACATTATCATGTCCCCAATTTGACGGCCCATTGGGCCACAACGCGGCACGAGCATGATCTTTGTTTTTGACATTTCTTTACAAAACATTACAAAAAACAAGGTAACAAACCCATATCATGTCGATATATTTCAATGGCATGTTTAGCCCTTAAGTCATCTTAGTCTAAATATGATTGAAATGGAGAAAACAACTAAACGTATCTAGCAGGATAGCTGCACTCAAGTAGAAGCCTTGATGCAAGGCTCTTGTTCCCCTACACCGAAGCTTGCCGATGCTAACAATGCGTAGAAGGTGCTACGGCCAGGGCACTTCTTGTAAGGTGGTGGCTTTGCCAACATGCGCTCAAAAAAGCCAAGAGGCTCAATGTCGGACCTGTCGTGCAAATCAAAATAGAAATAGTAACCTCAGCGCAAGCGCGGCAACGTGGAAACTTGGATGACGACATTCACCTGTGACATAGATGTACAGAATGTATTTGAGGAAGATTCACTGTACTGATGCTTCATGGGTCACTTGGTTTTATAAGTGGAACCCACTTATGATTTATGGCAGCTTCAAAATTCCCCAAAATGACCTCTTGGTGGAATCTGTAGCAACCCGCTTTGGCTGTCTTTTGCGTAGGTTTGCCTTCAAAAAACAGCTTCGGAAAGCAGCCTGCAAAACAAGAACAGGCAAATGTCCAAAAGGGTCTTGAACAGCAAAGATATTTGAGGGATGTTCTCTCAAGCACCAATTTAGCAAACATCAACCCGCATGTGGCACATGGTCACTCTTCTATCCATGGTACACTTCGTCTTTGGCGATTTCCAGGTTGCAACGATTGGCAACAGTCCCTTTGGCACACCAACATCCATGCGCTTCCTGCATGATCAAAGAGCCAACGATTACATTTCGCAAATGGAACATGATGAAGGACAAGGATGGCATGATGATAAAGCCATCAGTTGAAAACGATTGAGCTCAAGGGTCCTGATCAACTCTGATCTCATGTTCACATGAACGACACAAAGATCTGGGAAGATTCCCCTCCTACCCCCTCCTGGACACGCCTGAAAACTACAGGAACATATCGTCTCAAAAAGTGATTGTTGGAAGATGGCAACTTTTCAGGGGTGCATCTGCGGGCGATAAGGTCACCATGATCACCATGCACCGGTCCTGCCGACGGGCTGCCCAAGCTTCTCATGGCCAAAACCGAGTCCGCTGCTACCTTGCAAAAAGGTTGATGGATGTCTTACTTCCGCGGAAGCGAAACGCGCCATTATCAAAGCCTGAGCTGGGAGGATGTTAGGTGAGGGGCGGTTAACGGGGAGGTTGGAGGGGCATATGAATGATGATTTTGCTTCTGATGCGTTCTACCTCTTTGTCTGTCTGCTTGGGGCAGATTCTTGCGGAAGTTGGGATTGCATGTGGATGTAGCGAGTTAAGTAGACAATGTAGGATGGTGGTGGGCACGCAAGGAAGATGAGTCCCGAATACTTAGCATGTCCGAAGCCTTTCTGATGAATATTACAGTAGATCACTTCATATCATTTCGACATCCTTGCAATTGTTGTGTTTCCGTGTGGGTTTCATTTCGTTCTTGCGATATTGGGGCTACCGTTTAAGGAGCTTTTCTTATTTGGAGCACATCTCCAGTGTCCTTCTCCCTAAGGGAGACCACAGCTCCCGCATGTATCCATCTAAGCTCATTGACGGGTTGATGATGAAGCCACGCCTTTGTTAGTCCAAGCGTCTAACCGATCTCGCTCGTCAGGGCTACGTTTGAGGAAACTCTGGAACTGCTTCCTGAGTTGTGAGGCCCAACAAACGGTGTTTTGGTGTTTTGTCCTTGATTCCCCAAACCAAAGCAGCTGAGGGAGTTGTTGTCCACCTGTTGTTTATATCGTTTTGTTGTTGGCTGAGCGTCACATCTGGAAACTGCACTTCCCGCTTTTCGGGAGCGGGCGTCCTTGGAAGGCGGGAAAGCTGACTTCAAAATCTTGTAGGTATACGCTCAAACATGTTGGAAGCATCTGGAAAGCACCATAACCCTGGAATTGCATGGAAGTGTTCCTTTCATATTACGTTTGAACGACTCAGTAGAACTGCGGTTTGTTCCTTCCGTCGCATCAATGATGAGGTGTGTTGACTGTACATACCAACTTTCACCACTTGTATCTGGAAGCAGTGGTGCAAAAATCTCCAACATGCACCCCCAGCATCTCTGCAGGTGTCATATCAGCCACAGCCCCAACGGCATCTGGGACATCATCGACATCTGGGGAAAAGGTGCCTGGTAGCAAAACTGCTGCTGGAAATGAAGGCCTGGCTCTAGATTCACCAACAAAATTTGGAACCTTTTAGCAGCAGCCAACGGTGATGACATCACACTTTCACCTTTTAGAGTTTTCGCTGGCTGCACTGGGATGTCGCCCTGCTGCTTCGCATCAACACTGAAGCGCAGTTTATTGAATTGAAGCACTTAATCTACCTTCATCATCATGCACTGCCTTCATGGCACACAAAACATGAAGGAAATTACTAGGCTCAGTGCAAGAGGGTGAAGGCACACGTTCGTTGGGTAACGAGTATCTCAGGTTGAACATCGACCCATCCCACCTTGGGAGAACTCATGGGTCTCCGGAGGCTCCGATGTCGCGGTTTCAGCTAGGATTTTGGCATTCAACATGGCCTGACGTGTCGATGGACGAGTTTGGATGCTATGATGTTGGCTAGTAAAAACGTCCAGAAAATGCAGGGACGCTGCAAAGGTTGAAAGCGAGCCGTTGCACAAATCTGATGTTAGGGCGATTTCTGACCGCATGCTGCCCCCAACTTCAGTCTGAGGATGATGCTATATCGTTATGTCATGATGCGTATGTTTTATGTGGGTCAGCTTGAGAGAATGCAAAAAGAACAAGAAAAGCTGAAACTTCGACCCGAACTCAACGCACTGCGTGAATGCAACTCTGAGAGCGTGTGTACATTTGGAGGTGAGGGCTGGGATGCTAGTTGAAGGGGCATCCCACTGACTAAGTAGTACAAGTAATGATGAGCAACTCATGCAACTCCTCTTCAAAAGTCAAGGCTTTTGCGCCACTCAAGGCGCCTAGCAGGGCCTAGCAATGTAACATAATGTAAGCATCTTTTTCTGTGGCTTCTCCAGAGACGTTCATCCAAGAGACGGCTAATCGCGACTCTTCCCAGCGCTTGGCGGCATGGGAGCTCTGAAGCGAATCGCCATCCAAGTCTTCGGATTCCTTGGGGTGGAAGACCTGCCAAGAATGCAACATTCATGGAATTCATGGTGAGGTGGAGCTCAGAATCTGTGGTTCGAGTGTCGAATACGCACTCATTGAACTTCGAAGCAAACATGATCAAACATGCTATCATGGAGATAGAGCTGGTGGATTGTTATCCCAACCTTTCTGGTACGCAAAAAGCTTCTGAGTAAAACCATCCCGCACTCTGTTAGTAAGCTCAACCGAACTGTCTTGGACTAGTGACTTCATCCGTCTTGAATCACATGACTGCAACCAATATGCACTTGCGAGCGCAACTGACCTATGGATGAGTGAAACACTGACTGCGCTCCACTATGGATGCCTTATGGTCATCGAACTCACTTGTCACTTCTCACACAATCCCAGCTTAAATATGGCCATGTGATGCCAATACGTCACATCAAATAGTCGTACTTGTCTTGTCTCCTTAGGTTGCCTTTTAAAATCTTTAAACGCAATCCATGACTTCGTCATACTGACGCTTTTCCCTCCCTCGCACCTTGGACACTTGCTGCAACTTCCGCTCCTTGGTTTGGGATGATGCGTGGCGATGGCACGTTGTGTGACCCCAAATTGGTCTCAAAACAGTTTCACCAAAGCTTTGCAGGGCAGTCCGCTGGCAAATCTTACTGCTGGTCTCAATGTTGCTGTTGATTCACAATTCACAAGTAGAAAATTGAATTGCTGGACGTCAAGGCCGACTTCGTTCATCTTCATTCCGAGTCTCCTGTGGCCCATCGTTGGCTCTTACGCTGGGCACTGCCACTGGCTCGCCGTTGGCACCGTTGGTGCCACAGCGCTCACCGCAGCAGCAGCTTTGGAACGGCCAAGCGGACATGACGAGGTAGTCACCAGCTAAACAGCTATGTAGCGGCAACCAAGTCGTGAACATATGACGTTGCACATGATTGCTGTCACTTGGGTTGAACATCAAGCAAGAAACATTTTGCCTGACCAATCCTTCAGTTTTGTAGTTCAAGTTTGGATTTGTGACGATTCCAAGAATACAGATATGTGAATCCATTATGAATCCATAACCACCTTTCAGAACAACTTCGGCCCTGGAAAATGGGCTGCATGTCAGCCTGAGCCACAAACCGCACAACAACCGTAAGAAAATTGAACTCATGAAGCCCGAAGAAAGGGTCGTGTGGGTTGGGAAGATCATACGACCCTGTATCACATCCCTAAAGTAATCAGTTCAAAGAGATGTATTTAGATAAAGAAGATAGATGGTGATAGATGTAAATAGTGCCTTACTCCTCAGTATTGGTTTACATAGTAGAGCCCTCTACTCCTATACATTTTGTGGGGTCCGTGCCGCATCTGCCGCATCTTTGCCTCTGTTCACACACATATGAATCTAATATGGGATTGAAAGTCATGTGACCATGACAGTCACGGTAAGGCACTCTTAGCAGCTATGCCTCACGCAGCAATGTCGTCTTACCCGCATCTGGAACGCCTGGACTGGTGGCACCAAAAGCATATGATTCCTCCATTGTTTGGGAAGGTTGTTGTTGATCAGATTTGGGGTCAAAGGCCTAAGGATTTGAAGCCACATCCTGAATGATGTGGCCTTTCAATGCCTTTTTTTCAATGAATAAACCCGACAGGTGAAATAGCCGCCCCCCCCCCCACGACAACACTTGCAAACAAATCTACATTTCCCTTACATCCATCCGCATATAGAAAAAGTGAGATGTCTTGTCTTTTCAGGGGTTCCAAACCATCACTGGGGGTCGAATTATCAGAAAAATTGCCTGCTTCACCCCGATGCCTGCCACCAACAACAATTTCGTCTTGGCCAACGCCAAACGTTGCAGTTGCAGGGCGTGGACTACACGTCGAGCCGCCTAAAAGGATGGGACATTCTTGGAGTTTCAAAAGGCAAAGGTCCTTCTGAGATGAATGGAAACATGGACAAACATGATGCATGTAAGTCATTTGGCTGTTAAACAGTTGGTGTGATGATGCAAGTCTTGTACATTCTTGCACGCCTTTTTGAATCCAGAGCAGCCCAGTTTCTAGATCACGAGTCATGATCAGTTGTCAAGTTGCATGACGAAAATGAATCCATAGTTCCACTTCAAGTACGCGCTATACGTGTATCATCCTTGAGAGCACCCAAGTGGTTAATAGTGCCTAATGGCTGCTCAGTACTCACCTATACAGGTCATTGCATGTCACTACATACGAGACACTTCCAGACATATCATACCCCGTTATGGTGAAAACCCTCCACCGCCCTCTGAAAAGATCGGCCTGCTGTCGCGGCTCCAACTTGTGTCCCTGTGAAAGGCGGGGCAATTGGTGGTGGATCCATGAAAATGATGATCGTTTTTGACGTTTCTTGCAGCATTCAATGGAGAAACAGACTTTTTGACAAATGACCTGTAGACTCTAGTACTATAATGCAAGAAGAGTGGACAACATCATAGTTCAAAAGCTTCTTGAGAATCTGCGTGCACCTTTGAGAACTTGGGATGTTTCTTGTAAAACACATTTTTTAACCAATTCAGCTTCACCACTGGCCATCCAGGCCTCATCGGCATCCAATAACGAAAGCCACGAGTTCCTTGAGAAAGTGACGCGGAAGAAAACACCATGCATCACCCATGTGAATCTTCACTTTGACTATAAACCATACCATTGAACTTCTGAAATCGGAATCTAAAGTTAAAAGGAGCTTAGCATGACAAGGATAATGCGATGAGGACATTGTGTGCTTGAGCCATCGAAGATCACATGACACCAGTGCTCCGTGGCCTTTCTTTTTCTGGATAAATACGCAACACATCACGCGTTTGCGAGTCAACCGAAACCAGTACTCGTCTTGAATGCTGGCCTCAACACCTTTTCCGCACGGCTAAAAAAGCGAGTTTCCAAAGCATAAATCCACATCATGTTCATAAAAATGTTCATAATGTTCACTGTTGAAGCATCCGCTTTCAATCTCTTTCAAAAGAATTTTGCGCCACGTTACTACTTCTGAACACTCTGCCAGTTGCATTGACAACGATTGTGGGATTTATATAAGGTTCCGTAGTCAAGTGGGGCCTCTAACAAAGGTGAAGGTTTCATTTGAAAAGAACGCGCATTTAATTTGTGAACTGGGCCCCCTCTATGCGTTTCAAAGTCCACCATGACAATCTGGTCATTTTTCTGAAGACTCGCTGCCGTGCCCCTTCGGCAGGAGACAGCTTGGTCTGGCTTCGCCGCCACAGCTGGCCCCTAAAAAAAAAGCAAAAGTCCCCTGCAGGGACAAAGGAAAATGAAGTCCACAGAAATCCTATTGAATGGCAGCTCCATTTGGTTTTTATAGTGACTGCTGATACCATGTTAAAACCCAATGTTTAATTGATATTTGCTTAATATAATACTTTACAATAAGCAGGCTATACATGGCCATATCATATCATTGATGTATATATTCAGGACATGTCCAAGCTAAGCTCTGTGAGTCACAAGGCATGTATTTTGAAATCAAGCTCTGAACTGTAGCTATCAGGAACTATTATCATCATCATCATCATCATCATCATCATCATCATCATCAATTATGAGGCACTTCACATGTCCACTTGAACTACCCAGTTTCCATCACCACTGCTTGTGGAAGCATCTTCTCCATCAACACTCGGCATTGCCGTTTCTGAATGGTGCTGCAGTGTCGCCGCTGCAAGTAAAAAAAGCACCAATCGATTCAATTCAATCGTAGTTCAAACACGTGGGAGATGAGCTGAGGCTGAAGCATATTGTATATATGGTTCCTATATAGATTCATTGATTTGTACTGGCTCTATGCAAAGGTACCTTATTGTTGCTTGCTGCATCTAGTACACAGTATGCCACTACAATAACAATCGACATCTCAATAGTGAGCCAAGATGGTTCTTCGTTGTGGTTCAGAATCTTTGAAGCCTGAAAACTAGCACTTTATATGATGCTGAGATAATTTGATGTAATTATCCTCTGAAATTCAATATAGATACACAAATTGGCATAGTTGAAAGGAAATACATTTTCCTAACCATCATTTATCATATGTTAATTTGGGGGGTGTAGGCCTCTTGGTTTTGCAAAAAGTCTGGACATCCAACTCCTTGAGAGCTTCAACTCATCCCCACCTCAACGCCAGCGGGACATGCTCGTGCCAGCCTTGACGGACATCGCTGGTCCTACGGCAGCTTGCTGCTCCTGCAAACACGCGAGCGGGGAAGGGAAGGGAACTGTGGGAAGCTATGAGGTGTACATGGTCTGGGTGATGTCGAGCTGTTTTATTATGAAATTCTATGATCTATGACTATATATAGTTCTCCACTTCAAGTTTGGCCAAGGTTGTGGCTAATTCAAAGTCATTGAGCATGATTCACCTGGTATACAAAACCACTATTATTGATCAATGTGTATACCAGCACCATCCGTTCTGCCGGAATTACATGAAACACTTCATCCATCAACACACAGAATCAAACACAATCCTCACTGCCCAAAGAACTGTTTCTTGTCCATGTTTCTATTGAAGCAGCCATGAAGTCCTTCATGGACGCGTGGATCTCCAACAAAGACTGCTCCACCCGTGCCAAGCGTTCTGCCATGTCCTTCAGAAAAAAAAAACATTGTGCGTATGTGGACAATGTGGACATAAAAGATCAATATTCTAGGCCTGACTAATAAGATTACAACAATTTCTAAGTGGCGGTTGTAATCTTCTGAGAGCTGATTTGGGTTTTGATTGATTTTGATTCGATATGACCTTTTGAGTTTGGGGTGAGAACAGAAAAAAAGGGACGTCTGATGACTCATTCTCTGACTCTCATTGCTCCTGCCACCTGTGGCCCATTCGGTCCTGAACGGTCCGAACCTGTTCATCTTCATCTGTCGTATTGTAATTCTTGGTACTTGGCTGACACCACCACAAAAAGCTCTTCTTCCGCTCTTCCTGCAGTGAAAAAAACAAAAATGCCGCCAAACAAGCATCATCCATGAGCCCGATTTCATCAAAGTACTTTTTGGAGAGAGCTAGAAGCTTCACTTTTAAAGCAGAACGGGGCACACGGAGCCAAATTTAAACATTTTCCGTTTATGTACTAGAAATAGATAATTGCCTGTTGTCATTCATCCATCGGCTGGTTCCAACGTCCTCACTGTGCCAGGGTCGAATCACCAGCAAGCATTTCAGAAGGAACATTCCCGCGAAAAGAAGTAATGCTGCTACCAAACCTGGGCAATCCTGGAGCACCAAGCCGATGGCTCCCGACGTCATACATCTTCAAAACTTGGAACAACATAGGCTCCAGACATGGACATCCATCCATCCAATTTGGGATAGTTTTGGATACATCTTGATGATCGTTGATGTTTCCCTATGCTCTCCATTTTCCAACTTCAGCTGCCTGGACCTTGACGAAAAACCTCATCGCGCCTCGATGAGGATGCAGGGAACCCATGCACCAATGAAGAGCACCGAGAGGATCAACCATGGGATGATCCGCTTCCCTGACAACAAGGTCGTATCTTATGGGAATGTCCACAAGTTTTTTTGGAACCCTAAAAGGGAAGATGACGTTCCAACAAGGTTTGAAGATTATTTCAACAACAAAAGGAATAAGTAAAGAGATAGTAAAGAGAATACTAAAGAGTAAAGTTTCTAAAAATCATAACCAATGCAACCAACTAATGCTTCACATTTGACTTGAATTCCTGGAATTCTGCCATTGGCTTCCAAAGACGAAAGTAAAATGTACAACCAACACACATCGATCAAACATCCATTCTGGATGAGTAATCCTAGGCTCCTGGCTTTTCCATTTGTGGAAATTTCATTTGCACAGCCAAATGTTGAGATGTGTCGAGCTTCATCTGAGGTTTCCCATCGCGCCTTTTGTCCAGGAGCTAGGCAAGACGGGCTGCACCATACAGTGGACGCAAATATCTGCCCGTTCCTGGTGGGGGTGGCTTTGGGTTTAGGGGAGTTCTGGGTTTGAGTTGAAGAAATCTACATGTTGACTCTTCAAATAAACCATTTCAATGACTTAGATGGTCTTCCGTCTTGGAAAACAGATCTGACTCTTTCACTTAGCATGGCAGGTCAGTCCTGAAGGAAGAGGTTGGTGGCATGGGAATGTGCTTGTTCATAAGCGCGGCCATGAACGGCAATGAAGATATTCAGCAAGGAGATACAAAACACAATGACCTGATTTTTCTGGCCGGAGACAACTAGATCAAACGGGGTGATCCAAATACCTTGAAGGTTTTAGTTGAGCATCTTATTACAGATGGCTCCCATCTTCCACTAGATGATCCGTACTAAATCCTGATGCGGGCGATAGTTTCGCCCAAAAACATGAAAGCGTTGGAAACCAGTGCCATTGACATTTCTTGAATCACACTGAGATTCATCATCATCATCATCATCATCATCACATGCCAACTATAATCCTGTTCATCCTCTTAACTCATGAAATACATCGTTTATTATCAACCAAGACAACCAAACAATCGGTGTTTTGATTGAACTTCTCAACACCACCTCGCCACTCCGCCAAGCCACGGCGATGAGCAAGCACGCCGCCGTGATGTAATCACCATTGCCTGCTGAATCGCCACGACCACCCAACTTCCTCAGATTCATGACCGACAAAAACAGAGGAAGTTGGCAGAGTTGAAGTTGTCACTGGTGAACTGTGGAAACAGAAAAGCATGCTGATGTTGTTGGAGTTTAATACTTCAAGCACTTGACATCACATTACTATAAGTGACTCAAAATGGATCTTCCCCGTGAATTGTCATGCACTTGCCCGACATAATGATCGCACCTGGAAACACCAAGCATCAAAGTTTGGACAATCCCATCGCCGTCGACGGTGAAAAGCAGCTTCATAGAACCGATCCTCAAAAAATCACTTCTGACTCTGAGGATGCAACTGGGATCAAAAAGCGTCGAGTACCTCTTTGAAGTAGACTGCAAGTCGATTCTTGACACCGAGAAAGACCCTAACTCGGGAACCTATCGAAATACAAAACGAGCGCAACAGGGGGCTTAGTAGTTGCTAGCAAGACTCAGCACGACCCATGGGGTGCCGGTGACCTGAGTCGCTGAGTCAGTGAAAATGAGATGAGCTTGGCAGCTTGGCTTGAGTTGTTGTGTATTGATGCAGTGAAACTTGATGGTCGTTTCTTTTTCGTTTTGTCTCCATATAATCATTGCTGGTGGAAAACGACACCAATTGTGAAACTACTCCTGGAGAGACTCCATTTAAACTTGGGTGGAAGCGCGATTGATGGTCGGCATTGATCAGGACATGGTCTTGATTGATTGGTTGACGGTCAAACATTCTGTGCATAGTTTCGTTTGAAGTGACTCAAGCCCAGTAATGTTGGAAGACTTGGCTGACTACTATACCTGACCTTTGTTTCAAAGGTAAGCCGGCAAGGCACTCCGTTGTCAAGCACGAGAAATGCGTGGCAGAAACCGCAGAAAACAAAGAAGCAAATGATCATCATCCCACCAATTTTCTTAACCTCGGCTAACCCCGACTCACATGTCTTGAACTTCAAAACCCAACGACCCAACACCGAAATTTCGTTGCAAAACATGTTTTTGAAGTCAATGAAGCTTCTTGGCTGTGACAATTTCGCCACTCTGACAGGCGACTGCTTTTTTACCCGAGAGTTTCTAGATGCACCAAAAAAAGTCAAATGTAAAAACTCCATTTGGCTGAATCACTCACTCTTGTCAACACAGCCTCCGGTTTCAAATCACTACATGGCCGGGCAACGGAATGTAAGATAGGAATGATGCTTTTCACACCAATCATCCCCAGTTTGAAAGCTCTCAAATTGTACCTCACAAGTGCAGCAACCAGGCTTGGCGATGCAAGCTTTCAAAGAGTCTCCATCAACAAATGGGGAACAAAAAGGCATGGGAAATTGGGAAAACAGATCTGAAGGAATCCAATTATCATTGATGGCAAAATGTTTGGACAACAGAAACTTTGCATGGCTTCATGGCTTCTTACAGCAAAATTAGCTTCCACTTGGAAGTCCGCGCCAAAGAAACGACAACATTCTCCGTTGAATCAGCTGAGGTGCAACACGTGAAGCCAACGTAGAAAAACCAGAACTGCAAAGAACTCATGCCAAAAATCCAGTTGATATCCACCTTTTTTTACAGATTTTGGCTTGACTGAGGTATATGATCGCGGGAAGTGGACAGAATGTAATCATAGATGTTTCTTTCTAATCGGAAGAGACATTGCTTCATCAATAATTTGCAATCGACAAATCCACGGAAGTGCTCTTTGTACAAACATGGGCTTGCAGAGTGACGAGAGATGGTGTTGCAAAGGGTTCTTGGGGCACTATTATAAAGGCAGAAAGGGCCACATCCTGACCACAAGAGATTCATGAACAGTGTGCAGTAGCGCCAGGGCACATGGCTTTTTTTTTCAAACTTTGCCTCCCGAACATGTCAGGAAGGATTCTTCCAACAGCACCACGCACTGAATAGCTTAACGCTGAAGTCTACGCAGTCTATCGTGAGCCAGGTCCACCTTTCCATTCTGCCCTCTATGTAAACCCCCACAAACCTCGAACCAATGCGCTGAAGACCAGGTATTGAAAACTCACGATGGCCGCAATATCCTTGGTCGAACTGCTAGGCTGCAAGGGTGCAATGTGTGCGTATGAAACTACTTCGGGGCGAAAACGTCTTGAATGCTTTAAAACGACCGAACTGGGAACGGCAGAACAAGTAGTCAGATACAAATAGTCAAACATGGTCCAAAACATCCAATGTCCAAATATACCTATATCCACTTTTACCATCTCCCATTACGTGATCCACAATCACAATCGATAAATCCAGTCGAGTGGCAACATAGTTAGCCAAATTGCCAAAGTATGCGCCAGGATTTCGCATCGTAAAAACAAAACCATAAGCTTGACATGCCTCGTAGGAAAGGTCGTGCATGGCACTTTGCAACATGATGGTCCATGTCCTTGGTCAAAATGCTGCAAGTCTGAGCTTCAAATGCAACTGAAAATTCATCACATTTTTTTGGGGGTGCAACATGAAACACATGTCATGATATGCCATGTACATCCATGTGCCCTGAAGCGATTCCATGAGGTTTTTTTCCATTGCAATCTCCGACCCATAGAGCGATGGCGCCGATTTTCAGTTTTCTCCAAGGCACAATCTACGTTGCCATAAGGGAACTTCGTAACTGAAAGACTCCAAAGACTTGGAATAAGTCCTGAGATTCGTTGCAGGACAGTTGGATGGCCGGAAGGATATCTGATTTTCTGTGACTCTACCATCCCCATGGCTATGGTTGAATGTTGCTTGAGAGTTGAGAAAAAAGCGACTAAAAATTGAGGTCCTTACATCATATCCAATGAGTATTTGGAGATAAATGGGGATAATACAACTCCGAGTAATTTCATCCTGTCCAGTTCTGAACATCAGTTTTTCTCCCAGGGACCATGCAGATAGAACCAGAAGCTCCAAAAAGCGATGGATGACTTGTACCATGTACCTGCAAGTATCGGCAAGTCACCGTGGTGGCGTTAATTGAGTGTTCCTCACATGTAGGAGGCACATCCATGCATACTTGAATCAGAAGAGGCGAGGAAAGTGTACATCTCGCACATGTCAAACATCATCGTGATTGGATCATGCTGACCAAAACTGAATCATCCATCAAATTAACTCGGGCACAAGTGTCACAACACAACCAATCACTGATGAATCATCTTTAGCTGAAACAGAAACCTGCTTGCAACTGTATTCAGAAGATACATAACATGAAAATTTCAAATTGAATTTTGATACAACTCACTCCATCCATCCGCATCTTCCCGACCAAGAGACCATCTTCCAACGAAAGCCGTCCAACAGTACTGCAACGTAGCTTCAATGGCTTGATTTTTAAAGATCTCAACCTGAGACCAAATGTCCAAGTACAGTCTGGGTGGGACATCTCATGAAACATTTCAACATTTGATGTCGATTCTACCCCATTTTTTTCCCCAATTTTGTCATCCAAGGTGCATATCTCGTCGAGCTCAAGGCCAGCAAGGCTTGTGTTGAAACAATACCTTTCAGTCTCAACTGCCTCAGTTGGGCTTGGTGGAACATTCTGTTTGAGACACCTGATTCCTTGCATCTAAAAAGCAAACATCGCACTTTTGAAACTCTTAACACTTTAAAAGTGACTTTTCAAGGGGGCAAAGGCTACACGCTGTAGGTGTTAATCTTCGGGGCTTCTAGTGACAATCTCCCCTCATGCTCCACGATGGCCAAAGGTGCCGCATCTGGATATGCGCCAGCTGATCGCGCTCATGACGTTTGAAGTTCTGGTTGGTCATGTTCATGGACATTGCCCTGAGATGAAGGATGAAGGATTCACCACGACTTTGGAATAACTTTAGGACCGGGCAACACCTTCGAATCACAACTTGGCTGCAGAAGCTAGTTCATATTCAACAGCTGACCATGCCCACACTCTTTTTCTCATTAACCACAAGAACTGAAGAAAACGCATCTGAAAAACCACCTCCAACTCACACCAAGCATCTTCAAGCCCCGATTGTTGCGCAAGATGGATTTCTTCGAGCTGGGCGCCAATTTGTCATGCCATTCCGGCCAGGCCTTATCACCTGAGGCTCAACAGCTTGGGAGTGAAAATTCATCAAAATGAAACATAATGAAATTCAGTAATGAAACAGAGATACCTGACAGGGAAGTGGTATATTTTCTACATAATCATTTGGAATTTTCTTATCCCAAAAATCTCAATTTCTCAACCTTCTTCTTCGCCCCATAGATGCTCCACCCAAGTGGCGGTTGCCCGTCTCCGTGTCACATTTCCAATTTTCATCGGTGTTGTAATCTGCTCGGAGCTCCTGGAAGGCCAAAATGCTTGATTGACAGAATCCTGCACCAGTTGTAGGGTTTTGTCCACCAAATGAAAATCTACAACAGAATGTAACTGGTGCAATTTAAAAAGCCAATGTTTCCAAGGGCCGGGCTACACCACAAACTAAATCAAACTGGTATGAAGAACTTAAATGGGAAAAATCAACCTATTATCATTCAATCAAATCCTATTGATCTATTTCCGGATTCCGTTTCTCATCTAATACCACCCAAACATTCCCAACAAGTCCTTGATGGCTGCGCGATTTGGCAAGGGATGATGGTAAGTACTCTCCTGCAGGCTCTGCGCCGAGCAAGAAAGAAGGACCTAGAAGTCTACATGTATCAAACTTCTCGCTTGTGAGATCTACTGTAATTAGATAATCCGACTCCAATGGCAGGGAATGTCACACCCCCAGCGTGAAGCAACAACTCCTACTTGAAGTTGACCTATGCTTCAAGAGTCCGTCCTCGTCTGGTTCCACTGTCAGAATCTCTAAAAGATAGTCTGCAGCGTCAGGAGTGATTTCCTTAAATCAGAACATGACACGCCATAAGGAAACCTGTCGACAAACTATGCTGCTTCAATCCGCAAACACCATAGGTGCTTGAAATCTGACCTGATGCCGTTGGGCAACCACATGCCAACATGAACTTTGCAATCCCTTCGCATTCTGTCCCAGGGTTCCAAAAATTGGCCAAATAAAAAGGTCATATAGGCCATATACATAAAGGACAATAACAAGACCACCTTAGATCACCTCTGCCTGAACAAAACCATCATTTTGGGTAAAGGGGAAAACGCATCCGCACCAATCTCCAGTGGGCCAAGGATCTAAGAGTTCGATCCAATGTTCGACATCCAAATCCCTTCGGAGCATGGTAGCACTTCAACCGAAGGGAAATGGTGGATAACGGTGAAAACAGGTTAAAACGCTTGGTCTGAATGATGTTGAAATATGAAGATGTTCGATTCAAGTGATAAGAACAGAAGGCTCATTCATTCACCTTCAAGTTCAATTTCGTAATTTTTAGTATCTAATGTTTTAAAACCTTCTTCATACCTTTTTCTGGTGATCTTTTACCAAGGACACAAGTGGATTGCTCCACTCTCACCAAGTCACTGTTCTTTTTGCAACTCATCTGCCACCTCAGCAACATTTGGCAGGGTGTTTGGGTAATACTGCATCCATAGAATCCATAGAATCACTATCTTCACGATATTCGATGACGTTCACGTACATGTTCTATCATGAAGCTATGTTGGTTTCTCTCAGAGTCGAATATGGGCCTTTTAGGCATCGGTAGGAAATGCATTCTTGTAATTTTCCAATCTAGAAGGTGGCACATCATCACAACCAAGAATGACTCACTGACTCGAAGTTAGACATCTCCTTCCTCTGCAACTCTTGCCATGCCCACTGAGGTCCAAACGTAACTCTTATGTGCCACTTGATCTGCACGATCGGCACCCACAAAACCACAGAGTAACGCACGCATGAAGTCGACCTCGCGAGTTTGTGCAAGCTGTTGTGGGATGTTGGCTGCAACTTTATATGCGAAACGCATTCTTTTCCCAGATAATCATGACACCATCATTCATGAACACTTCAGAGAAAAAACAACTAATAAATTCCTTCCTGAGCTGACATGTCATAAATCTTTCGGGACACGCGACCTCTTTTTCCCATCCGTGACTTCAAACATCTTCAATATTTCAATCATGTCATACCTCTGCCATGTTCTCATTCACCTCATTCACCCAACACAATCATCATCATTCGTCACGGGACCGTATACGTCGGGCAATGTTCTGAAACTGCCAAGATGTCACCAATTCGGAACTGCGCCAGGAGGTGCAAACGCCTCCGGCAAGAAGAGGTTATATATCTTTAGGGATTACTATCGTAAATCGGACCGGAACAAATGGATCCACACAAGTGCCCCAAAAAACATGGAAGGTTATGTACCTAATTGATTCCTCCAAGTCCTGAAAGATGTTTCTTCACCAGAAAGATATGAATATTTACAGTATTTTACCATCAACTCCCTGCCTTGGAGGGAAAATGCCAGATTCGACTGCCACTTCCAATGCTGTTCGCTGCTTGGCTTCATGCAGTTCAATATCTGCGCCGTGGCGGACTAGCAGCTCCGCCACGTCATTGGCACCTTAGGCTTCTAGCTCAAGGTGAGTCTGAAGCCATCACTGCGTTGCCCCAAAAAGTACATGACACCAAATAGTCTTAGTCAGGATTCTTGCTATCATCATCTATCATCTTTGTAGTCTAGGGAAACAATGTCAATGACTTCTTCCACTAAAAAAATGCAAGTTCCAAAATGCCATTGTGAGGCGCCCAATCTGGCAGCCACATGCAGTGGTGTCATGCCATCCAAATTCTGGTCGTTCACATTGGCGCTGTTGGTCAACAAGTGATTCACCATCTCCAAATTGCGGAAATACACCGCATCCTTGGCCCAGTTGTTGCAAAATGGAAGTATACAAATGAATGGAAAGGGAATGTTGATACACTGTCCGGGGTATGTCAAAGCCTGTGTATCTACATGATATCCTGCTATCCTGCTGTCTCCAACTCAAGGCCTGTCTCGTTCCAAAGTAAATGTGGTACATGTCCATATTTTCATTGAGAAAATCAATGTTCAAAACATCGTCGATGCTCACTCGATCTTTAAGCCCCAGAAATCACATCATTGCTCAATAATTTCCAAGACGCAAAGAACTGGATGTTCACCCTACTCTTCCAAAAAGTGCCCCTTAAGGAAACTCCATGAACTTCTCCATTTCCAAGGCACGTGTAATGGGCAGAAATGGGGTTCACCGTCTAACTTCACCCGTGCATTGATGTCAGCTTTCGCCTCCCTGATGTCGCCGCGATGCATCACAAGAAAGTATGATGTATGGATAGTTGTGGATATTGCATGATGCGTGGGACATGTCATTTTCCACTGGCACAGGGCATGTCAAAAGGTTTCCATGTTAGTTCTTGAGGAACTGGGGTGGTTTAGAGCTTGCATAGGTGCAATCATTCGCAACCTGTGCACATATTTCAGACTGGATGATTGCCAAGACCCAGTTCGATTTACATGCTAATATGTCACTATATATAAACTATAAATAAATGTTTGCTAGTTTATGATTACCGAACCAACATGAGAACACAAGCAGCTCATTGCAACATAGATGTGACATGTGGTTTCTACATGTTTCTATCTACGTCTAATAGTTTCAAGGTTGCAAGATGTTCAAATTATATAGACCAGCAAGTAATCATTAAATTAGCACATCAACAATTATGTTGCCCCAATGGACAAAAAACAATACCTGAGCTTGTACAACCTTGCTCGGCCAGAATGTACCTTAAGTGAAGTTATATCAGTCACATTATCTATCTGTTACACAAACACTCGGCCTTCAATGCTGGATAAAGGCCAAGGTGCAATAAGAGCTGGACATTTGAAAAACCTGAGGCTGTGACAGTTGAGTTTTGTTCAAGTGCCTGTTTTTGATTGGTGACATTTGATGAAGAAGGACGCTGGGATGAAAAAACAGCGAACCAACAAGACTGCAAATTGTAAATCCTTTCGGCCCACAAATCCGTCTCAACAGGTGTCGGATAATACCGCATCATGAAGATCATCTTGGAAGGAAATATGGCCAACCATTTGAAGTATCAAATGGAGTCTCCTTCTATTTCCTTCTCCCATCACCAGATATCTCTCTGAAAACGTACAGATTGACAGTCACAAGACACGCAACTGACCAAACAGTACACACCAAGTGACATCCTTGCACTGCGAGGTGGATTGGCTGTGCTCGACCTTCCTTCCTGTGCATCCAGGTCAAATGACCAATGGTTTTTAGGACGTCAAATCAGTAGCTTGCTTGGCCCAAAAGAACAAATTAAGACATGCCCCCATTACAAACTCCAACTGGTGTAAGATCCAAGGCACTCGAAGGCCACATATGTACATTCCACATGGATATCTGCCTTGGCGTCATTCATCAACATGAAATTCACTGCATGACGCCGTATCTACAGGTCAGCAAACCACAATCAGTTAAACAGAATCACTTGTAGATGATGAGTTTGCAGCTGATTCCAACAAAATGGTTGAAACCTGGAAAAACCAATTTGAATCAAAAGAGCAACCTCACTGCCCAACCTGACATATCTTGCCCCACAAACCTCTCTCATGGTTCCTTTTCTGCAAGAACGCCGGGAACCATGGGAACCCCCTGGGAACCCAAAGAAAAAAATCTCTGCAAAATCGAGAGACTTGCATATCCAGCAGCCGTTCCAAGAGTTCAGAGTCTGACTTCAATGCAGCGATGTGAATGGCACTGCCTTTGCATCGTCGTTTCCTTGGATTTCCCCATGGTGTGCGATGAAGGAATCCGAAACCGAGACAGAATGCATATAAATCTAAAGTTCTAAAGATATATCCAAAAACGGGTATGTGATATGATAGATGACACCTGTTGAAATCCAAAGCAGTATGATTTGCGTCGTCTTGTTTCTGAATCGATCCTGTTTTTGGTTGGTGCTTGGCTTCAAGGCGGTCACAAGAAAAAAGGTCTTTCTGAGGTTAGCTTGGATTTATCTTGTGCATGTAGTTCTGAAGATTTGGTACATACATCTCACGTACATGAAATGTGAAGCAATGTCTGTGGAAAAATGAAAAACCTAGACCTATGACAAGACCTTGGGGCTTGCTTGCGTGCCAAGGGTCTTATATACGAAGGTCAGCCCCCATTTACCTACCAATCTTTGCGGTTCAATCGAAGAAAGTGCGCAGCGTCCCAGCCCCCGACATCCTACTTATGAATTTGGTATTTTTCAATGGCTACTTGGCTGATCAACTTACTGAGAAAAAGTCGCTAAAAGAAAAAAAGTACGGGCATTTGCCAAAATCGCTCACTGAGTTCATGAGCTTGACTGATTCAAACCAACCATAACATTCCATGTTGACATTTTCAACAGCTCAGAGCACTCTCGAAGAACCACTAAACCCACAAGCAGAACTGTCTGCCTTCTAAAACTCGTTGCTTGGCACGCTGGTCTGCGCCATCCAAAACATCCTAAGGAAACCGTGGGATCATGTTGGCACACACACACACACACCCTCACCCTATCTGTTCATTTGAAACGGAATCCGAAAGTTACTCTCTGGACAAGAAAGAACGAGTATCAAAGTTCCAGTTTTGCGTTCTGAGTCAATACAGCGTGTCCGTATACATACCGTATCTTCTTGATCTATGACACTTTGTCCATAGTGGCTAGGTACGGAAGTACATTTCACCCCTTCCTAGAACTTTTTCGGGTCAACAAGTCATCCCATATCAATCCATACAAACAAAATGCCAGAAACCCTATTTTTCCCTCATGGAGTGCAGTTCAGCATCGAAAATTTCTTGCATTTGAGTCTCATATTCGGAAGCGATGGCTGGCGGACAGAACATAAAATACAGAAGCAACAGCGAATGTCCGTGACAGGGAAGGTACGGGACAGGAAGGAGAAAACTTGACATTCTTCGCAGACCTTTGCCTCAATCTGTGCAAAATAATCAAAACGTGGGATATTTCATGAAATATTTCCGTCTTCAATAGG
Source organism: Breviolum minutum Mf 1.05b.01 (assembly GCA_000507305.1). NCBI lineage: Eukaryota > Dinophyceae > Suessiales > Symbiodiniaceae > Breviolum > Breviolum minutum. The sequence goes on along the minus strand of DF239177.1, from coordinate 116,427 downwards.
ACTTCAATTGTTGGTGCCTGCATCAACGCTGTGTCTTCGACTGTTGTGATAGACCACGTGAGGGTTCAGGTTCAGTGTATCCTCATTTGCGAGCGCACTGAGGGTAGGCTGATGAACTGGCAGTTGCCCAATATGCCGAGCATTCTGAGAGTTGGACATTAAAGAGTCATATCATTTGCGCGATTGAAGCAACCGAAGAAATATTGGTTCCGGAAGTATGTGCCAAGTCGCTGCACTTGGACCCTTGACCACATTTGGTACATTTGGCAGCACAGTTTGGCATGCATCAATCGAAACAATCGAAACCGACATGGCAACAATGGTACCAAGTTGGTACCAAGTGTAGTTATAACTGTTGATGTAGCTGATGTAGCTGATGTAGCTGTGCTGCTTGGGATATGTTGCCAGAGTTCAAAGCTTTGATTGGAAGAGTGGGCTGCAAGCTTTGTATTTGTTCTATTATTTGCCAAGAGAGGGAAGTCAGTAAGGCATTCCTGTCATCCTTCTGCGGGCCTTCTTTTTCAATACGAGGTCATTGCAAAAATAAAGAACACCTCCACAGGTTGCAACGTACTTAAACAACACTCTTCACCTATCATGGCCCGCGTGCTCACCACATATTATCAAACCAACGGAAACTCATCTCCAGATTGAAAAGGCCATTTGCAGGTTAGGTTGGATGTCAATGTTCTTTTTGTTTGCCCAACATCTGAATTTCTTGTTGCCCATGTCAAGGTCGCCCGGGTTGCGTTTGACGCAAACACCGAGCGCCTGCTTTTTTTTTAATGGGCTGCAGGAGCGTCATTGATTTTTTCCACAAATGAATGTTTCTTTCAAACTTTGGATTCTACATGAGATGATCCCATCATGAGGAAAAACACTGTGACCTGAAGTTGTAAATTTCAATTCAGGAGATTTGATGGGTTTGATGAAGGGGATAAAATGATACCCACGCCAAGTATTTCATGGGGAGAAATCATCTCCCGGTCACCGCTGTAGATGGAAAGTCACTACTGCATGATTTGATAAGGAGAATGTCATCTTTTCAATATATCTCAATTGCTGCAGGATTTCTTCCATCAGCTTCGCTGATCTCGTCTAAGTGTCTTGACTCACCATCCCTCAAAATTCGGTGCACATAATGGAACCAACACAAAACACAACACTATGCGATGAGGTGTCCTATCTCATTTGACCCAGTCAAAACTCCCTTTCATAAACTTGTTCCTCACATGGAAATCTAAGAACCTAAAGGAATCGTAACCCATTTGGGAATTTTGCACAGATTTGCTCCAACTTTTGTCATCGATACAAATCACCCAGATTGCAGTGGATATGCTGAGCTTCCCTGCTCGTTCAATGGAAAAGGTCCTTCAAAAGCTTCACGAACTCGTTCCTCACCACGAAGCACAGCACCCACCTGGCATATCCAATGAGAAACTTAAGGAACAGCACGACAACATGGTGATTCCAAAACATGGCCCAAACATGTCTCCTTGGTTGAAGAAACTGAAGCTGGGATTTTTGAAAGTTCGTTTCAGTTTCTGTAAAAGGGTTCTTGAAGAAAAGTCCCAACACTTCACACTGACATCCAATTCATGGATCCATGATCAGAAACACTCAACAAAATCCCTAAATCCATCATAATTATATTCCCTAAGTTCCTAAATCCTTCATAACTATATTCCATCAAAAGGAACACTTGATTTTATATTCCATCATATTCCCCTGCAAAAAAAACATGCTATGGAACATTGACATGGCATTGGGGGTTGCTGGGGTGTCTCAGTTTCCTCTCCAACCCGCAGAGCTCCGAACCATGGCTGTCAATCCCATCAGCTTGGCAAACAACAAGACGCGTTGTGCAGGTGGTACATGACCATAGACCTGTCTGCCATATACAGTAAACATCAAGAAAGAGGTTGAAGAAACCATGATTTAAATACCCCAAAAGGGGTGATAGTATAGCAACACGCCCCCTCCAACAGAGCTTTTGATTTTTTTGCTTTCCCTAAGTCTTTTCTCCGACTCCTGGGTCAATTGTTTCGCAACAGGGATGCTTTTTTAAGTGACCATGCCTTGGGATATGAAGATTTTCCAATGAATATATGTCATGCGCTTACATGGTTTTGGCGTTTCATATTGCTGTGTCATGCAACGGTATGTGTTGTCCTGGGTTAGCAAACAAACCTGTTTAGGTCAGGTGGATTAAGGACCTAAATTCCATGACTGGAGCACCATTCCAACCATTCATCTGGAGAAAAAGAGATGTTTCTGAGATGAAATGTATATGACCCTTCATATTTCATATGCCTTTTGGCTTCTGAAGTACTGATTGCCACGCCTGCAAAATGATTGGCGCAGCCTTTAAAGCTCGAAGAGGATCATGAGCTAAAAATCCTCAGATGCAATCAAACAGTTGAAGATTTGAACCTCAAAATTGACTGCAGCTTCAAATATGTCTCTTAAACAACAAACAACTCTTGTCAGCTTATCACACGTGATATCTTTTCCCTGGTAGTTTCAAGTCTTGTCTTCAAGCCAAGGAACTCAGGAAAGCTTCTGGATCTGACAAAGTTTCCAAGCCTAAGGCGGAGACCTGTACAACAAAACTGACGACTTTGGGGGTGATTTCGCAGCAACACCTGTTGTTGTCATGTTGTGCAAACACACGCAGAATCAGCCGATTTTTCTGGCCAAATGTTTTGTCAACCATGCTCTTGGCACTGGATTTTTTAGCTTAGGAAATGAAACAGCACCCCCCCCTCCAAAAAAAAGCAAAGGGATGTCAACAAAAACGCAGTATCTCAACTTAAGATAGACTTGCACACCTTCCCATTCATCATCTATTCATCGAATCCTTTGCGCCAATCAATTGCTGACACCTGATATATTATATAAAAAATAAGGTATACTAGTATATCAGTATACATTATACATACATGTAACCATGACACCTCGCCTCTTCCCTGGCACAAGCAACAGCCCCCCCGAGCTTGGATTCTAGAAGCTGCACCTGAAAGCTGTGAAGCCGAAATTGGGAGAACGGTGATTTAACACGAAAACTAATTACAGCATTTCCTCATATCTAATCTATTAATTTAGTTTAAGTATTGATCCTTTTAGTTGTGGCTTACATTTTTTGTTGGAAGAGTTGAAGATGTGAGTTTTATTTCATGCAAGTGACTTGGTTGGATGCTTGTGGTGTGTAGGGATCCACTGTTTGACTAATGGCAAAGGAGAAACCATCTGATGGAGTTGTGAGTGTGTAGGATGTTTAGAACCATTAACAGTCTCCACAATTTGACTTGGGCATTGTCGTATTCCCCCCCAACGTAAACCACAAATGCAATACACCAATCAAAAGCGTCACTTACATGAATTAAGCAAATACAAGAACAGAAACACTCAGAAATCAACAAATTTCAGTGAGTCGAAATGTTGCAAATAATAATAATGCCTTTTACCTCTATTGACGGGCCCTCCCCCACCGAACACTGCAATGCCGTATCTTTTGGATCCCTTTAACTTTAATTACTCGCAGTACCTTTTGGGATGGTTCAGTCGTGTGACGTTGCTGTAACCATTCATCCATAATCAAATCTAGATTGGGTCCTGTGTTGGTTACAAATGAACCTTCATCCAACACTGATCCAGTCTGAAAAGGCCGCCTGTCGTTGCAATTCTTCATCCATGGCATCCTGAGATGAAAACACGTGGGAGCATCTTAACAGGCTAGGCTTGGAAGGAGACTGGTTAAACGTTTAAATGACATACAAACGTACTATGAGGGAGAGTGTCTCAAATTATCGGTGGTACCAGAAACTTGAGAGTTTCGCAAACAACTTGTGGTATTTCAATCAAAACTGTGAGAACTTGAAGCTGCAGCTTGAAGCACACATGAACAACAAAGGGGAACACAAACATCACAAGATAGGGAAAAAACATGTGAATGTGCGAGTAGATTCAATGAAAATCAGAAACCGGCCACAATATAGATGCTTTCCAAGTGATATTTTCAACTCCACAAATGGTGTGTTCCAAATAGAAACAAAATATGATCATTTGATGATTTCCAGTTGACTGATGGCATGCCATGGCTTTCCTTTAGCCAAGGTGCTCGGTCCATGCAACTGGAGAAGCCTAAGGCACGTTTCGTGACGCGTAAGGAAGCACGCGCCGAGCCGAGGACGGCCGTCCTGGTCAGGTTTTTTTTGGAAGGCAAACAGGGATTTGGATTTTTGGATTTTGGACTGGCCTATTATGACTGTTGGTTGTTTGATAATTCAAGACTTCCGCTGGATGAAATGGATCTGTTCAGTTTGATATAGAAATGCTGGAAATGGCAAAACAAGGCTTTTCTTGAAGGGAGAATGCTAGAGTCATCCTGGAATTTTCACGCATTTGTTTCTTAAAACATATTGGATGTTTGCCCCCCAAAAATGAATGATGTTCTTATCTTCCACTAGCTGTGCGCATCCCATCGCATCCCCAGCTGCAGCGCGAATCGACACGATTTTCCACAGGGGCCAACTCTGCCGCAGGGGCAGAAAATTGACTTCCTTGCAGGGTGAGATTGATTGATTCATCTCAGAAGGCTCACAATGAAAAACGAGTGATCAAATCATTGGCCAAGGTTATAGGCTACTAGTGAGGCAGTTTATAACATAAAGCTCGAAGATTGGATTCGTATCACAATCCAATATCCAAAGATCTGCCTCAACAAACCATCTTCTTCTTGGCAATCATCTCAAAGGACCACTTTTTCAATTATCAGGGACATATTAGAAAGGCATCAGGAGTGGTAGAAATCCAATCAAAGGCATAGGGAACCATGGATGGATCACCATCCTACTGCGGAAACACTGACCTCAAACAACTTGGACTCTTCTTAAATGTGAGTGACCCCCTCCGAGCGCGTCCGCAACGGAGCAAATCCTGCATTTTTTCTTCGGATCCTGAAATCTCTGCTCATTCAAAAACAGCGCCAAAAAAGGTGAATCCATCAAACATATGGGAATAACGCATCTTTCATCCTTGAAAGTGATAATCATACAATATCATACAACTAGCAGCTTCGATTTGAAGCATGAACCTTCCGTCGGAATCTTATCGAGCTGGAGAGGAAGTTTGGAATATTTGGAATGATCTCGTGTCATTTATCTGTTGAGACTTTGAGATCTACCACAGAAAGAACACTTGGTACACCAATGTGCAAGATCGAATCATGAACTTTGACTACGAAAAAAGTTTTGGAAATAGGAAAACTAATTAATTACAAGATGTGACTAGTGACTATTCATGTGAACCTTGTGACCATTCTCATTGAGGGCCCAGTGCCATCAAATGTGCAAAAAGTAACGGCTATTCCAAGATCCGTTTGCAGGTGCTGGAACACTCGTGCTCCAGCCTTGAAAGAAAAACGTAAACAACAAACACCCTGCTTTCGGCATTTGGAACTTGCCGCGCTACAGCGCGAGCACTTTTGCTGATCAACGTCTGCTAACGGCGGCGCCAATTCACGAGTTAAAAGGTGTTATTGTAATGAACATCGTTTGAACCCAAACCAGTGAATATAATATCTGTATATCAAAACCATTGTTGTAAATCATTCTACGTGATGTACTTTGTGATAGATTGTTATGAAGTACTATTATCACAAACATACTGATATAAGATTAATTATATACTACCAGGAATTGCAACATATGGTTTGACCTACATGCATGCATAATATACATTATATATTCTTTATACTGCAAGCAAACATGAAGGTAGGTTGGCAGTGGACCGTACTGTTAGCATACTTTACATTAGGCCCGGCCTGCCAATCCAGCGATCGACTTGAACGCCAGTGAAACCCTTTCTCTTCAGACATCGACAGCTCCAAGTGATTTCAGAAATATGAACCCCATAAACTCACAAACGTCCACCCAAACAGATAAAGAGTCCTTGAACAACCATAAAATCATAAAAATCCAAACATAATCCATTTCAAAAAAAAAACTCACAAACAGGTCCAGAAAAATCCGACGTCAACATCCAAAAGGCTTCGGCGCAGGTGCTGTCAGCCACCGTTGATCCTTGAAAAAACCTTTTCGCCACGAAGCAAGTACACCACCAGCAAATATGCCAGCGATATCGTGTGAGCCGTGTGAGCCATGAGTAGCATCCCGCACCGGTATGTAGTGGTATGTCGCTATGTATCGCTACATCACCCTCCAAGTATGAGAATAGAACCACCTTTGTAATTTAAATTGGTGTCCATATGTTGCAGCAAGCGTATGTTTGAAGCTGTAAATCTCTTTGAAGGTGCACCCTTTGCTGCCACTGTGCAATTTGCTCTGCAAACCACCAAGGCATTCCGCGGTATCAGTGGATTTCAATCCATGCGATGCACAGGTGTGTTTTGATTTGGAAACGATCTTGGTCCATTGGTCCCACCCAGTCCCAGCTTGTCAAAATCTGACAGAAACATACAGAAACCATCTCGTTGACTCATTGGTTTGAAGTAAAGTCAAAGAGCTGGGCAAGCTCCAAGAATTCTATGCAAGCAAACTAGCTGTTCTAATCCGATCTGATCCCTCGCGCATGGGGAGCCAGGATGAAATGCACATGGAAGCAGCAGAAATTCATCATGTTGCAACATGTTTCATCACTGATGCTTGTCTTCTTCACCAGGCTTCCAATTTTTGGTTGGAAGCATTTCAGATTGATGGAAATCAATTGAATTTCTGATTAATTCACATGATCGCCTCCTAGTGCCATACTGCTCCTTTCTGATGGCCATTGCGCAGGTGATCGGCTTGACCCATGCAAGTGACGTTCGTCCAGCACGCCAACAGGAACCCCATTTGAGCCTTTCACCCTAAACATAAGACCTGCCCCCGGTGAGACAACATTGGAGATCAACAACCATTTCCCACCACAAGAAACGTATCGTTCAAAGCTTCAATTTGAAACAATGAAACTAACTTGACAGAATGCACCAATATCAAATGAACACAAATGACAAGACCAATACAACAACTACTGTAACTACCTCAATGTTTTGGTATATGGTCTCATTTCCACCAACTTGGAAACATCACTGGAGTCAAACATGGCGAAATGAGATCCCTGTACGGTTTCTACACCCTTCGGCGCCACGGAGACGATCCGAATTCGTGAGGCGATGGGTTCTGGCGTTTGTGCTCATGAACTCACCTGTGGCGGACAGGAAGGTGATGTTGAGAAGTAATGCACCTTGGGAACAAAGGAACTATATAAAAAAGGCATGATATTGTCAGATTGCATCATTCAAACCCATCATCAACTCTTCTAGATACGGTGTATCATATTATGTCACTTCCAAAATTATCAATAGATACAAACAGCATCAACAGCAACACATCAACAACATTCAACAACCACGGCATCTTAAAAAAACAACGAAAAAACAAACACACACACACACACAAAAAAATACCAGTAACCCAAGCCGCAACAAAGGAAAACAAACGTTAAAAAAACCGCCTTCTTGCCTTAAGCGTTTTTTTTTTTTCAGTTATCCCCAGCCTCGGCCGGCAGCCGCGCCGTCTGCCAAAAGGCCGCCTCCGGCGCCTCGGGCATCGGGTGACTCCGGCTGAGGTGGTGATGCAACGCCACCTGCAGCTGCGTTGCGGCGGGGAACATGAGATGTTGAGATGTGGAAATACAGACCGTGTCAACAAAAGTTTTTTTTTCTTTTTTTGGGGGGTGTTTGTCAAATCAGACTGATATCGCTTCAGCTCATATCCAGGCCTTACCCAAGGTCAATGTAGATTGCTCATAACCCCGTGGGCAACTCATCTCGCTCTCATCCTCTTGAGAACTCAACGACCAGCTATGCGTATCATCGTCATCTGCCATGAGGAAAAGGGCTGGTGGGAGTGCTGGGAGTTAGGTGATGGACAGCAAGGTCCTTCAATTTCTTCTGGAGATGCAACTCTACCAAGTAAGTAACACGTCCAGATTGGCCAGATTTGGCTCAACAATCTTCAGAAATAAGACAACCAACATCAAACAAACTGGATGCACCTTCTCAATCAATTGTTCATACTGGCATTTTTAGTTCGAGTTTTCCCAAACAGTCGCAAATATCAAGCAATAATTAATCAATACTCAAAGAATTCCAACAACTCCACCCTCTTTGCCACCATCCATCTCTGACAATTTGAAGGCCTTGGCACTTCGTGATGTGTTCGTCACCGAAGACCCACCTTGAGCGGTTTTTTCCGACAGACCAACCATGCCGACGATATTTTCTGATGTTCAGGGTACCGTGTTGATGTTAGCCCTTGCCACGAAAAGGCAGCAATGAAAACATCTCATGGAAATTAAGGGATTTTGAAAATATCTAAGGCAATCCCTGCCAAGTATGATTCATTTCCTACGATTTGGCTTGAATCTCCCTCAAGTTATCTGCTTTGAATTTCGGACGAGGTAAAAAGCACTGAACTCTGGGAAATCATCCAGTTACGAAATAATCACGGAGCAACCCACAAGTGCATCACAACTATAGGAATTATATACAAACAATGGCACACAGAAAATACCAAAGGATATCACAAGAGACTCAATATGCCGAAAACATATCAAACTTCAATCTCAACAATGTGTCCAAGGACGTCACAAAATACGGACAAATACGGACAGTTAAGAATCTACCCCACCAACTTTTACCCTGACAAAACCCCAAAACATTCCAAGAAGCAAAGTGATGGCCAGCTGTCGGCTTCCCCATAAGCTGCGGGAGACATAGCACTCTGCAGGTGCCATTACGTCGTTCAAGATCACCGTTAAGGGTGTCTTCCTAGGGTTGTTGGTGTTGGTCCTGGTTGGGGATGGGTGAACGGTTAACTTTCAGGGGCGTGTCAAGAAGGGGAATTCTGTGAATCTTCACTTTTACTTTGTTTATTTTATGGGGATAAGTGGCAGTTTCACCTCCAATAACACCAGTTAGTAAACACTTGACAACTTTTGTATTGTATAATTTGCCTCCATTTGTTTTCCAATGTGCTTTCATATATTATGTATCATGTATCCATTGTCTTTTAGGGTCATAGAGTCTGAGGCCAGATCAATCAACTTGTAGAATTCCATATGATTTTCAAAACCATGCCGTCCCTATTTTGACCAGAGTTTGCTGGCAGTTTTTCTCGGTTCTAAGTAAGAGCACTTGCATACTCAAGGGTTCATGTTTTCTTCTTATTTTTTTACTTAAATACAATTCTTCATTTGAATGCGTTTCAAAAGCCCAAAAAATCCACTGATCGGACCTACAAGTTGTTGAAATTCGCCAAGGTGCTGTGCCATGAAACTCAGCTGTTGGTCCACCTGCGCAAGCGGCGGAAAGGATGGTCATCATCGGTCATGTAGCCATGCGTATGCTGGATGCCATTCAGCTTCCTATAAATAATCATTGACGTGCATTATGTATTGGACATGCGAGTACCATGTGGACAAAAAATGTAATACACATCGTATCTGACCTGTAAACAAACACATATCATATCGTATGCCAAGAATGGCATAAGCATTAAATAAATTTAAAGCATGAGAACATGTCGGAGCAAACATGTCACATCAAAGGTCACCTGCTTGGCCATCGTCTGAAGCCTCTTCCGGTCTTCCGCAGGAACTGCATCACGGAGGAAATTGCCTTGGCCACCACCAGCACCAGCACCAGCACCAGCACCAGCACCAGCACCAGCACGAGCACGAGCACGAGCACGAGCACTAGCAACAGCAACAGCAACAGCAACAGACAACAACAACAACAACAACAACAACAACAACAACAACAACAACAACAACAACANCACACACACACACACACACACACACAACAACAACAACAACAACAACAACAACAACAACAACAACAACAACAACAACAACAACAACAACAACACACGACATGCTATCAACCAGAACCATCGATTTCCCATCATCTGACAACCCCTCAATTCAAACAACGAGCATTGCCAAGTCACTGGAACCTGCCTGAAGTCCAGTTGCATGTTGACCTTTAGCCTCAGTGAATTGAACTGATGGCATTGGTCCGATTTGGATCTTGATCTCACACATGGTGCCCAAATGTTTGGGGAGACTACGTCAAGATGAAGATCTGCTTAACCTTGCGTATGAGACTATGACGGGCGAATTTCTGAGCAAATGCAAGCAACTGCTGATAAACCAAGAATATCTAGTTATGTAGGCCATATCTAGTTGGTGGCTTCAACCCAGTTAGTTGAACACATTAGTGAAATTGGATCATTTCCCTAAGTAAGGGTATAAAGGTAAACAATCTTTGAACCCGCAATCTAGAACTGGTATAAATGGGATTTTCGCAATGAGGTTCCAAAAATCTCTCCAATGATATGTAACAGAGGATGTTCCATAACGATCCAAACAAAAGAGATAGATGTACTCATAAAACCATCATAAATACCAGTATTTCATTTCAGGCTAGATCACTCCTCGTCACATCAACTCACAAGCCACCCATTTTCGATGAGAGGCTGCACATCGATCCATTCTGACACTCTGAATATTCCAGCTGGGATCTTCCACTGTTACCCAGAAGTCGTGCTCTCCACCACCTTCGGTTCAATGTAGTCTTTTTTGGGGATGGTAGATGGATCTCAAAGGTGGATGTGATAGAAATGAAATTACCGGATATGTTAATTACATTTAATTACTGTACTGATACCACATGCTCATCGGAGGTATTTGAGACGATCATGTGTTGTTTTTTCACTCTGGCGGTAAAACGTCAAAGGAAGAAATAGCCTCCTGTTTCGTCATCTTCAAGGCTTCCAAACATCCAAGTCCGATGTGCCATTTAGATCCATTTAGATCCTCATGTTCGAGTTCCACAGCGACTCCGTCCCAAGGTTGCAAACAAGGTACTAACATGCCAATGACCCCAGGTGCTCACAAAGAGAGTAAACAAAGGTCCGGTGGAACTAGCCTCAGTGATCAAGCGGTCTGTGACTGCATTGCTGATGATTTTTTTACCTCTACTTCAAGAACACCTTTCAAAAATTGGACAATTTCATGGTTCCCTTGATTCCTGAAAATGCAGCAGCCCAGTGGCAAGGAGGGACAAACTCTTTGCCACCACATCCTTACAGCAAACAACAAAATCAACAAGCCAATAGCATGCCACGGTTGAGGGAACAAGGGATCAACATCTTAGACCCTAAAAACCAGGGGAAAAGAGGCACCGAGAAATCCATCAGTGACTCACAACGTTTGCTTTGCAACAAATGCAGCAAAGTTTGCACATGGATTGTCGAGATCTTGATACATATTCATATCAATCCAAATCCACTCAATGTCAACCTACTCACTTACGGTATATCATTAAACTGCTGGTTCTAACTTTGTCACACCGGGTTATCTCGCTTTACCGTTCAACAGCAAAGGGTCCAGGGTGGTGTAACAAAGCACTTCTTCCTGCCAATATGTGAGTAGATTTGCAGATCTCAAAAGATACGCCACGGGATATCCCGTCCACACGACATATTTCACCTGGAGAGGAGGGTGGGTAGGCAATGATGGCAATGTGGTGTACATCATCACCAGATTTCCGTGTAAGATCAATCAAATCTTCATATCTCCAGCACCTTAAGGTAGAAAGAACAATTCTCGGCCGTAGCCGCTTCAGCTTGTAACCTTGCCGCCTTTACAAAGGTCGACAACATACCTCGGTTGAAAAAAGGCCATCGATGCTCACCAAAAGCCGACCGTCGTTCAGGTCTTTTTCCTAACAACATGAAGTCACGCACTTCAAATGGACACAACAGTGCAATAAATTGTAGATGGGATACTCGTGAAGACAATTTCAATGTGAATGGCATAGAAGTATTTCTAACTTCAGATTTAGCACAGTGAGATTCCCACAATCACATTGTCACCAGTCACCACTTTGACACTCAAAAGCTGTTGCCAACGAGGTGCATAACGTCGATAGGGTGAAGGCAATGCGGACCTGTGGATTCCGTTTGACAATTTAGAGCCAAATCATTCATCACCAATTCCTCTGCAACAATTTTCAGATTCGATAATTATGCCACGTGTATAGTGAGGTTGGAATTGTGGAACATCCACGATTCAACGCACCTTTTTGAGAAGCAATTTTGAGGACATCAACCTTGATCTGTACTGAGATGGTGCTTTCACATGATAATGCTTGACCTAAATTCCTAAAATGCCCAGTGTTGGATTCGACCCAGTGTTCATCCCCCAAGACATGCTGCGTTCTCGCCTGCCAATGCGGACTGATCCATGCATCTTCTGCTGACATATCGACCTGCCACAAGCGGTGGCAGGAAGGATGTTCCCCCCATCCTTCAAACGCTGAGGATCGTTGTGAAACACCACTTGTAGGACATCTCAAATACATATCCAACCCTGAATTCATCGTTTTGAGAGGTTTAGTTGGCTCATCTTATTTGGCGTGAGGGCTTGCTTCTAAAGATCAATCGTAGCACACAAGCACCTGAATGCCGATCAAACCGAAGACCATTATGTAAGCCTTGGAGGAAACATGCACTTCAGATCATCTTCAGATCTCCACCTTCAATCCCAAGTGCACTTCCAATCTAAAATCAAGTTCTTGCGAGTGGGAGTAGCTTTGAACCATGAAAGTTAAAGCCCAACATTTCGATGAAAACATTTCTTGCTTGACGAGGAACTGTGCAAATCATCAGCTCCAAGCTTTCAAAAAAGGATGCCTTAGTGTAAAGCCTGGCATGCATTGCCCACCTCGGTATGCAATGAAGATTCGGACATCGAAGTTTTCCACAAGAAATGAAGCTATATTTGGCTTCAGCAAGCATAGCATAGGCATAGACCATGATCTATAGCACACACAAAAAAATGGCACCGAATACATAGTCTCAGCTTTTGGAAAATCGCGAGTGCCAATGAAGTTTCTGACATTTTGAAAAACATTCCCTGACCCCCCAGCAAAAACCAAGATCAGGGTTGAACAAATGGCAGTTGTCACATTTGTTTCCTCTTCACATGCACATCTTCTCATGATTTTATCCAAGGCGCTGGTGAGGTGAAAGGAACGTCCAAAGCAACACGTGCCACGGCTCTCGGAACTCCTTCGGTGGCATCTTCGAATAATCACTCATCTGTCGTTGTTTCGTGCCAGTCATAATCTCGGCTATTTTTCTGCACTCAGTTAGGGCTGCAACCAGTAGAACCCCAAAACTCAATCATCTCATCAGACTTTTTTGGCAGCTGCCCAAGCAACCTTACCCAAATCACATGCTTAATCTCCCGCCAACTTCAAAGCCCGTCTCCTGTTTTCCTTCGAAAAATGAGCCACTTCCTAAACGAACCGAACTTGGACCTCTGCACAACATGTAGATGTAATAAATTCCTGCCTCAGTTCAGTGTGACAGTCGGTTGGGATGATCTTCTGACAAAAAAAACCTGGATCTGCTTTTGGAGAGCGATCTTTAACAAGCAACAAAAATAAACACACAAACAGGTTGTAAACAGACATGTTTTTTTTTTTCAAAATACATCAAGGGCACATTTCAACTTCAAAGTCTACTTAATTACACCATTGAAGTAAGTTCTGTAAATCAACTTCCTGCAAAAAAAGGTTATAATTATATGGGAATCTTGGAAGTGATCAACGCCACCTTTCGTCAAAGGCATCCCTTCCTGACTGCCATGATGTCCCTCCTTTCATCCATGCCATGGTGCGAACAATGCGATGAAGGCTAACATCTCGGTCACTTCGCGTAAGCGAACGAGGAACACCACTTCGCCACTACCGGGATCTTTGAAATGTAGCCTCAAACATTGAGTGTTTTCAAGAAAGAACCATACAAAACACAAACTAAAGAGCGAGATATCTCCTACATTGCTTTTTAGTTGTTGGTGTGACATAGTAACAGCTACAGCGAAGTGACATTCTGTGACATGTATTGAAGACAAAACATGTCTCCTATTGTCTCCTGATGGAAAAGATGTCGCTGTGCCTTGGGTTAGCAGCAAAAACATGTGGAAGGGATGGTAAAACTATGTGAAATTAGATGATTGCAGAAATGATAGAAAATATATTAATAATCATAATGTAATATTTAATATCGAATACCCAACTTGTAGCCCACAGACTGCACATTAAGCGCCCATTTTTTTCTCTTCCTATCTGGTGCATCCAATGTGACGATGGATTCAAAGTCGAGGAGCATCAATCGGAGTAGCAGGATCAGCCCAAAGCATATGAAGAACTCCATCATGAAAATCGTTGCTGCTACAACCTCAATTCAGGATGCAAAGGAGAAAAAAGGCGGTTGATCAGCAGAGTTTTACTAGACCTGCAAGGGTACTGCAGTCTCCAGGCAACGTATGGCCACTGAGCGGTGGCCCCACCACGTGATCCAGTATCGAACGTGTCAAGATCGACCACCTCAAGCATTGCATCTGCCCATGTTCTCGGTGGAAGAATCTCTTGTTTATGGTAAGAGTATTTAAGGATCCCGCTGTGAGTTCTTTTACCTCATTTTCTATCCAATTTGCTCAATCTATCTTGAAAAGGTGCAGCTTAAAGCATTCATTCCCTATCGCCTATCGCGAAACTAGACTAATCAAACCTTTCCACCCCATTCAGAAAACACGGCCCCATAAAACCCTTTACACCATTCCCAAACTTCACCTCTTGTCGTTGTAAGCTCCAAAGTTGCCATGCCAGAAGGAAACTTAAAACGGTGGCCTAACGGATATCCAGCAAACAGGGATCACAGCGGAATTTTCAAGAGACTTTCGTTTCGGGTCTTCCAGGAGTTGCGATTTTGACTGGTGGAATGATTTCCCTAATTTTTCATGGCTACCGCGAATTAAACATGAGAATCTTGCGTAAGCTTCTGGCCTGTAAAGCCAGTGTCGCATTCGGCCGGGCATGCTTCCACGGCTGTTTGAGCATCACCACACTTCCAAAATGACCCAGGGCAAAGTTTCGGGACTAAAAATCCAATAATCCAGGTGTTTTCTTAAATGTCGTTACTGCTGGTTGTATGTATATTTTTCCCTTTCTGGCCCTTGCAATTCTTTCTGACTTGACCTTGATGCATTGAACTATTTGTCTGTGTATGCCATTTTGATTGGAGGCTTCCCATGTGGTAGTGTCACACATGCGGTTGATACATTTTAGGTAGGGTAGTAGCTGGAAATGCTGGGGAGGCTCCGAGATGTTCCATGAATTTGTCCTGCAATTTGATGGCCCCCGGGCAAGATACCCTGGAAGAGCTCTCAAGAAATCATTGAAACACAACACGACCAACCCATTGATGACAGCTTTGCCGTCCGGTGCTTGGGCTGGTGACAGAGCATAATACAGCAACGGCCGGAACGGAATTCCATTGATGTACCAAGGGATGAAGATTTAGAACTAATCCATCATTTTGGAATGGCATGTACAAATAATGTATGTCATGTACAAACCCCAGGAAGATGAAACACCAGTTCGCGTTCAGAAAACGAAAAAAAACGTGGTTGATTGATGCTAAGAAGTGGGTCCACCTGGCACTGACCTGCCACCACACTGAACCTTCCAGCCCACGGCAACCTGGCCATTCCGAAAACGCCCATCTGAAGAGTTCTGCCCACTTCCTGCTCTTTCATTCGGGCAAAGTGAGTTTCAATAGGGGCCATGATTGCCACAATGGTTAGAATCAAAGGAAGACAAAAAGCTAAAGCTATAAGCTATCCATGTTTGTTCCAAAGACGGTGTGTTTTCATAAAACAACTTCCATTTCCCTTCAACCATATCGGTTCCTGAAACCCTTCAACACCCCATCGGCTCCTTCCAAAGGTTGGTCCCATCTAAGGCGCATTCCAAGTAGCCCTTCCACACGGTATGAACCACTCCCAGGTGACGCACCTGCACTGCTGGATGGGAGTTTTTGGTTGGGACAAAGGCGGGCTGAAAGGCAACAAAAAAGGCAGGGCAGTTCCAGGGATCCAAGTCTAAATAAATGAGGCCGTAGGCCTTACACACCACAAAATCACAATACAAAAAATTTGATTAATTAGCCCATCAGAACTCATAACTATAAATCAGTTGTACAAAATATCCATCAATTTACCGACCACCGCACCATCTGAGATTTCATGAAGCTCCGAATGCCTCCACTGCTTCGGCCATTCGAGCGAAACAGGCAGAGGCCAGGGACAACATCGCATCAGAAGTGTCTGGCTCCTGTGGCTTCCCAGTGGCGGGCTTTGTGGCTTCTCCCGTTGGATATGTCGGGCACCTTGTGACTTGAATGGAAATTGGGGATTCTGAGGGGAATATGGCATGGCTACAACCATAAGAAACATGAAGTATGATGACTATGGGATTGGATACTTCGCAAAAACCCTCAAGGCAGAAATGCACTCACCCGAAAATCTTGTAAAGCAAACATCAGCAAACCCCTCGAAAGTACATCCTACCGTGACTTGCATTCACATCCTGTCCTCAATTGGTGCCATGGAAGGTCCCAGTGGAGGAGTGGAGGGTGCTGAAGCGGCTGGTGTTGGAGATGCTGTTAGAGAATCCTTGGGATAATGCAGTCATCTGACCACCACACCAGCGACTTGGAAGGATGCTTTGGGGAACATGTTGTGTTTTTCTCGGAACTTGCTGAGATTATTCCCATTCCTGGCCGCCACAGCCATTCGATGATCAGTCTTAATGTCAAGAGACCGTCTCTGGCCGAGGACTTTGTGCTGAAGCGCCTGCAACGAGAAAAAGGTGCAGAATTTGGGGAATGGAGAATGTTGAGTAAGCCGTGCTTCAAATCATGAGTTTGGGTGAACAAGGATGAACATGGCAAACTCAACTAGTGACACCAAGAAATAAGAACCTGTGCAAGCTCGGGACAGGCAGTCTACCGGTGACTGCGAGTAAAATGGTCTACTGTACCTACAAACCACTTACGTAGCACGTCGTTACAATACCACACTTGCAGCATCACACATCCGAAGTGATTGAACATCTTCTCCATTTCCAAGGACAAACTTCCCCATCGATTGCAACACACGGACTTGACAAATGTTCACCACATCTTCTACATCATCCACCAGCTCTTTCAGCGCGCCTTCATCCCCTGCAGTGGTGTCTGACATGGGCGGCTCCTACGGGCAGCATGTAACAACGACAGCATCGATGCCCGCAATGATTCAATGGTCGATGTCCTGGATGGTTCGCCCCATGGGTGTCGATGCTTTTGGAACCTGCTGGTGGGGTAAGTAAGGTGATGTAAGGTGATGTAAGGTGATGTAAGGTGACAAAATCATAGTCACAGAAAACTAGCCATTGAAACGAAATTAAGTGCAACTCAACATATGCAAGCAGAACAGAAACAGGAACGGCTGCTAGGACCCTTCCAAAGTTTGGATCATTTATATAATTTGTCGAGCCTGCCACGATCGTTGCAAACTTAGCAGCAGCGATGCCGCCAAGATTGCCTGCCACCGTGGAGCACAACTGCCGCCGTTGAATGATGACCATCAATGAACGACTGAAAATCAATTTGAAATCGTAAAGGTTGGTCGCTCTTTCCCAAAAGTGGGCCTCTGGTTGGGCTTGAAGCAAATCTTCTGAGGCTTCTGTTTCTGGAAATCCCAAGATCTCCAAATGGAAGACCTCCATGTGATACCTTCGAGCAACACTGCCTTCAAAGTTTCCAAATTTGAACAAATCATTTCATGATGGTTCATCCTTTCTTGACCCAACCTTTGCAGTTATGTGATTCATTCTGTGTTCCAGGCAGTTTCAACATGAACATCTTAAGATTTGACCTAGCAAACCTTGTATTTCTGAAACTGAGAGATCCTTCATCACATCATCAAACTCAACTTGCAGTCCAAGGAACGGTGCTGGCGCCGGTGCTCGGCGCACACGTCCAAGTTTCCCACGCAGAAAGGGCGGCAAAAGCAGCTCCTGCGCCTTGTGCGTGGTGGAACGTGTGTTGTGATTCCAAATGGCCAAACACATAATAAGCCCAGAAAAGATGAGAAGTGTAGTAGCAAAGTTGCAAGAACACAAATACTCCATCCCAATTGGCCTCTGGCGATCCTTCTGCGATCTCAGATCCTCCGAGACAGTTTGGTCAATCTGAGGGACGCATGTGATTGATTCAATCAGCTTCTATCTTCAATCAAATCTATGATTACGGTCACATGAAAGGATAATTTCCACAGTAATAATAGATTTGATGCAATACACCAAGTGAAACTAACATAGCACCTTAAAATGGATGGTTGGAATACCAGTTTCCTTTTGGGACGGCCCATTTTCAGGTGCTATGTTGGTTTTAGGGAGGGTTGTAGTTTATGAAAAAGAAATCCTTCTCATTGAACAAAAGCTTGAAGGGTCAATCTATCACACGCCGATGCTAAGCCAATGCCGCATATGACAAGGGAAGCTCCTTCGATGGCTGTCGCCAAGTCATGAACATCTGCTGCTTGCCGGGCGATGTGTTCGTCAAATTCCAGCAAGCACCTGGGAACACATCAACGGATTGAAGAGTTCAACAGATGAAAAGAAAGAGGTCGAGTCCTCATATAGAAAAGACTTTCCAGTGGTTTTCCGTTTCAACCCTGAAGTACATTCAGAGTTGACACGTGCATCTAAAAATCATGCAAGGAACAATGCCAAACTTCCAAATCCAAGGGACGGTACACAGCCTTGTGGCAAAAGTTCCAAGCCGTGCCAGGGCTCTTGTTTGGCCACCTTAGTCTGCTCGCAGTGACGTCTGAGGCACACCCCTTTGTGGGCATGTCTTGATGGACACTTTCCATCGGTTTCAAAGGCAACACTTAGATGCTTCATGCCCTCAAACATCAAAGGGTTGTCAAAGCCCCTCTGAACTCAATATGGCGATTACCATCAAATCCCATTTGCACCATGCTGGTCCCTTAATCAAACCGCCATCTTGCCAAAGTTAGCCAGGGTCACAAGGAAACTGTCAAGAATGGAAGACCTTGTTTTCCTGTTAACCTGTGGGATCATCTTGGCATCCACTCAACAACGCTTCAGCTGTGAAGTACACTTGGCTATACCCAGTGTTCCAAAAAACAGGTTTCCCTGACACTTTGCACAGCATCAAAGCACAAGAATTGATCATCCTCAGCACCTGAGATGTGGAGTTTTTGTTTCGCAAATGGACATCATTGGGTATAGCAGCGTCGGATGATGAGAGGAGTTATCATCTTTGAAACAAAGTGAAAAAGCCATGCAATACGCAAACAAAATCAATCATATTGCATGTACTGACGATGCGCAAGAGCCATTCTGTAAATTCAAATGCGTCTGTCACATGATGCCGGTTGCAAGTTTTCATTGCGACGTGGACGCTGTGAGCATGTTAGCTTCAGCCGAGGCACTTTCCAGTCTGTGCCAGAGCTGCTGCGGGACCCAACAAAGGCGATAACAATGGGAGAGCTCCTCAGTCGGCTGCGCAACACGACCCACACCAATCAGTCCAGGAAGTGTGTGAAGCATCTGTTGAATGAATGAATGAATGTTGGGCCATTGACCAGTGGCATCCCCTCCCAGGACCACCTTTCAAGTCAACACATCCATTTATCTGTCAAGATGCTTGGCTTTGTCGCAATCTGAGGCTGGTCAAGCCGGCCATGACATCGCCAAGGAATACCTCAAAACCAAGAAAGCCACTCAATAAGAGGGAAGGTTCCAAGGTCGTGACATGATCCAAAGCGCTGCAACCACGTCAGCGCTCGCACATGAACCCTTTTTCCACGGCACCGTAAGCTGACAGCCACAAAGGCTTCACGGCGTCACGTTCATAAATCAAAGGCACCCAAGGATGGATATGACCTTGTTTTCACACATCCCCCCCCTGGGTCCTTGCGGTTGGCTTTGTACATCTTACGTCTTCGGGATGCTTCATTCCGAAGATCAACAGCTTCCTCAGTATCTCGAAGTGACCACTTGCCTTCTTGAAGTGCTTTCTGCAATGCACCATTCCCATACCATTTCGTCATAGCGTCTGACACCATGTGATGGCCTGGGACCCACCGCGCGAAAGAGTTGGAAGTTCCCTCCAGCAAGGCCTGTTTGAGAACTGCCAAGTCGATCTGAATCTTCCGGTCACTGGTCTGAGTTTCGCTGCTCAAGACGTCAAATCCAGTCTTCGCATCAATCACCAAAAGATGCTTCCATCGACTGGACCAAAGCTTCCAGCTGCGGAGCGAAAAGTCTGCCTGGACCATTTCACTCAACGCAGCTCTCACAAAATCTCCATGTTCAAAGCTGATAGCCGCCATAGAGACTTCAGCGCTCATGCTGCATCTGACCACCCTCTGGATCTTCATGCTTGCCGCCTCCACCACACATAGTTTGGCCTCACCCTCAAGGATCTGTGGTTCTGCCAAAGCGATCACCATACCGCCTTGGCTGTATCCACCAGGCTGTGCACCAAACGCTGCGTCACTGGCGGAGATGATGACCACCTCTTCCACAGCGCAATCCAGCTTCTTGATCACCTGGGTGGTTGGCTGCTTGGCTCGATACACCACCTTGTTGAGCCACTCCAAAGCTTCTCTTCCTTCTTTGGCCGCCATCTGCTGCACATGCGAGACACCATATGACAAATCATATCTGCCTTGCCTCGCCATCCAGTTCAGCTGCCCCAAAGTTGAAGACATCTCAAGCTTCTCTGCCGGCGTGATGACATTCTTGAAGGCCTCCTTCTCATCAAAAGCCATGTCATTCTTTGGAGACTGGACATTCTTGGGAAGGTTCATCTTCTTCAGGTTCTTGGCATACTCATCCATGGAGTATTCGAACTCAAAGGTTTTGGGATCCTGTCTTTCCCAACGACCGCAGAACTTCACCCAACCATCTGTGGATCGGCGAAGGTCACCGAAGTTGAGCTTCTCGTGGACCTTCTTCCAAATCTCATCACTCGAAGAATCACCACAATACCTGGTGTCATCCACGTGGATGCATGCCAAAGCTCGAAGTTGACCATTGGGGTGGAAGGCCACAAAGACACCAGGTAGAAGAGACAATTCTCGCATGCCGCAACCACAAAGAGTCTCCTTGTAGCATAGATACCAGAGCCGAGGTGACTCTGGCAACCCAAAACCCCCTTTGGTGAGCTTCAGCACATCTTGCCGAAATCCACCACCCAATCTCTCCTTGATATAGTCCAGGATGTAGTTGGGGTATCCCTTGGGAAGCTTGATGTAGACCTCCCTCTCTGGCGGTAAGGGCTTCCCTTGGAGGAAGGCACTGGAAACATCCTCATACTTCACCGCCCAACTCTTCTGCACACAAATCCAATTGATCAAGTTGTGGGCGAGCAACGCGGCTGTGGGAGCCAAGGTAGGGAATCTTCCCATGTCAGGATCCTTGTGTCCTCCTAGGATCAGTCGAGCCTTCAGCACTGCCTCAGAAAGCTCTTCTCCTCCGTTGTTGGTCAGCACGAATCTGGTTGTCAGGATCCTCTTGGGATCCAAGATCTTATCCTCTGGGACGCCTTGCAGAGCGTCATGGTCGAAGAAGATCTTCACCGCCTTGATCAAGGGATCATGATATGCCTTCTGCCATTGCTCACTCAGTGAAGACCATTGATATTCCACACGGGCCTTTCCCGTCACCAACTGTGCTTGCTGAGCCTCCTCAACATGTTGGTGTTGTTGCTGGTTCACCTTCTGGTCGATCTCCTTCTCTGCATCGTCCTGGATGTTGTGTTGGTTCCAGAAAGCCTCGTGCCACAAAGCCTCCTCCAAAGCATCTTTCCATTCATTCTCCACCTCATCCTCCTCAAGGTAGAGCACCGCACTTGACTCGCTGCGCTCATTTCTGGTCCTCCGAGAACGAGCCTGCAAGCTTTCCAAACGGTTCTTCTTGATGTGCTTCTTGATGTTCCTCACATGGGCACTGGCCTGGTTGAGGTTTCCTCTGAGCTGCGCATCTCGCATGGCAGAAGGATCCACCCTCTGCCTCTTGCTGAACTCCTCAAACAATTGCTTCTTGTCTGCAAAGCGCATCCTGCTAGGACTCATAGCGGAACCACGTCCTGGGGCTGAGTCCACCACCTCATCATCCTCTTGAAGCAGCTCCCTTCTTTCATCTGAATCCAAATGCCTCTTCAAAGCCACACTGCTGGAGCCAGACGAACGAGAAGGGTCGGAAATAGCTCGACGCACTGAGTTGGGAACATCGTTCAAGGCATCCATCCTCACCAGCTGCTTCACCCGTTGTTGACTATCGGGGGCTGTAAGCTCCTCCAACAGGTCCTCCTCCGTCTCGTCCACGTTGGCCAAGGATCTCTGCCTGATGGCTGGTGGCACACTCTGGCGTTGCTGAACGGCAGGCTGCTCCACCGTCAATTTTCCTTCCTTCAACTCTTCAGCCACTTCATCCAAGATCTGGACGATGAATTGGGATCCAAGCATCTCATCTGGAGTGGCTAACCGAACCTTCTCCAAAGGAAAGCTTTTCACCTTCGATCTCAACCTCACCCATATGCGATTTGGAACACTCTGCTGTCTTTCCACACAAACCACCAAACCGGGGCCATCCCAACTGGAATGATCTTGAAGACGCTTGGGCTGGCCACGACGATGGGGCGGGGGCTCATAGACATAGACCGTGGTGCCTTCCTGGATGGTTTCCAACTTCGGTGGTCGAGACCTGGTGTGCAGGCCTCTCCGAATGGCTTCATTTGAATCCACCCAATTGAAGGAATCCACAGCTGAAGCTCTGATTCGATCAGCTCTTCGAAGGGCATCTCGCACATCCAACTGTTGGTTCAAGGTCTGCCTCACTTGTCCACTGCAGATCTGATCCATGATGGACATAGGAAGCACCCCGTGACTGCCTGCATAGGAGACATTCCCATGCGATTGCAGAGGCGATTCTTGGCATTGAAGCATGCCACCGCCACCATCTTCATCTCCTCCAAGCCACGCACCTGCTGGGTGTCAACCACACGCATCATCATGAGCTTGATGACCGCACCATGCCTCTCCACTTGCCCTTGTCTCCACTTAGCTCCTGGGGGAACTATTTCATGCCGAAAATCCAGCAAGCAGCTCAGCCGATAGACCACATCTGCAAACTCTCGGCCACCATCTGTCTGAAAAAGTTCCGGAGCTCCAAAGACACTGTTCTGCAAGAGGTCCAACGTGGTCTCGGCATTGGGATTCTTACACACCGTACCGACATCTCTGAGGCCTCACTGATTTGGTTTCCGCTGCTGCAGCTGCGTCAGGAAGTCCGTGTTGCGCAGCCTCTGCCTCATCGAGCCGAAGTGGCCCCACAGCGCTGCAATCTCGTAGCTGAGGAGGTAGCTCAGCCACTTGGGATTTAATCTGCCTCCCATCCTGTCAAGGCTGCCTTCTGCTGCTTCTTCTGAGCCGTTGCACTCTTCTTTGCTCGGCGTTTGAGGATCATTGCGGCCTCCTCCGGATCGAGACCTGGCAACTCGGCATCCATGAACTCCGGAGCTCCTCCTGACCCTGTGGCTGGTGTCTCCTTGCTCGCAGGTCGCATCCTCCTTGGTTTGGGGTGGCTCGCATCCACAGGCAACTCCACCTCCATGTTCTGAGGTGCCACCTTCCTTCCACTGAGGCGTTGATCTTCGAGCCTCATTGCCAACTCGTCCTCCTTCTGCTGCTCCTCTGGGGTCAGCACCTTCTGAAACTCTTCCTCGGAGATCTCGGGGCACTGAGCTGTTCGATGGTTGCTGCTCCCACATAGTTTGCAACTCGGAGGGTTGGACACCGGGTCTGCCATGAACGGGGGCGATGTCACGGTGGTCTTCTTCCAGCGTAGAGCCAAATGCTTCAGCCGGAGGCATCACATTGAACAAAGCCACTTCTTCACTTGTGCCCATCTTAGGGCCATCTATCTTCCAACTATCCTCGTCATGTTCCAACAAATGAAATTCATCTATCCTCACTGTATAATGACCGGCTTCTGTCTCAATCAGACCATAATTCTGCACCTTCAACTTGCGTGATGAAAGTGTGTGATGCTCGGTGTCCAACTTCACCCCCAACTTGGTGTGTGATTGTTTGGATAGCAGTGGAGGACATGGACCAGGAACAACACTGAAGGCTAGAAGAACTTTGCGACCCCCAAAAGTGGCCTCCAATTGTAAGCGATACTGACTTCTCAAAGTGTTACCATCTCCAAATCTGAAAACCTCATCTTCTTGCAACACTCTAAGCCAACGGCCATTCTTCTGCCATTCCTCCACCACATCATTGGCCCATTGAACCCCAACCACGTTCCTCATGCAGCCCAAATCTAAAATGACCCTCTTGGCTAATTCTTTCATATTCCACCAAGCTTCATGGGGAACCACATCGGTTGAAAAAGATTGGGGGTTTCTCTCCACTCCATGCCCGGGCCCAGATTGCACCATGTATACTTCCTTGACCTCACTTGCGTCAGTCAAGTGCTCTTTGCACAATGCTGCTAAAGTCGACCTCAGACTTCGTCTGTGCTTGCGGAACAGCCGCTAAAACAGGATTTTGAGCCTGTTGTGCCATCTGTACCTTGGGGCAATCACGAGCCAGGTGTCCAGGCTCGTCACAGACAAAGCATTTGCGAGAACCAGCACCACGGCGGCCGCCATCGCCATCCTTCTTGTTGTAGAAGTGCCGCAGCCGCTTCACCTCCGCCATCTTCTGCTTGGCCTTGTACTGCAGCGCCAAAGCTTCATGTTCCGCATGGAGCACATCAGCAGGCATCATTCCTTCAGCTTCATCTATGCTATCTTCACCAAGAGGCTCCTCCACCAAAGGATCCAGGCCGGAGTGCATAGTCACTGTCTCCATCTCGTTGAGCTCGGCCAACAGCGCAGCCTTGTCCCTTTTGTGATGGCCAAAGGAGTGACCAACCACACCACGCTGGATGAGATGTTCTTCTCCTTGAGATCCACTGAGCTGGCTCTCTGACTTCCCAATGGGAAAGCCACTCTCTCCTTCCAATTCTCCTGCCAACTCCATCATTGCTCCCACAATGGCATCCTCCGTCTCATCTCCAGCGTGGGTCTTGATCATGGCTTTGTCTCTTCGGCTCAATCTCGCATGATCCAAGAGATGACCCACATAGAACCTTTCGCCCATGCTGAGAGCCTCATCCAAACCTTCAAGTTGTGCTCGGTAAAGGCCTCCTCTGGTGATGTAGCTCTCCAGACTCTCTCCCGAGAGTCGGGAGAGAGTGAGCAACCTCTTGCAGTGCCAATCCACTCGGTGCTTCTCACTTTGCTTCACCAAAGGACTCTTTTCCAGAGCCATGAAGATGCGGTCCAACCCATCCTTGCCATCCACATCCTCCGGCTCCAGGTGCTTAACCAACTGGGCTGCTCGTTCACGAAGCTGCACCATCACCCTGGGGCCCACCAGGTGGTAAGGCAAGGCATTGCCTTCTCCACGCAGCCAAAACTCCTGTGCACACGAAATCTGTGTCCCGGCCGCGGGGATGCCGCCGGCGGAACACGAAAACGCGAAAACGCGAAAACCCGAAAACGGCGGAAACGCCAAGCACGAAAACGGGAAGAAACGAAAACGCGAAAACGGCAAAAACGCGAAAACGCGCAAAGCAGGAAAGCCGTTTTTGCAGAAAGCAAAAAAACACTACAATCAATTATCGCACTAGCAATCAAAGACGCACGGAGAT